>JAEOAD010002426.1:0-258673 GCA_036365145.1 Orientallactaga sibirica | reverse complement strand
GCAAATTCAAACTGTCCTCGTTTGTGTAAACTAACAAGATGTACAAGTTAGTGGATTCGTGTCATTTCTAAAGTGGTTTCTTTTTAGAAAACAAACATCTTCATTGCCACACATTGTACTGTGTGAAATAAGTTAATTCGGTTCTAGGAATCAGTTTCCTTTCTCGAAGATGGTTGAGTGCAGCAAATTCAAACTTTCCTTGTTAATGTATTCTAAAAGATTGCCAAGTTAGCAGACTCACCTCATTTGTAAAAAGTTTGTTGAGAAAAATAACATCTTTTAGCTTGAACATTGTACTGTGTGAAATAAGCTCATTCAGTTCTAGGAATCACTTGCTTTCCTACAAAGAAGGTTGAGTGCAGCAAGTTCAAACTTACCTTGCTAATGTAATCTAAAAAGATGCACAACTTAGTAGATTGGCCTCATTTCTAATGTAGTTTCTTTAGAAAAGAAACATCTTCAGTACCGAACACTGTACTGTGTGAAATAAGTTAATTAAGCTTCTAGGAATCAGTTTAATTTCTACGAAGAAGGTTGCGTGCAACAAGTTCAAACTTTCCTAGTTTGTGTAATGTAACAAGATGTACAAGTTAGTGCATTCGCCTCATTTCTAAATAGTTTCTTTAGAAAAGAAACATCTTCAGTACCGAAGACTGTACTGTGTGAAATAAGTGAATTCGCTTCTAGGAATCAGTTTAATTTCTTCGAAGAAGGTTGACTGCAGCAAGTTCAAACTTTCCTTGTTAATGTAATCTCAAAAGATGGCCAAGTTAGAACATTCGCCTCATTTGTAAAGTACTTTGTTGAAGAAACAAACATCTTCATTGCCGAACATTGTACTGTGTGAAATAAGCTCATTCGGTTCTAGGAATCAGTTGCTTTCCTACAAAGAAAGTTGAGTGCAGCAAGTTCAAATTTTCCTTGTTAATGTAATCTAAAAAGATGGCCAAGTTACTAGATTCGACTCATTTGTAAAGTAGTTTGTGTACAAAACAAACATCTTCATTGCCGAACATTGTACTGTGTGAAATAAGCTCATTCGGTTCTAGGAATCAGTTGCTTTCCTACAAAGAAGGTTGAGTGCAACAAGTTCAAACATTCCTTGTTAATGTAATCTGAAAAGATGCACAACTTAGTAGATTGGCCTCATTTCTAAAGTAGTTTGTTTACAAAACAAACATCTTCATTACCGAACACTATACTAGGTGAAATGAGCTAGTTCGGTTCTAGGAATCACTTGCTTTCCTACGAAGAAGGTTGAGTGCAGCAAGATCAAACTTTCCTACTTTGTGTAATCTAACAAGATGTACAAGTTAGTGCATTCGCCACATTTCTAAAGTAGTTTCTTTAGAAAAGAAACATCTTCAGTACTGAACACTGTACTGTGTGAAATAAGGTAAATCGGTTCTAGGAATCAGTTTAATTTCTACGAAGATGGTTGAGTGCAGCAAGTTCAAACTTTCCTTGTTAATGTAATCTAAAAAGATGCCCAACAGAGTATATTGGCCTCATTTCTAAAGTAGTTTGTTTACCAAAGAAACATCTTCATTACCGACGACTATACTATGTGAAATGAGCTAGTTCGGTTCTAGGAATCACTTGCTTTCCTACGAAGAAGGATGAGTGCAGCAAATACAAACTTTCCTCTTTTGTGTAATCTAACAAGATGTACAAGTTAGTGGATTAGCGTCGTTTCTGAAGTGGTTTCTTTAGAAAACAAAATCTTCAGTACTGAACACTGTACTGTGTGAAATAAGTTAATTCTGTTCTAGGAATCAGTTTCCTTTCTACGAAGATGGTTGAGTGCAGCAAGTTCAAACTTTCCTTGTTAATGTAATCTAAAAAAATGGAAAAGTTAGTAGATTCGCCTCATTTGTAAAGTAGTTTTTTGAGAAAATTAACATCTTTATTGCCAAACATTGTTCTGTTTGAAATAAGCTCATTCGGTTCTAAGAATCACTTGCTTTCCTACAAAGAAGGTTGAGTCCAGCAAGTTCAAACTTTCCTAGTTTGTGTAATCCAACAAGATGTACAAGTTAGTGGATTCGCCTCATTTCTAAAGTAGTTTCTTTAGAAAAGAAACATCTTCAGTACCGAACACTGTACTGTGTGAAATAAGTGAATTCGCTTGTAGGAATCAGTTTAATTTCTACGAAGATGGTTGAGTGCAGCAAGTTCAAACTTTCCTTGTTAATGTAATCTAAAAAGATGGCCAAGTTAGTGGATTCGCCTCATTTGTAAAGTAGTTTGTTGAGAAAATTAACATCTTTATTGCCGAAAATTGTACTGTGTGAAATAAGCTCATTCGGTTCTAGGAATCACTTGCTTTCCTAAAAAGAAGGTTGAGTGCAGCAAGTTCAAACTTTCCTTGTTAATGTAATCTGAAAAGTTGCACAACTTAGTAGATTGGCCTCATTTCTAAAGTAGTTTCTTTAGAAAAGAAACATCTTCAGTACCGAACATGGTACTGTGTGAAATGAGTTAATTCGCTTCTAGGAATCAGTTTAATTTCTAAGAAGATGGTTGAGTGCCACAAGTTCAAACTTTCCTAGTTTGTGTAATCTAACAAGATGTACAAGTTAGTGGATTCGCCTCATTTCTAAAGTAGTTTCTTTAGAAAAGAAACATCTTCAGTACCGAACACTGTACTGTGTGAAATAAGTGAATTGGCTTCTAGGAATCAGTTTAATTTCTACGAATATGGTTGAGTGCAGCAAGTTCAAACTTTCCTTGTTAATGTAATCTAAAAGATGGCCAAGTCAGTAGATTCACCTCATTTAAAAAGTAGTTTGTTGAGAAAACAAACATCTTCATTGCCAAACATTGTACTGTGTGAAATAAGCTCATTCGGTTCTAGGAATCAGTTGCTTTCCTACAGAGAAGGTTGAGTGCAGGAAGTTCAAACTTTCCTTGTTAATGTAATCTAAAAAGATGGCCAAGTTAGAAGATTCGCCTCATTTGTAAAGTACTTTGTTGAGAAAACAAACATCTTCATTGCCGAACATTGTACTGTGTGAAATAAGCTCATTCGGTTCTAGGAATCAGTTGCTTTCCTAAAAGAAGGTTGAGTGCAGCAAATTCCAACTTTCCTTGTTAATGTAATCTGAAAAGATGCACAACTTAGTAGATTGCCCTCATTTCTAAAGTAGTTTGTTTAGAAAACAAACATCTTCATGGCCGAACACTATACTATGTGAAATGAGCTAGTTCGGTTCTAGGAATCACTTACTTTCCTAGGAAGAAGGTTGAGTGCAGCAAGTTCAAACTTTCCCCTTTTGTGTAATCTAACAAGCTGTACAAGTTAGTGGATTCGTGTTGTTTCTAAAGTGGTTTCTTTAGAAAACAAACATCTTCAGTACTGAGCACTGTACTGAGTGAAATAAGTTAATTCGCTTCTGGGAATCAGTTTAATTTCTACGAAGATGGTTGAGTGCAGCAAGTTAAAACGTACCTTCTTAATGTAATCTAAAAGATGGCCAAGGTAGTATTTCGCCTCATTTGTAAAGTATTTTGTTGAGAAAACAAACATCTTCATTGCCAAACATTGTACTGTGTGAAATAAGCTCATTGAGATCTAGGAATCATTTGCTTTCCTACAAAGAAGGTTGAGTGCAGAAAGTTCAAACTTTCCTTGTTAATGTAATCTAAAAAGATGGCCAAGTTAGAAGATTCGCCTCATTTGTAAAGTACTTTGTTGAGAAAAGAAACATCTTCATTGCCGAACATTGTACTGTGTGAAATAAGCTCATTCGGTTCTAGGAATCAGTTGCTTTCCTAAAAGAAGGTTGAGTGCAGCAAATTCCAACTTTTCTTGTTAATGTAATCTGAAAAGATGCACAACTTAGTAGATTGCCCTCATTTCTAAAGTAGTTTGTTTAGAAAACAAACATCTTCATGGCCGAACACTATACTATGTGAAATGAGCTAGTTCGGTTCTAGGAATCACTTACTTTCCTAGGAAGAAGGTTGAGTGCAGCAAGATCAAACTTTCCCCTTTTGTGTAATCTAACAAGCTGTACAAGTTAGTGGATTCGTGTTGTTTCTAAAGTGGTTTCTTTAGAAAACAAACATCTTCAGTACTGAGCACTGTACTGAGTGAAATAAGTTAATTCGCTTCTGGGAATCAGTTTAATTTCTACGAAGATGGTTGAGTGCAGCAAGTTAAAACGTACCTTCTTAATGTAATCTAAAAGATGGCCAAGGTAGTATTTCGCCTCATTTGTAAAGTATTTTGTTGAGAAAACAAACATCTTCATTGCCAAACATTGTACTGTGTGAAATAAGCTCATTCAGATCTAGGAATCATTTGCTTTCCTACAAAGAAGGTTGAGTGCAGCAAGTTCAAACTTTCCTTGTTAATGTAATCTGAAAAGTTGCACAACTTAGTAGATTGGCCTCATTTCTAAAGTAGTTTGTTTACAAAACAAACATCTTCATTACCGATCACTATACTATGTGAAATGAGGTAGTTCGGTTCTAGGAATCACTTGCTTTCCTACAAAGAAGTTTGAGTGCAGCAAGTTCAAACTTTCCTTGTTAATGTAATCTAAAAGATGGCCAAGTTAGAAGATTCGCCTCATTTGTAAAGTACTTTGTTGAGAAAACAAACATCTTCATTGCGAACATTGTACTGTGTGAAATAAAGCTCATTCGGTTCTATGAATCAGTTGCTTTCATACAAAAAGAAGGTTGAGTGCAGCAAGTTCACACTTTCCTTGTTAATGTAATCTGAAAAGATGCACAACTTAGTAGATTGGCCTCATTTCTAAAGTAGTTTCTTTAGAAAACAAACATCTTCATTAAGAATACTGTACTATGTGAAATAAGCTAGTTCCGTTGTAGGAATCACTTGCTTTCCTACGAAGAAAGTTGAGTGCAGCAAGGTCAAACTTTCCTAGTTTGTGTAATCTAACAAGATGTACAAGTTAGTGGATTCGCCTCATTGCTAAAGTAGTTTCTTTAGAAAAGAAACATCTTCAGTACCGAACACTGTACTGTGTGAAATAAGTGAATTGGCTTCTAGGAATCAGTTTAATTTCTACGAAGATGGTTGAGTGCAGCAAGTTCAAACTTTCCTTGTTAATGTAATCTAAAAAGATGGCCAAGTCAGTAGATTCACCTCATTTGTAAAGTAGTTTGTTGAGAAAACAAACATCTTCATTGCCACACATTGTACTGTGAGAAATAAGCTCATTCGGTTCTAGGAATCAGTTGCTTTCCTATAAAGAAGGTGGAGTGCAGAAAGTTCAAACTTTCCTTGTTAATGTAATCTAAAAAGATGCACAACTTAGTATATTGGCCTCATGTCTGAAGTAGTTTGTTTAGAAAACAAACATCTTCATTACCGAACACTGTACTATGTGAAATAAGCTAGTTCCGTTCTAGGAATCACTTGCTTTCCTATGAAGAAGGTTGAGTGCAGCAAGTTCAAACTTTCCTAGTTTGTGTAATCCAACAAGATTTACAAGTTAGTGGATTCTCCTCATTCCTAAAGTAGTTTCTTTAGAAAAGAAACATCTTCAGTACCGAACACTGTACAGTGTGAAATAAGTTAATTCGCTTCTAGGAATCAGTTTCATTTCTACGAAGAAGGTTGAGTGCAGCAAGTTCAAACTTTCTTTGTTACTATAATCTGAAAAGATGCACAACTTAGTAGATTTTCCTCATTTCTAAAGTAGTTTGTTTAGAAAACAAACATCTTCATTACCGAACACTGTACTATGTGAAATGAGCTAGTTCCGTTCTAGGAATACTTTCTTTCCTATGAAGAAGGTTGAGTGCAGCAAGTTCAAACTTTCCTTGTTAATGTAATCTGAAAAGTTGCACAACTTAGTAGATTGGCCTCATTTCTAAAGTAGTTTGTTTACAAAAGAAACATCTTCATTACCGAACACTATACTACGTGAAATGAGGTAGTTCGGTTCTAGGAATCACATGCTTTCCTACAAAGAAGGTTGAGTGCAGCAAGTTCAAACTTTCCTTGTTAATGTAATCTAAAAAGATGGGCAATTAGAAGATTCACCTCATTTGTAAAGTACTTTGTTGAGAAAACAAACATCTTCATTGCCGAACATTGGACTGTGTGAAATAAGATCATTCGGTTCTAGGAATCAGTTGCCTTCCTACAAAGAAGGTTGAGTGCAGCAAGTTCAAACTTTCCTTGTTAATGTAATCTGAAAAGATGCACAACTAAGTAGATTGGCCTCATTTCTAAAGTAGTTTGTTTAGAAAACAAACATATTCATTAAGAATACTGTACTATGTGAAATAAGCTAGTTCCGTTGTAGGAATCACTTGGTTTCCTACTTAGAAGGTTGAGTGCAGCAAGGTGAAACTTTCCTAGTTTGTGTAATCTAACAAGATGTACAAGTTAGTGGATTCGCCTCATTTCTAAAGTAGTTTCTTTAGAAAAGAAACATCTTCAGTACCGAACACTGTACTGTGTGAAATAAGTGAATTGGCTTCTAGGAATCAGTTTAATTTCTACGAAGATGGTTGAGTGCAGCAAGTTCAAACTTTCCTTGTTAATATAATCTAAAAAGATGGCCAAGTCAGTAGATTCACCTCATTTGTAAAGTAGTTTGTTGAGAAAACAAACATCTTCATTGCCAAACATTGTACTGTGTGAAATAAGCTCATTCGGTTCTAGGAATCAGTTGCTTTCCTACAGAGAAGGTTGAGTGCAGCAAGTTCAAACTTTCCTTGTTAATGTAATCTAAAAAGATGGCCAAGTTAGAAGATTCGCCTCATTTGTAAAGTACTTTGTTGAGAAAACAAACATCTTCATTGCCGAACATTGTACTGTGTGAAATAAGATCATTCAGTTCTAGGAATCAGTTGCTTTCCTACAAAGAAGGTTGAGTGCAGCAAATTCAAACTTTCCTTGTTAATGTAATCTGAAAAGATGCACAACTTAGTAGATTGCCCTCATTTCTAAAGTAGTTTGTTTAGAAAACAAACATCTTCATTACCGAACACTGTACTATGTGAAATGAGCTAGTTCGTTTCTCGGAATCACTTGCTTTCCTACAAAGAAGGTTGAGTGCAGCAAGTGCAAACTGTCCTAGTTTGTGTAATCCAACAAGATGTACAAGTTAGTGTATTCGCTTCATTTCTAAAGTAGTTTCTTTAGAAAAGAAACATCTTCAGTACCGAACACTGTACTGTGTGAAATAAGTGAATTAAGCTTCTAGGAATCAGTTTAATTTCTCTACGAAGATGGTTGAGTGCAGCAAGTTCAAACTTTCCTTGTTAATGTAATCTAAAAAGATGGCCAAGTTAGTGGATTCGCCTCATTTGTAAAGTAGTTTGTTGAGAAAATTAACATCTTTATTGCCGAACATTGTACTGTGTGAAATAAGCTCTATCGGTTCTAGGAATCACTTGCTTTCCTAAAAAGAAGGTTGAGTGCAGCAAGTTCAAACTTTCCTAGTTTGTGTAATCCAACAAGATGTACAAGTTAGTGGATTCTTCTCATTTGTAAAGTAGTTTCTTTAGAAAACAAACATCTTCAGTACCGAACACTGTACAGTGTGAAATAAGTTAATTAAGTTCTAGGAATCAGTTTCATTTCTACAAGAAGGTTGAGTGCAGCAAGTTCAAACTTTCTTTGTTACTGTAATCTGAAAAAGATGCACAACTTAGTCGATTTTCCTCATTTCTAAAGTAGTTTGTTTAGAAAACAAACATCTTCATTACGAACACTGTACTATGTGAAATGAGCTAGTTCCGTTCTAGGAATACTTTCTTTCCTATGAAGAAGGTTGAGTGCAGCAAGTTCAAACTTTCCTTGTTAATGTAATCTGAAAAGTTGCACAACTTAGTAGATTGGCCTCATTTCTAAAGTAGTTTGTTTACAAAAGAAACATCTTCATTACGAAAACTGTACTGTGTGAAATGAGGTAGTTCGGTTCTTGGAATCACATGCTTTCCTCTGAAGAAGGTTGAGTGCAGCAAGTTCAAACTTTCCTTGTTAATGTAATCTAAAAAGATGGCCAATTAGAAGATTAACCTCATTTGTAAAGTACTTTGTTGAGAAAACAAACATCTTCATTGCCGAACATTGGACTGTGTGAAATAAGCTCATTCGGTTCTAGGAATCAGTTGCCTTCTTACAAAGAAGGTTGAGTGAAACAAGTTCAAACTTTCCTTGTTAATGTAATCTGAAAAGATGCACAACTTAGTAGATTGGCCTCATTTCTAAAGTAGTTTGTTTAGAAAACAAACATATTCATTAAGAACACTGTACTATGTGAAATAAGCTAGTTCCGTTGTAGGAATCACTTGGTTTCCTACGAAGAAGGTTGAGTGCAGCAAGGTGAAACTTTCCTAGTTTGTGTAATCTAACAAGATGTACAAGTTAGTGGATTCGCCTCATTTCTAAAGTAGTTTCTTTAGAAAAGAAACATCTTCAGTACCGAACACTGTACTGTGTGAAATAAGTGAATTGGCTTCTAGGAATCAGTTTAATTTCTACGAAGATGGTTGAGTGCAGCAAGTTCAAACTTTCCTTGTTAATATAATCTAAAAAGATGGCCAAGTCAGTAGATTCACCTCATTTGTAAAGTAGTTTGTTGAGAAAACAAACATCTTCATTGCCAAACATTGTACTGTGTGAAATAAGCTCATTCGGTTCTAGGAATCAGTTGCTTTCCTACAGAGAAGGTTGAGTGCAGCAAGTTCAAACTTTCCTTGTTAATGTAATCTAAAAAGATGGCCAAGTTAGAAGATTCGCCTCATTTGTAAAGTACTTTGTTGAGAAAACAAACATCTTCCTTGCCGAACATTGTACTGTGTGAAATAAGATCATTCAGTTCTAGGAATCAGTTGCTTTCCTACAAAGAAGGTTGAGTGCAGCAAATTCCAACTTTCCTTGTTAATTTAATCTGAAAAGATGCACAACTTAGTAGATTGCCCTCATTTCTAAAGTAGTTTGTTTAGAAAACAAACATCTTCATTACCGACCACTGTACTATGTGAAATGAGCTAGTTCGTTTCTCGGAATCACTTGCTTTCCTACAAAGAAGGTTGAGTGCAGCAAGTGCAAACTGTCCTAGTTTGTGTAATCCAACAAGATGTACAAGTTCGTGGATTCGCTTCATTTCTAAAGTAGTTTCTTTAGAAAAGAAACATCTTCAGTACCGAACACTGTACTGTGTGAAATAAGTGAATTCGCTTCTAGGAATCAGTTTAATTTCTACGAAGATGGTTGAGTGCAGCAAGTTCAAACTTTCCTTGTTAATGTAATCTAAAAAGATGGCCAAGTTAGTGGATTCGCCTCATTTGTAAAGTAGTTTGTTGAGAAAATTAACATCTTTATTGCCGAACATTGTACTGTGTGAAATAAGCTCTATCGGTTCTAGGAATCACTTGCTTTCCTAAAAAGAAGGTTGAGTGCAGCACGTTCAAACTTTCCTAGTTTGTGTAATCCAACAAGATGTACAAGTTAGTGGATTCTTCTCATTCCTAAAGTAGTTTCTTTAGAAAAGAAACATCTTCAGTACCGAACACTGTACAGTGTGAAATAAGTTAATTCGCTTCTAGGAATCAGTTTCATTTCTACGAAGAAGGTTGAGTGCAGCAAGTTCAAACTTTCTTTGTTACTGTAATCTGAAAAGATGCACAACTTAGTCGATTTTCCTCATTTCTAAAGTAGTTTGTTTAGAAAACAAACATCTTCATTACCGAACACTGTACTATGTGAAATGAGCTAGTTCCGTTCTAGGAATACTTTCTTTCCTATGAAGAAGGTTGAGTGCAGCAAGTTCAAACTTTCCTTGTTAATGTAATCTGAAAAGTTGCACAACTTAGTAGATTGGCCTCATTTCTAAAGTAGTTTGTTTACAAAAGAAACATCTTCATTACCGAAAACTGTACTACGTGAAATGAGGTAGTTCGGTTCTTGGAATCACATGCTTTCCTACGAAGAAGGTTGAGTGCAGCAAGTTCAAACTTTCCTTGTTAATGTAATCTAAAAAGATGGCCAATTAGAAGATTAACCTCATTTGTAAAGTACTTTGTTGAGAAAACAAACATCTTCATTGCCAAACATTGGACTGTGTGAAATAAGCTCATTCGGTTCTAGGAATCAGTTGCCTTCTTACAAAGAAGGTTGAGTGAAACAAGTTCAAACTTTCCTTGTTAATGTAATCTGAAAAGATGCACAACTTAGTAGATTGGCCTCATTTCTAAAGTAGTTTGTTTAGAAAACAAACATATTCATTAAGAACACTGTACTATGTGAAATAAGCTAGTTCCGTTGTAGGAATCACTTGGTTTCCCTAAAGAAGGTTGAGTGCAGCAAGGTGAAACTTTCCTAGTTTGTGTAATCTAACAAGATGTACAAGTTAGTGGATTCGCCTCATTTCTAAAGTAGTTTCTTTAGAAAAGAAACATCTTCAGTACCGAACACTGTACTGTGTGAAATAAGTGAATTGGCTTCTAGGAATCAGTTTAATTTCTACGAAGATGGTTGAGTGCAGCAAGTTCAAACTTTCCTTGTTAATGTAATCTAAAAAGATGGCCAAGTCAGTAGATTCACCTCATTTGTAAAGTAGTTTGTTGAGAAAACAAACATCTTCATTGCCAAACATTGTACTGTGTGAAATAAGCTCATTCGGTTCAAGGAATCAGTTGCTTTCCTACAGAGAAAGTTGAGTGCAGCAAGTTCAAACTTTCCTTGTTAATGTAATCTAAAAAGATGCACAACTTAGTAGATTGGCCTCATTTCTAAAGTAGTTTTTTTAGAAAACAAACATCTTCATTACCAAATACTGTACTACGTGAAATAAGCTAGTTCCGTTCTAGGAATCACTTGCTTTCCTACGAAGAAGGTTGAGTGCAGCAAGTTCAAACGTTCCTAGTTTGTGTAATCTAACAATATGTAGAAGTTAGTGGATTAGCCTCATTTCTAAAGTAGTTTTTTTAGAAAACAAACATCTTCATTGCCAAATACTGTACTACGTGAAATAAGCTAGTTCCGTTCTAGGAATCACTTGCTTTCCTACGAAGGAGGTTGAGTGCAGCAAGTTCAAACGTTCCTAGTTTGTGTAATCTAACAATATGTAGAAGTTAGTGGATTGGCCTCATTTCTCAAGTAGTTTCTTTAGAAAACAAACATCTTCAGTAGTGAACACTGTACTGTGTGAAATAAGTTTATTACGTTCTAGGAAACAGATTCCTTTCTACGAAGATGGTTGAGTGCAGCAAGTTCAAACTTTCCTTGTTAATGTAATCTAAAAAGATGGCCAAGTTAGTAGATTCGCCTTTTTTGTAAAGTAGTTTGTTGAGAAAACAAACATCTTCATTGCCGAACATTGTACTGCGTGAAATAAGCTCATTCGGTTCTAGGAATCAGTTGCTTTCCTACAAAGAAGGTTGAGTGCAGCAAGTTCAAACTTTCCTTGTTAATGTAATCTGAAAAGATGCACCACTTAGGAGATTGGCCTCATTTCTAAAGTAGTTTGTTTAGAAAACAAACATCTTCATTACCGACCACTGTACTATGTGAAATGAGCTAGTTCGATTCTAGGAATCACTTGCTCTCCTAAGAAGAAGGTTGAGTGCAGCAAGTACAAATTTTCCTAGTTTGTGTAATCTAACAAGATGTACAAGTTAGTTGATTTGCCTCATTTCTAACGTAGTTTTTTTTGAAAAGAAACATCTTCAGTAACACTGTAACACTGTACTGTGTGAAATAATTGAATTAAACTTCTAGGAATCAGTTTAATTTCTAATTTAGTTCTACGAAGAAGACGGTTCAGTGCAGCCAGTTCAAACTTTCCTTGGTAATGTAACCTAAAAAGATGCACAACTTAGTAGATTGTCCTCATTTCTAAAGTAGTTTCTTTAGAAAAGAAACATCTTCAGTACCGAACACTGTACTGTGTGAAATAAGTTAATTAAGCTTCTAGGAATCAGTTTAATTTCTACGAATAAGGTTGAGTGCAGCAAGTTCAAACTCTACTAGTTTGTGTAATCTAACAAGATGTACAAGTTAGTGCATTCGCCTTATGTCTAACGTAGTATCTTTAGAAAAGAAACATCTTCAGTACCGAACAGTGTACTGTGTGAAATAAGTGAATTCGCTTGCAGGAATCAGTTTAATTTGTACGAAGATGGTTGAGTGCAGCAAGTTCAAACTTTCCTTGTTAATGTAATCTAAAAAGATGGCCAAGTTAGTGGATTCGCCTCATTTGTAAAGTAGTTTGTTGAGAAAATTAACATCTTTATTGCCGAACATTGTACTGTGTGAAATAAGCTCATTCGGTTCTAGGAATCACTTGCTTTCCTACAAAGAAGGTTGAGTGCAGCAAGTTCAAACTTTCCTTGCTAATGTAATCTGAAAAGTTGCACAACTTAGTAGATTGGCCTCATTTCTAAAGTAGTTTCTTTAGAAAAGAAACATCTTCAGTACCGAACACTGTAGTGTGTGAAATGAGTTAATTCGCTTCTAGGAATCAGTTTAATTTCTAAGAAGATGGTTGAGTGCAGCAAGTTCAAACTTTCCTAGTTTGTGTAATCTAACAAGGTGTACAAGTTAGTGGATTCGCATCATTTCTAAATTAGTTTCTTTATAAAACAAGCATCTTCAGTACTGAACACTGTACTGTGTGAAATAAGTTAATTCGGTTCTAGGAATCAGTTTCCTTTCTACGAAGATGGTTTAGTTCAGCAAGTTCAAACTTTCCTTGTTAATGTAATCTAAAAAGATGTCCAAGTTAGTAGATTCTCCTCATTTCTAAAGTAGTTTCTTGAGAAAACAAACCTAAATTGCCAAACTTTTTACTGTGTGAAATGAGCTAATTCGGTTACAGGAATCAGTTTACTTTCTACGAAGATGGTTGAGTTTAGCACATTCAACCTTTGCTTGTTAATGTGCTCTAAAAAGATGTCCAAGTTAGTAGATTTGCCTCATTCGAAAAGTAGTTTGTTTAGAAAACAAACATCTTCATTGCCAAACATTGTACTGTGTGAAAAAAGCTAATTTAGTTCTAGAATTCATTTGCTTTCCTACAAAGAAGGTTGAGTGCAGCCAGTTCAAACTTTCCTTGTTAATGTAATCTAAAAAGATGCACAAATTAGTAGATTGGCCTCATTTCTAAAGTAGTTTGTTTACAAAACAAACATCTTCATTGCCGAACACTATACTATGTGAAATGAGCTAGTTCGGTTCTAGGAACCACTTACTTTCCTAGGAAGAAGGTTGAGTGCAGCAAGTTCAAACTTTCCTCGTTTGTGTAATCTAGCAAGCTGTACAAGCTAGTGGATTCGTGTCATTTCTAAAGAGGTTTCTTTAGAAAACAAACATCTTCAGTACTGAGCACTGTACTGTGTGAAATAAGTTAATTCGGTTCTAGGAATCAGTTTCCTTTCTACGAAGGTGGTTGAGTTTAGCAAGTTCAAACTTTCCTTGTTAATGTGCTCTAAAAAGATGTCCAAGTTAGTAGATTTGCCTAATTGGTAAAGTAGTTTGTTGAGAAAACAAACATCTCCATTGCCAAACATTGTACTTTGTGAAGAAAGCTAATTTAGTTCTACAATTCAGTTGCTTTCCTACAAAGAAGGTTGAGTGCAGCCAGTTCAAACTTTCCTTGTTAATGTAGTCTAAAAAGATGCACAACTTAGTAGATTGGCCTCATTTCTCATGTAGTTTCTTTAGAAAAGAAACATCTTCAGTACCGAACACTGTACTGTGTCAAATAAGTTAATTAAACATAGGAATCAGTTTAATTTCTACGAAGAAGGTTGAGTGCAGCAAGTTCAAAGTTTCCTTGTTAATGTAATCTAAAGAGATGGCCAAGTTAACAGATTCGCCTCATCTGTAAAGTACTTTCTTGAGGAAACAAACATCTTCATTGCCGAACATTGGACTGTGTGAAATAAGCTCATTCGGTTCTAGGAATCAGTTGCTTTCCTACAGAGAAAGTTGAGTGCAGCTAGTTCAAACTTTCCTTGTTAATGTAATCTAAAAAGATGCACAACTTAGTAGATTGGCCTCATTTCTAAAGTAGTTTTTTTAGAAAACAAACATCTTCATTACCAAATACTGTACTATGTGAAATAAGCTACTTCCGTTCTAGGAATCACTTGCTTTCCTACGAAGAAGGTGGAGTGCAGCAAGTTCAAACGTTCCTAGTTTGTGTAATCTAACAATATGTAGAAGTTAGTGGATTAGCCTCATTTCTAAAGTAGTTTCTTTAGAAAACAAACATCTTCAGTAGTGAACACTGTACTGTGTGAAATAAGTTAATTACGTTCTAGGAAACAGATTCCTTTCTACGAAGATGGTTGAGTGCAGCAAGTTCAAACTTTCCTTGTAATCTAAAAAGATGTCCAAGTTAGTAGATTCGCCTTTTTTAAAGTAGTTTGTTGAGAAAACAAACATCTTCATTGCCGAACATTGTACTGTGTGAAATAAGCTCATTCGGTTCTAGGAATCAGTTGCTTTCCTACAAAGAAGGTTGAGTGCAGCAAGTTCAAACTTTCCTTGTTAATGTAATCTGAAAAGATGCACCACTTAGTAGATTGGCCTCATTTCTAAAGTAGTTTGTTTAGAAAACAAACATCTTCATTACCGACCACTGTACTATGTGAAATGAGCTAGTTCGATTCTAGGAATCACTTGCTCTCCTACGAAGAAGGTTGAGTGCAGCAAGTACAAATTTTCTAGTTTGTGTAATCTATCAAGATGTACAAGTTAGTTGATTCGCCTCATTTCTAACGTAGTTTCTTTTGAAAAGAAACATCTTCAGTACCTAAATTGCCAAACTTTGTACTGTGTGAAATGAGCTAATTCGGTTCTAGGAATCAGTTAACTTTGTACATAGATGGTTGAGTACCGAACACTGTACTGTGTGAAATAATTGAATTCGCTTCTAGGAATTAGTTTAATTTCTACGAAGATGGTTGAGTGCAGCAAGTTCAAACTTGACTTGTTAATGTAATCTAAAAAGGTGGCCAAGTTAGTAGATTCGCCTCATTTGTAAAGTAGTTTGTTGAGAAAACAAACATCTTCATTGCCGAACATTGTACTGTGTGAACAAAGCTAATTTAGTTCTAGAATTCAGTTGCTTTCCTACAAAGAAGGTTGAGTGCAGCCACTTCAAACTTTCCTTGTTAATGTAACCTAAAAAGATGCACAACTTAGTAGATTGGCCTCATTTCCAAAGTAGTTTCTTTAGAAAAGAAACATCTTCAGTACCTAAATTGCCAAACTTTGTACTGTGTGAAATGAGCTAATTCGGTTCTAGGAATCAGTTAACTTTGTACATAGATGGTTGAGTTTAGCAAGTTCAAACTTTCCTTCTTAATGTGCTCTAAATAGATGTCCAAGTTAGTAGATTTGCCTCATTGGTAAAGTAGTTTGTTGAGAAAACAAACATCTTCATTGTCGAACATTGTACTGTGTGAAGAAAGCTAATTTAGTTCTCGAATTCAGTTGCTTTCCTACAAAGAAGGTTGAGTGCAGCCAGTTCAAACTTTCTTTGTTAATGTAATCTAAAAAGATGCACAACGTAGTAGATTGGCCTCATTTCCAAAGTAGTTTCTTCAAAAGAAACATCTTCACCGAACACTGTACTGTGTGAAATGAGCTAGTTAAATTTCTAGGAATCACTTGCTTTCCTACGAAGAAGGTTGAGTGCAGCAAGTTCAAACTTTCTTAGTTTGTGTAATCTCACAAGATGTACAAGTTAGTCGTTTCGCGTCATTTCTAAAGTGGCTTCTTTAGAAAACAAACATCTTCAGTACTGAACACTGTACTGTGTGAAATAAGTTAATTTCGGTTCTAGGAATCAGTTTCCTTTCTCACGAAGATGCTTGAGTGCAGCAAGTTCAAACTTTCCTTGTTAATGTAATCTAAAAAGATGGCAAAATTAGCAGATTCACCTCATTTGTAAAGGTACTTTGTTGAGAAAACAAACATCTTCATTGCGAACATTGTACTGTGTGAAATAAGCTCATTCAGTTCTATTAATCAGTTGCTTTCCTACAAAGAAGGTTGAGTGCAGCAAGTTCAAACTTTGCTTGTTAATGTAATCTAAAAGATGCACAACTTAGTAGATTGGCCTCATTTCTAAAGTAGTTTGTTTAGAAAAGAAACATCTTCAGTACCGAACACTGTACTGTGTGAAATGAGTTAATTCGCTTCTAGGAATCAGTTTAATTTCTACGAAGATGGTTGAGTGCAGCAAGTTCAAACTTTCCTAGTTTGTGTAATCTAACAATATGTACAAGTTAGTGGATTCGCGTCATTTCTAAATTAGTTTCTTTAGAAAACAAACATGTTCAGTACCGAACACTGTACTGTGTGAAATAAGTTAATTAAGTCCTAGGAATCAGTTTCCTTTCCACGAAGATGGTAGAATTTAGTAAGTTCAAACTTTCCTTATTAATGTAATCTAAAAAGATGTCCAAGTTTGTAGATTCGCCTCATTTCTAAAGTAGTTTCTTTAGAAAACAAACCTAAATTGCCAAACCTTGTACTCTGTGAAATGAACTGATTCGCTTCTAGGAATCAGTTTACTTTCTACGAAGATGGTTGAGTTTAGCAAGTTCAAACTTTCCTTGTTAATGTGCTCTAAAAAGATATCCAAGTTAGTAGATTTGCCTCATTGGTAAAGTAGTTTGTTGAGAAAACAAACATCTTCATTGCCGAACATTGTACTGTGTGAAGAAAGCTAATTTAGTTCTAGAATTCAGTTGCTTTCCTACAAAGAAGGTTGAGTGCAGCCAGTTCAAACGTTCCTTGTTAATGTAATCTAAAAAGATGCACAACGTAGTAGATTGGCCTCATTTCTAAAGTAGTTTCTTTAGAAAAGAAACATCTTCAGTACCGAACACTGTACTGTGTGAAATAAGTTAATTCACTTCTAGGAATCAGTTTAATTTCTACGAAGAAGGTTGAGTGCAGCAAGTTCAAACGTTCCTAGTTTGTGTAATATAACAAGATGTACAAGTTAGTGGATTTGCCTCATTTCTAAAGTAGTTTCTTTAGAAAAGAAACATCTTCAGTACCGAACACTGTACTGTGTGAAATAAGCTCATTCGGTTCTAGGATCACTTGCTTTCCTACAAAGAAGGTTGAGTGCAGCAAGTTAAAACTTTCCTTCTTAATGTAATCTAAAAAGATACACAACTTAGTAGATTGGCCTCACTTTTAAAGTAGTTTCTTTAGAAAAGAAACATCTTCAGTACCGAACACTGTACAGTGTGAAATAAGTTAATTCGCTTCTAGGAATCAGTTTAATTTCTATGAAGAAGGTTGAGTGCAGCAAGTTCAAACTTTCCTTGTTAATGTAATCTAAAAAGAAAACAAACATCTTCATTACCGAACACTGTACTATGTGAAATGAGCTAGTTCGGTTCTAGGAATACTTGCTTTCCTACGAAGAAGGTTGAGTACACCAAGTTCAAACTTTCCTAGTTTGTGTAATCTAACAAGATATACAAGTTACTGGATTCGCGTTATTTCTAAATTAGTTTCTTTAGAAAACAAACAGCTTCAGTAGCGAACACTGTACTGTGTGAAATAAGATTATTCGGTTCTAGGAATCAGTTTCCTTTCTACGAAGATGGTTGAGTTTAGCAAGTTCAAACTTTCCTTGCTAATGTAATCTAAAAAGATGTCCAAGTTAGTAGATTCGTCTCATTTCTAAAGTAGTTTCTTTAGAAAACAAACCTAAATTGCCAAACTTTGTACTGTGTGAAATGAGCTAATTCGGTTCTAGGAATCAGTTTACTTTCTACTTAGATGGTTGAGTTTAGCAAGTTCAAAATTTCCTTGTTAATGTGCTCTAAATAGATGTCCAAGTTAGTAGATTTGCCTCATTGGTAAAGTAGTTTGTTGAGAAAACAAACATCTTCATTGCCGAACATTGTACTGTGTGAAGAAAACTAATTTAGTTCTAGAATTCAGTTGCTTTCCTACAAAGAAAGTTGAGTGCAGCCAGTTCAAACGTTCCTTGTT
This sequence comes from Orientallactaga sibirica, assembly GCA_036365145.1. Classification (NCBI taxonomy): domain Eukaryota; kingdom Metazoa; phylum Chordata; class Mammalia; order Rodentia; family Dipodidae; genus Orientallactaga; species Orientallactaga sibirica. Next base: position 240,705 of record JAEOAD010002426.1, on the reverse strand, counting down.
AATGTAATCTAAAAAGATGCACAACGTAGTAGATTGGCCTCATTTCCAAAGTAGTTTCTTTAGAAAAGAAACATCTTCAGTACCGAAACTGTACTGTGTGAAATGAGCTAGTTTGCTTCTAGGAATCACTTGCTTTCCTACGAAGAAGGTTGAGTGCAACAAGTTCAAACTTTCCTATTTGTGTAATCTAACAAGATGTACAAGTTAGTGGTTTCGCGTCGATTCTAAAGTGGCTTCTTTAGAAAACAAACATCTTCAGTACTGAACACTGTACTGTGTGAAATAAGTTAATTCGGTTCTAGGAATCAGTTTCCTTTCTACGAAGATGCTTGCGTGCAGCAAGTTCAAACTTTCCTTGTTAATGTATTCTAAAAAGATGGCCAAATTAGCAGATTCACCTCATTTGTAAGGTACTTTGTTGAGAAAACAAACATCTTCATTGCCGAACATTATACTGTGTGAAATAAGCTCATTCGGTTCTATTAATCAGTTGCTTTCCTACAAAGAAGGTTGAGTGCAGCAAGTTCAAACTTTGCTTGTTAATGTAATCTAAAAAGATGCACAACTTAGTAGATTGGCCTCATTTCTAAAGTAGTTTGTTTAGAAAACAAATATCTTAATTACCGAACACTGTACTATGTGAAATAAGCTAGTTCCGTTCTAGGAATCACTTGTTTCCTACGAAGAAGGCTGAGTGCAGCAAGTTCAAACTTTCCGAGTTTGTGTAAGCCAACAAGATGTACAAGTTAGTGGATTCGCCTCATTTCTAAAGTAGATTCTTTAGAAAAGAAACATCTTCAGTACCGAACACTGTACTCTGTGAAATAAGTGAATTCGCTCCTAGGAAACAGTTTAATTTCTATGAAGATGGTTGAGTGCAGCAAGTTCAAACTTTCCTTGTTAATGTAATCTAAAAAGATGGCCAAGTTAGCAGAGTCACCTCATTTGTAAAATAGTTTGTTGAGAAAATTAATATCTTTATAGCCGAACATTGTACTGTGTGAAATAAGCTCATTCGGTTCTAGGAATCAGTTTCTTTCCTGTAAAGAAGGTTGAATTCAGCACGTTCAAACTTTCCTTGTTACTGTAATCTGAAAAGATGCACAACTTAGTAGATTTGCCTCATTTCTAAAGTAGTTTGTTTAGAAAACAAACATCTTCATTACCGAACACTGTACTATGTGAAATGAGCTAGTTCGGTTTTAGGAATACTTGCTTTCCTACGAAGAAGGTTGAGTGCACCAAGTTCAAACTTTCCTAGCTTGTGTAATCTAACAAGATGTACAAGTTAGTGGATTTGCGTCATTTCTAAATTAGTTTATTTAGAAAACAAACATCTTCAGTACCAAACACTGTACTGTGTGAAATAATTTAATTCGGTTCTAGGAATCAGTTTCCTTTCTACGAAGATGGTTGAGTTTAGCAAGTTCAAACTTTCCTTGTTAATGTAATCTAAAAAGATGTCCAAGTTAGTAGATTCGCCTCATTGCTAAAGTAGTTTCTTTTGAAAACAAACCTAAATTGCCAAACTTTGTACTGTGTGAAATGAGCTAATTCGATTCTAGGAATCAGTTTACTTTCTACGTAGATGGTTGAGTTTAGCAAGTTCAAACTTTCCTTCTTAATGTGCTTTAAATAGATGTCCAAGTTAGTTGATTTGCCTCATTGATAAAGTAGTTTGTTGAGAAAACAAACATCTTCATTGCCGAACATTGTACTGTGTGAAGAAAGCTAATTTAGTTCTAGAATTCAGTTGCTTTCCTACAAAGAAGGTTGAGTGCAGCCAGTTCAAACTTTCCTTGTTAATGTAATCTAAAAAGATGCACAACGTAGTAGATTGGCCTCATTTCCAAAGTAGTTTCTTTAGAAAAGAAACATCTTCAGTACCGAACACTGTACTGTGTGAAATGAGCTAGTTCGGTTCTAGGAATCACTTGCTTTCCTACGAAGAAGGTTGAGTGCAGCAAGTTCAAACTTTCCTATTTTGTGTAATCTAACAAGATGTACAAGTTAGTGGTTTTGCGTCGTTTCTAAAGTGGCTTCTTTAGAAAACAAACATCTTCAGTACTGAACACTGTACTGTGTGAAATAAGTTAATTCGGTTCTAGGAATCAGTTTCTTTCTACGAAGATGGTTAAGTGCAGCAAGTTCAAACTTTCCTTCTTAATGTAATCTAAAAAGATGGCCAAGTTAGCAGATTCACCTCATTTGTAAGGTACTTTGTTTAGAAAAGAAACATCTTCATTGCCAAACATTGTACTGTGTGAAATAAGCTCATTCGGAGTTCTAGTAATCAGTTGCTTTCCTACAAAGAAATTTGAGTGCAGCAAGTTCAAACTTTCCTTGTTAATGTAATCTAAAAAGATGCACAACTTATTAGATTGGCCTCATTTCTAAAGTAGTTTGTTTACAAAACAAACATCTTCATTACGAGCACTGTACTATGTGAAATAAGCTAATTCGGTTCTAGGAATCACTTGCTTTCCTACAAAGAAGGTTGAGTGCAGCAAGTTCAAACTTTCCTAGTTTGTGTAATCTAACAAGATGTACAAGTTAGTGGATTCACCTCATTTCTAAAGTAGTTTTTTTAGAAAAGAAACATCTTCAGTACTGAACACTGTACTATGTGAAATAAGTGAATTAAACTTCTAGGAATCAGTTTAATTTCTACGAAGATGGTTGAGTGCAGCAAGTTCAAACTTTCCTTGTTAATGTAATCTAAAAAGATAGCCAAGTTAGTAGATTCGCCTCATTTGTAAAGTGCAGCGAACCTCCCGACCTGCAGGAAAGCAACGACAACAAGGCGAGGATTCTTCTTGATCACACTTTATTGGAGAGCCTCTTGGTTAACAGGAAAGCTGATGGCGAGGGGCGAGGGGCACAGATCTGCAGCTGCTTTTATAGGGCGTACTGCTACGAGGCGCTTACTGATTGGTTGCAAGAAACTTGCCACAAGCAGATGCCACGGGATAGGCTAGGGACAGATTGCGTCACGCGTGCGTGCATAACTTGAGTAAGGTTAGCGCCAAGGCGCTGCCTAATATGGAGATGTTTACCTCAACACTGACAGGAAGCCAGCGCCATCTTGTAATGGCGTTTGCTCTAGCTCCCTGCAGTTCCCCCTTCTTTATTATAGACAGGCCAAGCTCCAGAGTAACCGCCCTCCCGATCAGGTCCCCACCTCATGATGTGTTGACCGATCAAGGGAGGCAATTCGACCTCTCCTTACTCAGTGCAATGGGAGAAATCCCTCGAGAGTGCAAAGGCAGTGGTCAAACAGAAGTTACCATCTCCTGCCCATCCTCGTGCAATGGGTACTCTAAACCCTGAGGGTGCAAAGGCCAGGGGGAACTAATTGCCTTTTAGGGCTGACAGCCAAATTTGGGGAGGATCCACACTCCAATGCAGCTAGTGCCTGAGAGATAATCACCTTGTCCCTCCTAGCTTGGGCTCGCATTTTGCAAACCAACCATAGGCAGAACAGACATCCTCCAAAACAGCAGACTGCAAACAGTCCTACCCCTACCCACTCTTTGAAGAAATAAAAGGCTGATGAAAACCAGGAGGTGAAACCTTTTGCCAAACTAAGGTCCACCCGAGTGGAATTGATGGCAACAATAGCTCTTCTTAACTCATCTAGGTTTAACATCAAACTCCTCGGACCAATTCCCCGAAAGATACAAAGGCAATTTGTGAGACAAATTGGCTGCTCGAGTCAGCAACATTTCCCCAATTAATCACAGATTGAAAAAAAGAGGCAATTTGCATTACAGAAGCAACCTCTACACAGGTACTATTAATAGCAATTATTTGACCCCTTAACGTCCTAGTAAGATTATCAAATTTGTGGTTCCAAGTCCCATTGAGATACAACAATGTCCATCTGTTCTTGTAAGAGATCAACTCGTTGGTTTACTAGCAGAATGTCTGCATGAAACTGTTGGTTGATTTCTGTTTGGGTATCAGGGCCAAAGCAGTCCTCTCAGATAAGCTGTTTATTGCTTGGGCCGCTGGGATGGCCTTAGCTAGGGCTGCAGCAGCTACACAGCAGCGCGGCAGCAGAAGCTGCAAGAGCAGCCACGATAGCTGCAGTAATTTTAAAGTCTCTCTTAGGCCGTAGCAACACCGACCAGTTCTTACTCTCGAATGACCACAGGAACAGGCAGGTCAGCATGCCCAATGGAAATTGAGTGGCATTCCAGCATTCTGAAAGAAAACAAGAACTCGCTTGACAAGCAAGAGTGTTATTAATAACAGTTTGATTGCTCACTAGAAACATAAAAGGAGGTTTTACACATATAGGTGTGGATCTACAGTCGATGGTCTTACTACAATTTAGCATTGGTCGAATATGATTGGCTTCCAGCTGTTCCTAACTAGTTGATGGGCTGCTTCCAGGTTATTCCAATTGGCTCAGTGGCTCCAATTGAAAACCCTGTCTATCTTAGGTTGAATTTGAAAGCGGTAAAGGAAAAGGCCACATTTTTACAATGCTAGCCAGGATTTGAACTCAAGATACTGGCCTTTTGAAAGGCAAGCCTTTGCCAGCTCCATCCAATCTGTAGGAGTTAAGGGCACTGCAATAATCCTGCGCAATAGCGCAATTGAGTAATCTGCACCTGGTCCAAAATCTTTCACTGCCTGAACCAAATCCTTCAGTTGTTTATAGGAGACCGGTTCATGCCTTCTTTGATTGGTTGCCGGGTCTTCAAAGACTGGGAAGGCGGAGGCCAGCCGTGACCAGGTTTTTGCCCTAATGAAGCGGCACCTGTCCTCTGGGGGATATAGGGTGGCGGTGCCGAAGGCTCCACCTTCTGAACAAGGCCATACCCCCTATCTTCTGACCTCCCCATCAATAGAGGGCGCCTGGGCGGAGGCCTATATTGCTCCCTATCATAATGGGCAGCAGCCTCCTCCAGTCCCTCCTCTTCCTCTTCAGTTAGTTTATCTTCTTCCTCCTTTTCAGAATCTGAGCTAGTCTCATCATCTGCCTCCAGCACATTTAAATGTGCAAACTCCTCTAGAATAGGATACTTCCTAACAGGAGGCTCCTCTGTCCCCCCTCAAAGGGCGGGCAAGAGTAAGTTTCACCTATTTCTTTGAGCTCTTCTTGTAAACTTTTATCTTTTTCTTGTTTTTGTTCTCCTTTTTTTTATTTTCCCTTTTTTCCTAGGCCTAGCTTGTATTTCCCCATTTGTGTCTGACTCAGAAAGGCTATCCTGGTGTCTTGCTAGCGCCCTCCGTCCCTCTCTGATGATGTCCGTGTGACTGCCCTTACTCAAACAGGAGTACACGATGAAAAGCAGTACCCACAGGGGAAGGGCAACAGCAAGGACCAAAAAAATCTCTAAGTCAAAAAACAGCATACCTGGGGATGACTTACCGATGTCTTCCTCTCCGTGTGTCAAGTTCTGGATCCTCTTCAGACCCCCGCCTGGCGAACGCAAGGCACCCGTCGTCCCAGGCTTCGGCACCACTTTGCAGCGAACCACCCGACCTGCGGGAAAAGAACAACAAGAAGACCAGGATTCTTCTTGATCACACTTTATTGGAGAGCCTCTTGGTTAACAGGAAAGCTGATGGCGAGGGGCGAGGGGCACAGATCTGCAGCTGCTTTTATAGGGCGTACTGCTATGAGGCGCTTACTGATTGGTTGCAAAAAACTTGCCACAAGCAGATGCCCCGGGATAGGCTAGGGAGAGGTTGCGTCACGAGCGTGCGCATACCTTGAGTAAGGATAGCGCCAAGACGCTGCCTAATATGGAGATGTTTACCTCAACACCGACAGGAAGCCAGCGCCATCTTGTAATTGCATTTGCTCTAGCTCCCTGCAGTAGTTTGTTGAGAAACAAACATCTTCATTGCCAAACATTGTACTGTGTAAAATAAGTTAATTCGGTTCTAGGAATCAGTTTCCTTTCTACGAAGATGGTTGAGTTTAGCAAGTTCAAACTTTCCTTGTTAATGTAAACTAAAAAGATGTCCAAGTTAGTAGATTCGCCTCATTTCTAAAGTAGTTTCTTTAGAAAACAAACCTAAATTTCCAAACTTTGTACTGTGTGAAATGAGCTAACTCGGTTCTAGGAATCAGTTTACTTTCTACGAAGATGGTTGAGTTTAGCAAGTTCAAACTTTCCTTGTTAATGTGTTCTAAAAAAGATGTCCAAGTTCGTAGATTTGCCTCATTGGTAAAGTAGTTTGTTGAGAAAACAAACATCTTCATTACCGAACATTGTACTGTGTGAAAAAAGCTAATTTAGTTCTAGAATTCAGTTGCTTTCCTACAAAGAAGGTTGAGTGCAGCAAGTTCAAACTTTCCTTGTTAATGTAATCTAAAGAGTTTCACAACATAGTAGATTGGCCTCATTTCTAAAGTAGTTTCTTTAGAAAAGAAACATCTTCAGTACCGAAGACTGTACTGTGTGAAATAAGTTAATTAAACTTCTAGGAATAAGTTTAATTTCTCTAAAGAAGGTTTGAGTGCAGCAAGTTCAAACTTTCCTAGTTTGTGTAATCTAACAAGATGTACAAGTTAGTGCATTCGACCCTTTTCTAAAGTAGTTTCTTTAGAAAAGAAACATCATCAGTACCGAACACTGTACTGTGTGAAATAAGGTAATTGGGTTCTAGGAATCAGTTTCCTTTCTATGAACATGGTTGAGTGCAGCAAGTTCAAACTTTCCTTGTTAATGTAATCTAAAAAGATGGCCAAGTTAGAAGATTCACCTCACTTGTAAAGTACTTTGTTGAGAAAACAAACATCTTCATTGCCGAACATTGTACTGTGTGAAATAAGCACATTCGGTTCTAGGAATTAGTTGCTTTCCTACAAAGAAGGTTGAGTGTAGCAAGTTCAAACTTTCCTTGTTAATGTAATCTAAAAAGATGGCCAAGTCAGAAGATTCTCCTCATTTGTAAAGTACTTTGTTGAGAAAACAAACATCTTCATTGCCGAACATTGGACTGTGTGAAATAAGCTCATTCGGTTCTAGGATTCACTTGCTTTCCTACAAAGAAGGTTGAGTGCAACAAGTTCAAACTTTCCTTGTTAATGTAATCTAAAAAGATGCACAACTTAGTAGATTGGCCTCATTTCTAAAGTAGTTTGTTTACAAAACAAACATCTTCATTACCAAACACTATACTATGTGAAATGAGCTAGTTCGGTTCTAGGAATCACTTGCTTTCCTACGAAGAAGGTTGAGTGCAGCAAGTTCAAACTCTCCTAGTTTGTGTAATCTAAAAAGATGTACAAGTTAGTGGATTCGCATCGTTTCTAAAGTGGTTTCTTTAGAAAACAAAAAACTTCCGTACTGAGCACTGTACTGTGTGAAATAAGTTAATTCGGTTCTAGGAATCAGTTTCCTTTCTACGAAGATGGTTGAGTGCAGCAAGTTCAAACTTTCCTTGTTAATGTAATCTAAAAAGGTGGCCAAGTTAGCAGAGTCAGATCATTTGTAAAATAGTTTGTTGAGAAAATTAACATCTTTATTGCTGAACATTGTACTGTATGAAATAAGCTCATTCGGTTCTAGGAATCACTTGCTTTCCTACAAAGAAGGTTGAGTGCAGCAAGTTCAAACTTTCCTTGTTAATGTAATCTAAAAAGTTGCACAACTTAGTAGATTGGCCTCATTTCTAAAGTAGTTTCTTTAGAAAAGAGACATCTTCAGTACCGAACACTGTACAGTGTGAAATAAGTTAATTCGCTTCTAGGAATCAGTTTAATTTCTACGAAGAAGGTTGAGTGCAGCAAGTTCAAACTTTCCTAGTTAATGTAATCTAAAAAGATGGCCAAGTTAGAAGATTCGCCTCATTTGCAAAGTACTTTGTTGAGAAAACAAACATCTTCATTGCCAAACATTGTACTGTGTGAAATAAGGTCATTCGGTTCTAGAAATCAGTTGCTTTCCTTCAAAGAAGGTTGAGTGCAGCAAGTTCAAACTTTCCTTCTTAATGTAATCTAAAAAGATGCACAACTTAGTAGATTGGCCTCATTTCTAAAGTAGTTTGTTTAGAAAACAAACATCTTCATTACCGAACACTGTACTATGTGAAATAGGCTAGGTCCGTTCTTGGAATCACTTGCTTTCATACGAAGAAGGTTGAGTGCAGCAAGTTCAAACTTTCCTAGTTTGTGTAATCAAACAAGATGTACAAGATAGTGCATTCACCTCATTTCTAAAGTAGTTTCTTTAGAATAGAAACATCTTCAGTACCGAACACTGTATTGTGTGAAATAAGGTAATTCGTTTCTAGGAATCAGTTTAATTTCTACGAAGATGGTTGATTGCCGCAAGTTCAAACTTTCCTTGTTAATGTAATCTAAAAAGATGGCCAAGTTAGTAGATTAGCCTCATTTGTGAAGTAGTTTGTTGAGAAAACAAACATCTTCATTGCCAAACATTGTACTGTGTGAAATAAGCTCATTCGGTTCTAAGAATCAGTTGCGTTCCTACAAGGAAGGTTGAGTGCAGCAAGTTCAAACTTTCCTTGTTAATGTAATCTAAAAATATGCACAACTTGGTATATTGGCCTCATTTCTAAAGTAGTTTGTTTAGAAAACAAACATCTTCATAACCAAACACTGTACTATGTGAAATAAGCTAGGTCCGTTCTGGGAATCACTTGCTTTCCTACGAAGAGGGTTGAGTGCAGCAAATTCTAACTTTCCTAGTTTGTGTAATCTAACAAGATGTACAAGTTAGTGGATTCGCCTCATTTCTAAAGTAGTTTCTTTAGAAAAGAAACATCTTCAGTACCGAACACTGTACTGTGTGAAATAAGTTAATTCGGTTCTAGGAATCAGTTTCCTTTCTACAAAGATGGTTGAGTGCAGCACGTTCAAACTTTCCTTGTTAATGTAATCTAAAAAGATGGCCAAGTTAGCAGAGTCAGATCATTTGTAAAATAGTTTGTTGAGAAAATTAACATCTTTATTGCTGAACATTGTACTGTGTGAAATAAGCTCATTCGGTTCTAGGAATCACTTGCTTTCCTATAAAGAAGGTTGAGTGCAGCAAGTTCAAACTTTCCTTGTTAATGTAATCTAAAAAGATGCACAACTTAGTAGATTGGCCTCATTTCTAAAGTAGTTTCTTTAGAAAAGAAACATCTTCAGTACCGAACACTGTACAGTGTGAAATAAGTTAATTCGCTTCTTGGAATCAGTTTAATTTCTACGAAGAAGGTTGAGTGCAGCAAGTTCAAACTTTCCTAGTTAATGTAATCTAAAAAGATGGCCAAGTTAGAAGATTCGCCTCATTTGCAAAGTACTTTGTTTAGAAAACAAACATCTTCATTGCCGAACATTGTACTGTGTTAAATAAGCTCATTCGGTTCTAGAAATCAGTTGCTTCCCTTCAAAGAAGGTTGAGTGCAGCAAGTTCAAACTTTCCTTCTTAAAGTAATCTAAAAAGATGCACAACTCAGTAGATTGGCCTCATTTCTAAAGTAGTTTGTTTAGAAAACAAACATCTTCATTACCGAACACTGTACTATGTGAAATAGGCTAGGTCCGTTCTAGGAATCACTTGCTTTCCTACGAAGAAGGTTGAGTGCAGCAAGTTCAAACTTTCCTAGTTTGTGTAATCAAACAAGATGTACAAGATAGTGCATTCACCTCATTTCTAAAGTAGTTTCTTTAGAATTGAAACATCTTAAGTACCGAACACTGTATTGTGTGAAATAAGGTAATTCGGTTCTAGGAATCAGTTTAATTTCTACGAAGATGGTTGATTGCCGCAAGTTCAAACTTTCCTTGTTAATGTAATCTAAAAAGATGGCCAAGTTAGTAGATTCGCCTCATTTGTAAAGTAGTTTGTTAAGAAAACAAACATCTTCATTGCCAAACATTGTACTGTGTGAAATAAGCTCATTCGGTTCTAGGAATCAGTTGCGTTCCTACAAGGAAGGTTGAGTGCAGCAAGTTCAAACTTTCCATGTTAATGTAATCTAAAAATATGCACAACTTAGTATATTGGCCTCATTTCTAAAGTAGTTTGTTTAGAAAACAAACATCTTCATAACCGAACACTGTACTATGTGAAATAAGCTAGTTCCGTTCTGGGAATCACTTGCTTTCCTACGAAGAGGGTTGAGTGCAGCAAATTCTAACTTTCCTAGTTTGTGTAATCTAACAAGATGTACAAGGTAGTGGATTCGCCTCATTTCTAAAGTAGTTTCTTTAGAAAAGAAACATCTTCAGTACCGAACACTGTACTGTGTGAAATAAGTGAATTAGCTTCTAGGAATCAGTTTCCTTTCTACGAAGATTGTTGAGTGCAGCAAGTTCAAACTTTCCTTGTTAATGTAATCTAAAAAGATGGCCAAGTTAGCAGAGTCAGATCATTTGAAAAATAGTTTGTTGAGATAATTAACATCTTTATTGCTGAACATTGTACTGTGTGAAATAAGCTCATTCGGTTCTAGGAATCACTTGCTTTCCTACAAAGAAGGTTGAGTGCAGCAAGTTCAAACTTTCCTAGTTTGTGTAATCAAACAAGATGTACAAGATAGTGCATTCACCTCATTTCTAAAGTAGTTTCTTTAGAATTGAAACATCTTCAGTACCGAACACTGTATTGTGTGAAATAAGGTAATTCGGTTCTAGGAATCAGTTTAATTTCTACGAAGATGGTTGATTGCCGCAAGTTCAAACTTTCCTTGTTAATGTAATCTAAAAAGATGGCCAAGTTAGTAGATTCGGCTCATTTGTAAAGTGGTTTGTTGAGAAAACAAACATCTTCATTGCCAAACATTGTAGTGTGTGAAATAAGCTCATTCGGTTCTAGGAATAAGTTGCGTTCCTACAAGGAAGGTTGAGTGCAGCAAGTTCAAACTTTCCTTGTTAATGTAATCTAAAAATATGCACAACTTAGTATATTGGCCTCATTTCTAAAGTAGTTTGTTTAGAAAACAAACATCTTCATAACCGAACACTGTACTATGTGAAATAAGCTAGTTCCGTTCTGGGAATCACTTGCTTTCCTACGAAGAGTGTTGAGTGCAGCAAATTCTAACTTTCCTAGTTTGTGTAATCTAACAAGATGTACAAGTTAGTGGATTCGCCTCATTTCTAAAGTAGTTTCTTTAGAAAAGAAACATCTTCAGTACCGAACACTGTACTGTGTGAAATAAGTTAATTCGGTTCTAGGAATCAGTTTCCTTTCTACAAAGATGGTTGAGTGCAGCACGTTCAAACTTTCCTTGTTAATGTAATCTAAAAAGATGGCCAAGTTAGCAGAGTCAGATCATTTGTAAAATAGTTTGTTGAGAAAATTAACATCTTTATTGCTGAACATTGTACTGTGTGAAATAAGCTCATTCGGTTGTAGGAATCACTTGCTTTCCTACAAAGAAGGTTGAGTGCAGCAAGTTCAAACTTTCCTTGTTAATGTAATCTAAAAAGATGCACAACTTAGTAGATTGGCCTCATTTCTAAAGTAGTTTCTTTAGAAAAGAATCATCTTCAGTACCAAACACTGTACAGTGTGAAATAAGTTAATTCGGTTCTAGGAATCAGTTTAATTTCTATGAAGAAGGTTGAGTGCAGCAAGTTCAAACTTTCCTAGTTAATGTAATCTAAAAAGATGGCCAAGTTAGAAGATTCGCCTCATTTGCAAAGTACTTTGTTGAGAAAACAAACATCTTCATTGCCGAACAGTGTACTGTGTGAAATAAGGTCATTCGGTTCTAGAAATCAGTTGCTTTCCTTCAAAGAAGGTTGAGTGCAGCAAGTTCAAACTTTCCTTCTCAATGTAATCTAAAAAGATGCACAACTTAGTAGATTGGCCTCATTTCTAAAGTAGTTTGTTTAGAAAACAAACATCTTCATTACCGAACACTGTACTATGTGAAATAGGCTAGGTCCGTTCTAGGAATCACTTCCTTTCCTACGAAGAAGGTTGAGTGCAGCAAGTTCAAACTTTCCTAGTTTGTGTAATCAAACAAGATGTACAAGATAGTGCATTCACCTCATTTCTCAAGTAGTTTCTTTAGAATAGAAACATCTTCAGTACCGAACACTGTATTGTGTGAAATAAGGTAATTCGGTTCTAGGAATCAGTTTAATTTCTACGAAGATGGTTGATTGCAGCAAGTTGAAACTTTCCTTGTTAATGTAATCTAAAAAGATGGCCAAGTTAGTAGATTCGCCTCATTTGTAAAGTAGTTTGTTGAGAAAACAAACATCTTCATTGCCAAACATTGTACTGTGTGAAATAAGCTCATTCGGTTCTAGGAATCAGTTGCGTTCCTACAAGGAAGGTTGAGTGCAGCAAGTTCAAACTTTCCTTGTTAATGTAATCTAAAAATATGCACAACTTAGTATATTGGCCTCATTTCTAAAGTAGTTTGTTTAGAAAACAAACATCTTCATAACCGAACACTGTACTATGTGAAATAAGCTAGTTCCGTTCTGGGAAACACTTGCTTTCCTACGAAGAGGGTTGAGTGCAGCAAATTCTAACTTTCCTAGTTTGTGTAATCTAACAAGATGTACAAGTTAGTGGATTCGCCTCATTTCTAAAGTAGTTTCTTTAGAAAAGAAACATCTTCAGTACCGAACACTGTACTGTGTGAAATAAGTGAATTCGCTTCTAGGAATCAGTTTAATTTCTACGAAGATGGTTCAGTGCAGCAAGTTCAAACTTTCCTTGTTAATGTAATCTAAAAAGATGGCCAAGTTAGCAGAGTCAGATCATTTGTAAAATAGTTTGTTGAGACAATTATCATCTTTATTGCTGAACATTGTACTCTGTGAAATAAGCTCATTCGGTTGTAGGAATCACTTGCTTTCCTACAAAGAAGGTTGAGTGCAGCAAGTTCAAACTTTCCTTGTTAATGTAATCTAAAAAGATGCACAACTTAGTAGATTGGCCTCATTTCTAAAGTAGTTTCTTTAGAAAAGAAACATCTTCAGTACCGAACACTGTACAGTGTGAAATAAGTTAATTCGGTTCTAGGAATCAGTTTAATTTCTATGAAGAAGGTTGAGTGCAGCAAGTTCAAACTTTCCTAGTTAATGTAATCTAAAAAGATGGCCAAGTTAGAAGATTCGCCTCATTTGCAAAGTACTTTGTTGAGAAAACAAACATCTTCATTGCCGAACATTGTACTGTGTGAAATAAGGTCATTCGGTTCTAGAAATCAGTTGCTTTCCTTCAAAGAATGTTGAGTGCAGCAAGTTCAAACTTTCCTTCTCAATGTAATCTAAAAAGATGCACAACTTAGTAGATTGGCCTCATTTCTAAAGTAGTTTGTTTACAAAACAAACATCTTCATTACCGAACACTCTACTATGTGAAATGAGCTAGTTCGGTTCCAGGAATCACTTGCTTTCCTACGAAGAAGGATGAGTGCAGCAAGTTCAAACTTTCCTTGTTAATGTAATCTAAAAATATGCACAACTTAGTATATTGGCCTCATTTCTAAAGTAGTTTGTTTAGAAAACAAACATCTTCATTACCGAACACTGTACTATGTGAAATAGGCTAGGTCCGTTCTAGGAATCACTTCCTTTCCCTACGAAGAAGGTTGAGTGCAGCAAGTTCAAACTTTCCTAGTTTGTGTAATCAAACAAGATGTACAAGATAGTGCATTCACCTCATTTCTCAAGTAGTTTCTTTAGAATAGAAACATCTTCAGTACCGAACACTGTATTGTGTGAAATACGGTAATTCGGTTCTAGGAATCAGTTTAATTTCTACGAAGATGGTTGATTGCAGCAAGTTGAAACTTTCCTTGTTAATGTAATCTAAAAAGATGGCCAAGTTAGTATATTCGCCTCATTTGTAAAGTAGTTTGTTGAGAAAACAAACATCTTCATTGCCAAACATTGTACTGTGTGAAATAAGCTCATTCGGTTCTAGGAATCAGTTGCGTTCCTACAAGGAAGGTTGAGTGCAGCAAGTTCAAACTTTCCTTGTTAATGTAATCTAAAAATATGCACAACTTAGTATATTGGCCTCATTTCTAAAGTAGTTTGTTTAGAAAACAAACATCTTCATAACCAAACACTGTACTATGTGAAATAAGCTAGTTCCGTTCTGGGAAACACTTGCTTTCCTACGAAGAGGGTTGAGTGCAGCAAATTCTAACTTTCCTAGTTTGTGTAATCTAACAAGATGTACAAGTTAGTGGATTCGCCTCATTTCTAAAGTAGTTTCTTTAGAAAAGAAACATCTTCAGTACCGAACACTGTACTGTGTGAAATAAGTGAATTCGCTTCTAGGAATCAGTTTAATTTCTACGAAGATGGTTCAGTGCAGCAAGTTCAAACTTTCCTTGTTAATGTAATCTAAAAAGATGGCCAAGTTAGTAGATGCGCCTCATTTGTAAAGTAGTTTTTTGAGAAAATTAACATCTTTATTGCCGAACATTGTACTGTGTGAAATAAGCTCATTCGGTTCCAAGAATCACTTGCTCTCCTATAAAGAAGGTTGAGTGCAGTAAGTTCAAACTTTCCCTGTTAATGTAATCTGAAAACTTTCACAACTTAGTAGATTGGCCTCATTTCTAAACTAGTTTCTTTAGAAAATAAACATCTTCAGTACCGAACACTGTACTGTGTGAAATAAGTGAATTCGCTTCTAAGAATCAGTTTAATTTCTACGAAGAAGGTTGAGTGCAGCAAGTTCAAAGTTTCTTTGTTAATGTAATCTAAAAAGATGGCCAAGTTAGTAGATGTGCCTCATTTGTAAAGTAGTTTGTTGGGAAAATTAAAACCTTTATTGCCAAACATTGTACTGTGTGAAATAAGCTCATTCTGTACTAGGAATCACCTGCTTTCCTACAAAGAAGGTTGAGTGCAGCAAGTTCAAACTTTCCTTGTTTATGTACTCTGAAAAGGTGCACAACTTAGTAGATTGGCCTCATTTCTAAAGTAGTTTCTTTAGAAAAGAAACATCTACAGTACCGAACACTGTACTGTGTGAATTGAGTTAATACGCTTCTAGGATTCAGTTTCCTTTCTACGAAGATGGTTGAGTGCAGCAAGTTCAAACTTTCTTTGTTAATGACATCTAAAAAGATGCACAACTTAGTAGATTGGCCCCATTTCTAAAGTAGTTTGTTTAGAAAGCAAACATCTTCATTACCGAACACTGTACTATCTGAAATAAGCTAGTTCGGTTCTAGGAATCACTTGCTTTCCTACGAATAAAGTTGAGTGCAGCAAGTTCAAACTTTCCTTGTTAGTGTAATCTAAAAAGATGTCCAAGTGAGTATATTCACCTCATTTCTAAAGTAGTTTCTTTAGAAAACAAACCTAAATTGCCAAACTTTGTACTGTGTGAAATGAGCTAATTCGTTTCTAGGAATTAGTATACTTTCTACGAAGATGGTTGAGATTAGCAAGTTTAAACTTTCCTTGTTAATGTGCTCTAAAAACATGTCCAAGTTAGTAGATTTCCTCATTGGTAAAGTAGTTTGTTGAGAAAACAAACATCTTCATTGTCGAACATTGTACTGAGTGAATAAAGCTAATTTAGTTCTAGAATTCAGTTGCTTTCCTACAAAGAAGGTTGAGTGCAGCCAGTTCAAACTTTCCTTCTTAATGTAGTATAAAAAGATGCACAACTTAGTAGATTGGCCTCATTTCTAAAGTAGTTTCTTTAGAAAACAAACATCTTCTTTACCTAACACGGTACTATGTGAAATGAGCTAGTTCGATTCTAGGAATCACTTGCTTTCCCCTCTGAAGAAGGTTGAGTGCAGCAAGTTCAAACTTTCCTCGTTTGTGTAATCTAACAAGATGTACAAGTTAGTGGATTCGCCTCATTTCTAAAGTATTTTCTTTAGAAAAGAAACATCTTCAGTACCGAACACTGAACTGTGTGAAATAAGTGAACTCGCTTCTAGGAATCACTTGCTTTCCTACATAGAAAGTTGAGTGCAGCAAGTTCAAACTTTCCTTGTTAATGTCATCTAAAACGATGCACAACGTAGTAGATTGGCCTCATTTCTAAAGTAGTTTCTTTAGAAAAGAAACATCTTCAGTACCGAACACTGTATTGTGTGAAAAAAGTTAATTCGCTTCTAGGAATCAGTTTAATTTCTACGAAGAAGGTTGACTGCAGCAAGTTTAAACTGTCCTTGTTAATGTAATCTAAAAAGATGGCCAAGTTAGTAGATTCGCCTCATTTGTAAAGTAGTTTGTTGAGAAAACAAACGTCGTCATTGCCGAACATTGTACTGTGTGTAAAAAGCTAATTCGGTTCTAGAATTCAGTTCCTTTCCTACAAAGAAGGTTGAGTGCAGACAGTTCAAACTTTCCTTGTTAATGTAGTCTAAAAAGATGCACAACGTAGTAGATTGGCCTCATTTCTAAAGTAGTTTCTTTAGAAAAGAAACATCTTCAGGACCGAACACTGTACTGTGTGAAATAAGTTAATTCGCTTCTAAGAATCAGTTTAATTTCTAGGAAGAAGGTTCAGTGCAGCAAGTTCAAACTTTCCTTGTTAATGTAATCTAAAAAGATGCACAACTTAGAAGATTGGCCTCATTTCTAAAGTAGTTTTTTTACAAAACAAACATCTTCATTACCGAACACTATACTATGTGAAATGAGCTAGTTCGGTTCTAGGAATCACTTGCTTTCCTAACAAGAAGGTTGAGTGCAGCAAGTTCAAACTTTAATCCTTTGTGTAATCTTACAAGATGTACAAGTTAGTGGATTCGCGTCGTTTCTAAAGTGGTTTCTTTAGAAAACAAACATCTTAAGTACTGAACACTGTACTGTGTGAAATAAGTTAATTCAGTTCTAGGAATCAGTTTCCTTTCTACGAAGATGGTCCAGTGCAGCAAGTTCAAAGTTTCCTTGTTAATGTAATCTAAAAAGGTGGCCAAGTTAGCAGAGTCACTTCATTTGTAAAGTAGTTTGTTGAGAAAATTAACATCTTTATTGCTGAACATTGTATTGTGTGAAATAAGCTCATTCGGTTCTAGGAATCACTTGCTTTCCTACAAAGAAGGTTGAGTGCAGCAAGTTCATAATTTTTGCTAAAGTAATCTAAAAAGATGCACAACTTAGTAGATTGGCCTCATTTCTAAAGTAGTTTCTTTAGAAAAGAAACATCTTCAGTACCAAACACTGTACTGTGTGAAATAAGTTAATTCGCTTCTAGGAATCAGTTTAATTTCTACGAAGATGGTTGAGTGCAGCAAGGTCAAACTTTCCTTGTTAATGTAATCTAAAACGATGGCCAAGTTAGTAGATTCGCCTCATTTGTAAAGTAGTTTGTTCAGAAAACAGACATCTTCATTGCCAAACATTGTACTGTGTGAAATAAGCTCATTCGGTTCTAGGAATCAGTTGCTTTCCTATAAAGAAGGTTGAGTGCAGCAAGTTCAAACTTTCCTTGTTAATGTAATCTGAAAAGATGCACAACTTAGTAAATTGGCCTCATTTCTAAAGTAGTTTGTTTACAAAACAAACATCTTCAGTACCGAACACTATACTATGTGAAATGAGCCTATTCGGTTCTAGGAATCACTAGCTTTCCTACGAAGAAGGTTGACTGCAGCAAGTTCAAACATTCCTAGTTTGTGTAATCTATCAAGATGTACAAGTTAGTGCATTCGCCTCATTTCTAAAGTAGTTTCTTTAGAAAAGAAACATCTTCAGTACTGAACACTGTACTGTGTGAAATAACGTAAATCGGTTCTAGGAATCAGTTTAATTCCTAAGAAGATGGTTGGGTGCAGCAAGTTCAAACTTCCCTTGTTAATGGAATCTAAAAAGATGGCCAAGTTAGTAGATTCGCCTCATATGTAATGTAGTTTGTTGAGAAAATTAACATCTTTATTGCCTAACATTGTACTGTGTGAAATAAGCTCATTAGGTTCTAGGAATCACTTGCCTTCCTACAAAAAAGGTTGAGTGCAGTAAGTTCAAACTTTCCTTGTTAATGGAATCTAAAAAGATGCACAACTTAGTAGATTGGCCTCATTTCTAAAGTAGTTTGTTTAGAAAAGAAACATCTTCAGTACCGAACACTGTACTGTGTGAAATGAGTTAATTCTGTTCTAGGAATCAGTTTAATTTCTACAAAGATGGTTGAGTGCAGCAAGTTCAAACTTTCCTTGTTAATGTAATCTAAAAAGATTCACAACTTAGTAGATTAGCCTCATTTCTAAAGTACTTTCTTTAGAAAAGAAACATCTTCAGTACCAAACACTGTACTGTGTGAAATAAGTTAATTCGGTTCTAGGAATCAGTTTAATTTCTACGAAGATGGTTGAGTTTAGCAAGTTCAAACTTTCCTTGTTAATGTAATCTAAAAAGATGTCCAAGTTAGTAGATTCGCCTCATTTCTAAAGTACTTTGTTTAGAAAACAAACATCTAAATTGCCAAACTTTGTACTGTGTGAAATGAGATAATTCGGTTCTAGGAATCAGTTTACTTTCCTACAAGATGGTTGAGTTTAGCAAGTTAAAACTTTCCTTGTTAATGTGCTCCAAAAAGATGTCCATGTTAATACATTTCCCTCATTTTGTAAAGTAGTTTGTTGAGAAAACAAACATCTTCATTGCCGAACATTGTACTACTGTGTGTAAAAAGCTAATTTGGTTCTAGAATTCAGTTGCTTTCCTACAAAGAAGGTTGAGTGCAGACAATTCAAACTTTCCTTGTTAATGTAATCTAAAAAGATGCACAACGTAGTAGATTGGCCTCATTTCTAAAGTAGTTTCTTTAGAAAAGAAACATCTTTAGTACCGAACACTGTACTGTGTGAAATAAGTTAATTCAATTCTAAGAATCAGTTTAATTTCTAGGAAGAAGGTTGAGTGCAGCAAGTTCAAACTTTCCTAGTTTGTGTAATCTAACAAGATGTACAAAGTTAGTGCATTCTCCTCATTTCCAAAGTAGTTTCTTTAGAAAAGAAACATCTTCTGTACTGAACACTGTACTGTGTGAAATAAGGTAATTCGGTTCTAGGAATCAGTTTAATTTCTACGAAGATGGTTGAGTGCAGCAAGTTCAAACTTTCCTTGTTAATGTAATCTAAAAAGATGCACAACTCAGAAGATTGGCCTCATTTCTAAAGTAGTTTGTTTACAAAACAAACATCTTCATTAATCTGAACACTATACTATGTGAAATGAACTAATTCGGTTCTGGGAATCACTTGCTTTCCTACAAAGATGGTTGAGTGCAGCAAGTTCAAACTTTCCTCCTTTGTGTAATCTAACAAGATGTCCAAGTTAGTGGATTCGCCTCATTTCTAAAGTGGTTTCTTTAGAAAACAAACATCTTCACTACTTAACACTGTACTGTGTGAAATAAGTTAATTCAGTTCTAGGAATCAGTTTCCTTTCTCGAAGATGGTTCAGTGCAGCAAGTTCAAACTTTTCTTGTTAATGTAATCTAAAAAAGATGGCCAAGTTAGTAGAGTCACCTCATTTGTAAAGTAGTTTGTTGAGAAAATTAACATCTTTATTGCCTAACATTGTACTGTGTGAAATAAGCTCATTCGGTTCTAGGAATCACTTGCTTTCCTACAAAGAAGGTTGAGTGCAGCAAGTTCAAATTTCCTTGTTAATGTAATCTAAAAAAGATGCACAACTTAGTAGATTGGCCTCATTTCTAAAGTAGTTTCTTGAGAAAAGGAATATCTTCAGTACCGAACACTGTACTGTGTGAAATGAGTTAATTCGCTTCTAGGACTCAGTTTAATTTCTACGAAGATGGTTGAGTGCAGCAAGTTCAAACTTTCCTAGTTTGTGTAATCTAACAAGATGTACAAGTTACTGGATTCGCGTCATTTCTAAATTGGTTTCTTTAGAAAACAAACATCTTCAGTACTGAACACTGAACTGTGTGAAATAAGTTAATTCGGTTCTAGGAATCAGTTTCCTTTCTACGAAGATGGTTGATTTTAGCAAGTTCAAAGGTTCCTTGTTAATGTAATGTAAAAAGATGTCCAATTTAGTACATTCGCCTCATTTCTAAAGTAGTTTCTTTAGAAAACAAACCTAAATTGCCAAACTTTGTACTGTGTGCAATGAACTAATTCGGTTCTAGGAATCAGTTTACTTTCTACAAAGATGGTTGAGTTTAGGAAGTTCAAACTTTCCTTGTTAATGTAATCTAAAAATATGTCCAAGTTAGTAGATTTGCCTCATTGGTAAAAGTAGTTTGTTGAGAAAACAAACATCTTCATTGCCGAACATGGTACTGTGTGTAAAAGCTAATTCGGTTCTAGAATTCAGTTGCTTTCCTACAAAGAAGGTTGAGTGCAGCCAGTTCAAACTTACCTTGTTAATGTAATCTAAAAAGATGCACAACGTTAGTAGATTGGCCTCATTTCTAAAGTAGTTTCTTTAGAAAAGAAACATCTTCAGTACCGAACACTGTACTATGTGAAATAAGGTAATTAGGTTCTAGGAATCAGTTTAATTTCTACGAAGATGGTTGAGTGCAGCAAGTTCAAATTTTCCTTGTTATTGTAATCTAAAAGATGCACAACTTAGTAGATTGGCATCATTTCTAAAGTAGTTTGTTTACAAAACAAAGATCATCATTACCGAACACTGTACTATATGAAATGAGCTAGTTCGAATCTAGGAATCACTTGATTTCCTACGAAGAAGGTTGAGTGCAGCAAGTTCAAACTTTCCTAGTTTGTGTATTCTAACAAGATGTACAAGTTAGTGCATTCGCCTCATTTCTAAAGTACTTTCTTTAGAAAAGAAACATCTTCAGTACCGAACACTTTACTGTGTGAAATAAGTGAATTCGCTTCTAGTAATCAGTTTAATTTCTACGAAGATGGTTGAGTGCAGCAATTTCAAACTTTCCTTGTTAATGTAATCTAAAAATATGGCCAAGTTAGTAGATTTGCCTCATTTGTAAAGCAGTTTGTTGAGAAAATTAACATCTTTATTGCCGAACATTGTACTGTGTGAAATAAGCTCATTCGGTTCTAGGAAATTACTTGCTTTCTTACAAAGAAGGTGGAGTTCAGCAAGTTCAAACTTTCCTTGTTAATGTAATCTAAAAAGATGCACAACTTAGTAGATTGGCCTCATTTCTAAAGTAAAAGAAAAGAAACATCTTCAGTACCGAACACTGTATTCTGTGAAATGAGTTAATTCGCTTCTAGGAATCAGTTTAATTTCTACGAAGATTGTTGAGTGCAGCAAGTTAAAACTTTCCTAGTTTGTGTAATCTAACAAGATGTACAAGTTACTGGATTCACGTCATTTCTACATTCGTTTCTTTAGAAAAGAAACATCTGCAGTACCGAACACTGCTCTGTGTGAAATAAGTTAATTCGGGTCTAGGAATCAGTTTCCTTTCTAGGAAGATGGTTGAGTTTAGCAAGTTCAAACTTTCCTTGTTAATGTAATGTAAAAAGATGTCCAAGTTAGTAGATTCGCCTCATTTCTAAAGTAGTTTCTTTAGAAAACAAACCTAAATTTCCAAACTTTGTACTGTGTGAAATGCGCTAATTCGGTTCTAGGAATCAGTTTACTTTCTACGAAGATGGTTGAGTTTAGCAAGTTCAAACTTTCCTTGTTAATGTGCTCTAAAAATATGTCCAAGTTAGGAGATTTGCCTCATTGGTAAAGTAGTTTGTTGAGAAAACAAATATCTTCATTGCCGAACATTGTACTGTGTGTAAAAAGCTAATTCGGTTCTAGAATTCAGTTGCTTTCCTACAAAGAAGGTTGAGTGCAGCCAGTTCAAACTTACCTTGTTAATGTAATCTAAAAAGATGCACAACGTAGTAGATTGGCCTCATTTCTAAAGTAGTTTCTTTAGAAAAGAAACATCTTCAGTACCGAACACTGTACTGTGTGAAATAAGTTAATTCGCTTCTAGGAATCAGTTTAATTTCTACAAAGAAGGTTGAGTGCAGCCAGTTCAAACTTACCTTGTTAATGTAATCTAAAGAGATGCACAACGTAGTAGCTTGGCCTCATTTCTAAAGTAGTTTCTATAGAAAAGAAACACCTTCAGTACCGAACACTGTACTGTGTGAAATGAGGTAATTCGGTTCTAGGAATCAGTTTAATTTCTGCGAAGATGGTTGAGTGCAGCAAGTTCAAACTTTCCTTGTTAATGTAATCTAAAAAGATGCACAACTTAGTAGATTGACCTCATTTCTAAAGTAGTTTGTTCACAAAACAAATATCTTCATTACCGAACACTATTCTATGTGAAATGAGCTAATTTGGTTTTAGGAATCACTTGCTTTCCTATGAAGAAGGTTGAGTGCAGCAAGTTCAAACTTTCCTCGTTTGTGTAATCTAACAAGATGTACAAGTTAGTGGATTCGCGTTGGTTCTAAAGTGCTTTCTTTAGAAAACAAACATCTTCAGTACTGAACATTGTACTGTGTGAAATAAGTTAATTCGGATCTAGGAATCAGTTTCCTTACTACGAAGATGGTTGAGTGCAGCAAGCTCAAACTTTCCTTGTTAATGTAATCTAAAAAGATGGCCAAGTTAGCAGAGTCACCTCATTTGTAAAATAGTTTGTTGAGAAAATTTACATCTTTATTGCCGAACATTGTACTGTGTGAAATAAGCTCATTCGGTTCTAGGAATCACTTCCTTTGCTACAAAGAAGGTTGAGTGCAGCAAGTTCAAACTCTCCTAATTTGTGTAATCTAACAAAATGTACAAGTTAGTGCATTCGCCTCATTTCTAAAGTAGTTTCTTTAGAAAAGAAACATCTTCAGTACCGAACACTGTACTGTGTAAAATAAGGTAATTCGGTTCTAGGAATGAGTTTAATTTCTACGAAGATGGTTGAGTGCAGCAAATTCAAACTTTGCTTGTTAATGTAATATAAAAAAACGCACAGCTTAGTAGATTGGCCTCATTTCTAAAGTAGCTTGTTTACAAAACAAACATCTTCATTACCGAACACTATACTATGTGAAATGAGCTAGTTCGGTTGTAGGAATCACTTGCTTTCCTACGAAGAAGGTTGAGTGCAGCAAGTTCAAAGTTTCCTTGTTAATGTAATATGAAAAGATGCACATCTTAGTAGATTGGCCTCATTTCTAATGTAGTTTCTTTAGAAAAGAAACATCTTCAGTACTGAACACTGTACTGCGTGAAATAAGGTAAATATGTTCTAGGAATCAGTTTAATTTCTAAGAAGATGGTTGAGTGCAACAAGTTCAAACTTTCCTTGTTAATGTAATCTAAAAAGATGGCCAAGTTAGACGAGTCACCTCATTTGTAAAATAGTTTGTTGAGAAAACAAACATCTTTATTGCCAAACATTGTACTGTGTGAAATAAGCTCATTCGGTTCTAGGAATCACTTGCTTTCCTATAAAGAAGGTTGAGTTCAGCAAGTTCAAACTTTCCTTCTTAATGTAATCTGAAAAGATGCACAACTTAGTAGATTGGCCTCATTTCTAAAGTAGTTTCTTTAGAAAACAAACATCTTCAGTACAGAACACTATACAGTGTGAAATGAGTTAATTAAACTTCTAGGAATCAGTTTAATTTCTACGAAGAAGGTTGAGTGCAGCAAGTTCAAACTTTCCTTGTTAATGTAATCTAAAAAGATGGCCAAGATAGAAGATTCGCCTCATTTGTAAAGTACTTTGTTGATAAAACAAACATCTTCATTGCCGAATATTGTACTGTGTGAAATAAGCTCACTTTCGGTTCTAGGAATCAGTTGATTTCCTACAAAGAAGTTTGAGTACAGCAAGTTCAAACTTTCCTTGTTAATGTAATCTAAAAAGATGCACAACTTAGTAGATTGGCCTCATTTCTAAAGTAGATTGTTTAGAAAACAAACATCTTCATTACCGAACACTGTACTATGTGAAATAAGCTAGTTCCGTTCTAGGAATCACTTGCTTTCCTACGAAGAAGGTTGAGTGCAGCAAGTTCAAACTTTCCTAGTTTGTGTAATCTAACAAGATGTACAAGTTAGTAGATTCGCCTCATTTCTAAAGTAGTTTCTTTAGAAAAGAAACATCTTCAGTACCGAACACTGTACTGTGTGAAATGAGTTAATTCGCTTCTAGGAATCAGTTTAATTTCTACGAAGATGGTTGAGTGCAGCAAGTTCAAACTTTCCCAGTTTGTGTAATCTAACAAGATGTACAAGTTAGTGGATTCGCGTCATTTCTAAAGTGGTTTCTGTAGAAAACAAACATGTTCAGTACTGAACACTGTACTCTGTGAAATAACATAAATCGGTTCTAGGAATCAGTTTAATTCCTAAGAAGATGGTTGAGTGCAGCAAGTTCAAACTTCCCTTGTTAATGTAATCTACAAAGATGCACAACTTAGTAGATTGACCTCATTTCTAAAGTAGTTTGTTTACAAAACAAACATCTTCATTACCGAACACTATACTATGTGAAATGAGCTAGTTCGGTTCTAGGAATCACTTGCTTTCCTACGAAGAAAGATGAGTGCAGCAAGTTCAAACTTTCCTCGTTTGTGTAATCTAACAAGATGTACAAGTTAGTGGATTCGCGTCATTTCTAAAGTGGTTTCTGTAGAAAACAAACATGTTCAGTACTGAACACTGTACTGTGTGAAATAAGTTAATTCGGTTTTAGGAATCAGTTTCCTTTCTTCAAAAGATGGTTGAGTGCAGCAAGTTCAAACTTTCCTTGTTAATGTAATCTAAAAAGGTGGCCAAGTTAGTAGATTCACCTCATTTGTAAAATAGTTTGTTGAGAAAATTAACATCTTTATCGCCGAATATTGTACTGTGTGAAATAAGCTCATTCGGTTCTAGGAATCACTTGCTTTCCTACAAAGAAGGTTGAGTGCAGCAAGTTCAAATTTCCTTGTTAATGTAATCTAAAAAGATGCACAACTTAGTAGATTGGCCTCATTTCTAAAGTAGTTTCTTTAGAAAAGAAACATCTTCATTACCGAACACTGTACTGTGTGAAATAAGTTAATTAAATCTAGGAAGCAGTTTAATTTCTACGAAGAAGGTTGAGTGCAGCAAGTTCAAACTTTCCTTTTTAATGTAATTTCAAAAGATGGCCAAGTTAGAAGATTCGCCTCATTTGTAAAGTACTTTGTTGAGGAAACAAACATCTTCATTGCCAAACATTGTACTGAGTGAAATAAGCTCATTCGGTTCTAGGAATCAGTTGTTTTCCTACAAAGAAGGTTGAGTGCAGCAAGTTCAAACTTTCCTTGTTAATGTAATCTGAAAAGTTGCACAACCTAGTAGATTGGCCTCATTTCTAAAGTAGTTTGTTTAGAAAACAAACATCTTCATTACTGAACACTATAGTATGTGAAATGAGCTAGTTTGGTTCTAGGAATCACTTGCTTTCCTACGAAGAAGGTTGAGTGCAGCAAGTTCAAACTTTCCTCGTTTGTGTAATCTAACAAGATTTACAAGTTAGTGGATTCGCGTCGTTTCTAAAGTGGTTTCCTTATAAAACAAACATCTTCAGTAGTGAACACTGTACTGTGTGAAATAAGTTAATTCAGTTCTGGGAATCAGGTTCCTTTCTACGAAGATGGTTGAGTGCAGCAAGTTCAAACTTTCCTTGTTAATGTAATCTAAAAAGGTGGCCAAGTTAGCAGAGTCACCTCATTTGTAAAGTAGTTTGTTGAGAAAATTAACATCTTTATTGCCGAACATTGTACTGTGTGAAATAAGCTCATTCGGTTCTAGGAATCACTTGCTTTCCTACAAAGAAGGTTGAGTGCAGCAAGTTCAAACTTTCCTTGTTAATGTAATCTTAAAAGATGCACAACTTAGTAGATTGGCCTCATTTCTAAAGTAGTTTCTTTAGAAAAGAAACATCTTCAGTATCCGAACACTGTACTGTGTGAAATAAAATGAATTAAACTTCTAGGAATCAGTTTAATTTCTACGAAGAAGGTTGAGTGCAGCAAGTTCAAACTTTCCTTGTTAATGTAATCTAAAAAGATGGCCAAGTTAGAAGATTCGCCTCATTTGTAAAGTACTTTGTTGAGAAAACAAACATCTTCATTGCCGAACATTGTACTGTGTGAAATAAGCTCATTCGGTTCTAGGAATCACTTGCTTTCCTACAAAGAAGGTTGAGTGCAGCAAGTTCAAACTTACCTTGTTAATGTAATGTAAAAGATGCACAACTTAGTAGATTGGCCTCATTTCTAAAGTAGTTTTTTTAGAAAAGAAACATCTTCAGTAACGAACACTGTACTGTGTGAAATAAGTGAATTAAGCTTCTAGGAATCAGTTTAATTTCTACGAAGATGGTTGAGTGCAGCAAGTTCAAACTTTCCTTGTTAATGTAATCTAAAAAGATGGCCAAGTTAGTAGATTGCAGGGAGCTAGAGCAAACGCCATTATAAGATGGCGCTGGCTTCCTGTCAGTGTTGAGGTAAACAACTCCATATTAGGCAGCGTCTTGGCGCTAACCTTACTCAAGGTATGCGCACGCGTGTGACACAACCTGTCCCGAGCCTATCCCGTGGTATCTGCTTGTGGCAAGTTTCTTGCAACCAATCAGTAAGCGCCTCGTAGCAGTACGCCCTATAAAAGCAGCTGCAGATTTGCACCCCTCGCCCCTCGCCATCAGCTTTCCTGTTAACCAAGAGGCTCTCCAATAATGTTTGATCAAGAAGAATCCTCGTCTTGTGGTCTTTCCTTTTCCTGCAGGTCGGGAGGTTCGCCACAAAGTGGTGCCGAAGCCCGGGACGCCGGGTGCCTTGCGGTCACCAGGCGTGGGCCGAAGAGGATCCAGAACTTGACACACGGAGAGGAAGACATCGGTAAGTCATCCCCAGGTATGCTGTTTTTTGACTTAGAGATTTTTTTGGTCCTTGCTGTTGCCTTTCCCCTGTGGGTACTGCTTTTCATCGTGTACTCCTGTTTGAGTAAGGGCAGTCACAAGGACATCATCAGAGAGGGACGGAGGGCGCTAGCAAGACACCAGGATAGCCTTTCTGAGTCAGACACAAATGGGGAAATACAAGCTAGGCCTAGGAAAAAAGGGGAAATAAAAAAAGGAGAACAAAAACAAGAAAAAGATAAAAGTTTACAAGAAGAGCTCAAAGAAATAGGTGAAACTTACTCTTGCCCGCCCTTTGAGGGGGACAGAGGAGCCTCCGTTAGGAAATATCCTATTCTAGAGGAGTTTGCACATTTAAATGTGCTGGAGGCAGATGATGAGACTAGCTCAGATTCTGAAAAGGAGGAAGAAGATAAACTAACTGAAGAGGAAGAGGAGGGACTGGAGGAGGCTGCTGCCCATTATGATAGGGAGCGATGTAGGCCTCCGCCCAGGCGCCCTCTATTGATGGGGAGGTCAGAAGATAGGGGTATGGCCCTGTACAGAAGGTGGAGCCTTGGCACCGCCACCCTATATCCCCAGAGGACAGGTGCCGCTTCATTAGGCAAAAACCTGGTCACGGCTGGCCTCCGCCTTCCCAGTCTTTGAAGACCCGCAACCAATCAAAGAAGGCATGAACCGGTCTCCTATAAACAACTGAAGGATTTGGTTCAGGCAGTGAAAGATTTTGGACCAGGTGCAGATTACTCAATTGCGCTGTTGTGCAGGATTATTGCAGTTCCCTTTAACTCCTACAGATTGGATGGAGTTAGCAAAGGCTTGCCTTTCAAAAGGCCAGTATCTTGAGTTCAAATCCTTGGCTACGGATAACGCTCAGACACAGGCTAGACAGAACCTTCAAGATGGCCATCCTCACTGGACAGTTGATATGCTCTTGGGGCTTGGTCCCTATACAGCTGACCAGGTAAATTTGCCACTAGAAGTGTATCAACAGGTCAATGATGTTCACTACCGAGCCTGGAGAGCCATTCCCAATAAAGGGGAAGTGGCTGGTAACTTAACAAAAATTATTCAAGGCTCAACAGAACCTTTTGCAGACTTTGCTGCCAGAATGATGGATGCTGCAGAGAGAACCATAGGTACTGCAGATCATACTATGCCCTTTGTGCTTCAACTAATATATGAACAGAGTACAAAGGAATGTCAAAGAGCAATAAATCCTGTCCGGAAAAAAGGGATAGATGCCTGGATTAAGGCGTGTCGTGAAATTGGCGGACCCCTGTCCAATGCGGGCCTGGCAGCAGCAGTTCTTGCTGCCACAAAGTCTCATCAGGCTCAAGGCTCGAAGGGATGTTTTAAGTGTGGACAGCCTGGGCATTTTAAACGCCAGTGCCCTCAACCGGGGCCATGCGGCCCCAGGGGGAGGCCAAAAGCAGCACCCTCTGGGTACCTGTCCGAGATGTAAAAAGGGTAAGCATTGGGCCAATGAATGCAGGTCAGTGAGAGATATCAATGGGATGCCCATACCACCTCTTCAACAAAGGCAGGAATCAAAAAACGGATGAGGGGCCCCATCCCCAGGGCCCACAAATATATGGGGCATTCCAGGCGCCAGCCCCAATAATGGGCCCGCCACCGTCCTCTCAGTCCAAAGAGCCACATCAGGTTCCGCAGGGCTGGACCTCTGTGCCGCCGCCGGACTGGTCCTAACCCCTGACATGGGTGTACAAGCCCTGAAACGGATGTCTGTGGGCCCCTGAGAGGAGACACCGTGGGCCTTCTCTTGCGCTCATCGTCAACTTTGAAGGGATTGATTGTTTTTCCTGGAGTCATTGATCCTGATTACAAGGGTATCATTAAGGTCCTGTGTCACTCCCCTTATGGGGTTGTGTCTCTATTGCCCCGGGGATCGTATTGCCCAGCTATTGATTCTACCTTCCAGCCATTCTTCCTTCCCTGCAGAAAATAAAGAAAGGGGAAGTGAAGGTTTTGGGTCCACTGGTGTGGACCTAGCATGTCTGTCCTTAGAGTTAGATCAAAGACCACTTTTGCAGTTAACCATAGAGGGAAAAATATTTTCAGGTTTGGTTGATACTGGGGCAGATAGAAGTATTATTCAGATGAACTCTTGGCCAAAATCTTGGCCTCTTCAGAAGTCTTCTCAGACTCTGCAGGGCCTAGGGTATGCTGAGACACCACAGCTGAGTGCAAAAGAATTGACTTGGTATACTGAGGAGGGACAAAAAGGAAAAATACAGCCTTTTGTGCTGGCTGTCCCCATTAATTTATGGGGCAGGGATGTTCAGTCCCAGATGCGCCTCCGTCTGACCAATGACTATTCGGAGGCTAGTAAAAATATGATGAAAATGCAAGGTTTTGTCCCAAACCAGGGACTGGGTAAATGCCTCCAGGGCGCCCAGAACCAATTATTCCAAAAGAAAAGTTGGATCGTCAGGGGCTGGGTTTTCCTAGGGGCTGTTGAAAATACCGCTTCCAGAAGAATACAGGTACCCATACCCTGGTTGACTCAGAAAGCTATATGGGTTCCTCAATAGCCCCTATCACAGGAAAAGCTGGAAGCAGCTCAGAAGTTAGTTCAGGAACAGTTAGATCTTGGTCATCTGGAGCCTTCTGTCTCCCCATGGAACACCCCAATATTTGTGATTAAGAAGCAGTCAGGCAAGTGGAGATTGCTTCATGACCTAAGGGCGGTCAATGCTCAAATGCAGGTCTTGGGGCCAGTTCAGAGAGGCCTGCCAGCGCTCTCTGCTTTGCCTAAGGGCTGGCCAGTGATGGTCTTAGATATTAAGGACTGTTTCTTTTCTATACCTCTTTGCTCCCAGGATAGGGAACGCTTTGCTTTTACCCTCCCCTCAACCAATCATGAGAGACCGATGCCCGCTTCCAATGGCGTGTGTTGCCCCAGGAATGGCTAATAGTCCCACTATATGTCAGCTATTTGTGGACTCTGCTCTGATCTCTGTACGACAAGAGTTTCCTTCTCTCCGCATGATTCATTATATGGATGATATTTTACTGACTGCCCCTACGTTGCCTGTTCTGCATGCTTCTTTTGAGAAGGTTATTAAGGCATTAGAGGATAGTGGGTTGACAATAGCCCCAGAAAAGATTCAACAGACGGACTCAGTTACATTTTTGGGATCTGTCATCAGTCCACATTCAGTCAGGCCGCAAAAGATGTGCATCCGTACCTCGCATTTACATACTCTGAATGATTTCCAAAAATTACTGGGAGATATTAATTGGTTACGAGGATTTCTTCATGTGCCTCGAGCAGATTTGTTGCCACTCTTTTCTATACTTGAAGGCAACCCTGATGTCACATCCCCCCGCGAGCTCACACAGCCTGCCCGTGAGGCTCTTAATAAGATTGAAGAGGCACTTATGAGGGCGCAACTTGATCGATTTGAACCTTCAAAGCCACTTCTCCTGTGCATTCTTAAGACTAAGGATGTTCCCACGGGAGTACTTTGGCAGGAAGGGCCCCTGCTGTGGCTTCATGGGCATTCCTTGGGAGCCCGTGCCCTTCAATATTTCCCACAGTTGGTGGCCCAACAGGCCTGCCTGGGACTTAAATATTGCTTGATGCACTTTGCGAGGCTCCTGACAAACTTATTATCCCCTATACTAAAGAGCAAGTAGAGGTTTTATCTGGCACTGTGGATGATTGGGGCATCCTTATGTGTGCTTTTCCGAATGTCATAGACAATCATTATCCAAAGAGCCCTATTCTATCCTTTGTTGAACACAATTTAGTCTATTTCCCGAGAGTTACTGTTCAGGATCCTATTGCATCAGCCCCGGCCATCTTTACTGATGGGTCAAAATCTGGCCGCTGGAGCGTATTTGGTGCAGGGGTCAGAACCGTGGTGAGAATGTTTAGACCTGAGTCCCCAAATTGTGGAATGTATGATTGTTTTGGAGGTTTTTCAGACCTTCTCCAATTCTTTCAACTTGTTTACAGATTCCCAATATGTGGCCAATGCCGTCGCTGGCTTAGAAATTGCTGCCTCTATCCAATCTGCTAGTATAATTTCAATGTTCTTTTGCAACTCCAGTCTTTGATTTTACAGCAAACGTGCCCTTTCTATGTCACTCATATTCGTGCACATTCTTTGTTGCCTGGCCCTTTGTCACAAGCTAATGATATGGTTGACAAGGCCACTAGGTTGGCCATGCTTTCCCTAGATAATTCCAAGGCCTTAGCCACTGAATTTCACAGATTATATCATGTCCCTGCAAATACCTTGAGGAAAAGATTCTCTATCTCAAGAAATGAGGCGCGAGACATTGTAAAATCTTGTCAGTCTTGTGTCACTTTTCTGCCCTCCCTCATGTGGGTGTTAATCCCCGAGGCCTCCGTCCTGGTGATCTTTGGCAAATGGATGTGACTCATCTCCCTGAGTTTGGAAGATTGAAATATTTACATGTCTCAGTGGACACTTGTTCAGGAATTATCTTCGCCTCGCCGTTGGCGGGTGAGAAAGCCTCTCATGTAAAACCCACTGCCTGGAGGCCTGGGCAGCATGGGGAAAGCCGCGCCCGTTTAAAAACTGATAATGGCCCGGCATATACATCTACTGGTTTTCGGGCCTTTTGTGCGCAGATGCAAGTTGCCCACACCACTGGCCTTCCTTATAATCCACAAGGCCAAGGCATTGTGGAGAGAGCCAATAAGAGTATCAAAGCCATTTTATTTAAACAAAAGAGGGGATAGCAGAAGATGCAACCCCTAAGGAGAGGGTTTCATTAGCCCTCTTCACCCTTAATTTTTTAATTTTGGACAATAATGATAAGTCTGCAGCTGACAGGCACAGTCAAGATGTGGCCCAGTCACCCAGAGAATTGGTGATGTGGAAAGATGTCCTAGATGATAAATGGAAAGGATCGGATCTTGTTATAATAAGATCCAGGGAGCTGTTTGTGTTTTTCCACAGGACCAGGAATCGCCCCACTGGGTTCCAAGCCGGCTGGTGAGAACAGTCCACCCTTCCTCAGGAGAAAACCTGGAGATTCAGAATGATTCGTGGAAACGGGATGTGGAGGAGCCTGGGGATGATGGCTCTCCAGATCCTGGCACTCAGTAGAGGAGAGCAACGCTGGGGAATTTTGTCTGCCTTCCCAAAACCTCTGCCTGTCCGCCATGATGCACCGTTTTCCCTCGTTTCTTTACAACACAAAAGGATTTGGGCCTCCCACCCTTCTGAAGGATGACACCGCTCAACCTTTGGGAGAGAACCGGACCTTTAAGGAAGAGGGCGCTCTCTGTTTCACGCTTGGTCCAGCCCGTGACTCCTGTATGTTGCTGACTCGAGCAGCCAATTTGTCTCACAAAATTGTCTTTGTATCTTTCGGGAATTGGTCCGAGGAGTTTGATGTGAACCTAGATGAGTTAAGAAGAGCTATTGTTGCCATCAATTCCACTGGTGTACCTTAGTTTGGCAAAAGGTTTCACCTCCTGGTTTTCATCAGCCTTTTCTTTCTTCAAAGAGTGGGTAGGGGTAGGACTCTTTGCAGTCTGCTGTTTTGGAGGATGTCTGTTCTGCCTATGGTTGGTTTGCAAAATGCGAGCCAAACCTAGGAGGGACAAGGTGATTATCTCTCAGGCACTAGCTGCAGTGGAGTGTGGATCCTACCCCCAAATTTGGCTGTCAGCCCTAAAAGGCAATTAGTTCCCCCTGGCCTTTGCACCCTCAGGGTCTAGAGTACCCATTGCACGAGGATGGGCAGGAATTGGTAGCCCCTGTTTGACCGGGACGCCCTTGCACTCTCAAGGGATCCTTCCCATTGCACTGAGAAAGGGGAGGTCAATTGCCTCCCTTGATCGGTCAACACATCATGAGGTGGGGACCTGATCGGGAGGGCGGTTACTCTGGAGCTTGGCCTGTCTATAATAAAGAAGGGGGAACTGCAGGGAGCTAGAGCAAACGCCAAGATGGCGCTGGCTTCCTGTCGGTGTTGAGGTAAACAACTCCATATTAGGTAGCGTCTTGCCGCTAACCTTACTCAAGGTATGCGCACGCGCGTGATGCAACCTGTCCCGAGCCTATCCCGTGGTATCTGCTTGTGGCAAGTTTCTTGCAACCAATCAGCAAGCGCCTCGTAGCAGTACGCCCTATAAAAGCAGCTGCAGATTTGTGCCCCTCGCCCCTCGCCATCAGCTTTCCTGTTAACCAAGAGGCTCTCCAATAAAGTGTGATCAAGAAGAATCCTCGTCTTGTGGCCGTTCCTTTCCTGCAGGTCGGGAGATTCGCCGCAGTAGATTCTCCTTATTTGTAAAGTAGTTTGTTGAGAAAACAAACATCTTCAGTGCTGAACATTGTACTGTGTGAAATAAGCTCATTCGGTTCTAGGAATCAGTTGCTTTCCTACAAAGAAGGTTGAGTGCAGCAAGTTCAAACTTTCCTTGTAAATGTAATCTGAAAAGATGCACAACTTAGTAGATTGTCCTCATTTCTAAAGTAGTTTGTTTACAAAACAAACATCGTCATTACCGAACACTGTACTATGTGAAATGAGCTAGTTCGAAACTAGGAATCACTTGCTTTCCTACGAAGAAGGTTGAGTGCAGCAAGTTCAAACTTTCCTAGTTTGTGTAATCTAACAAGATGTACAAGTTAGTGGATTCGCCTCATTTCTAAAGTACTTTCTTTAGAAAAGAAACATCTTCAGTACCGAACACTGTACTGTGTGAAATAAGTGACTTCGCTTCTAGGAATCAGTTTAATTTGTACGAAGATGGTTGAGTGCAGCAATTTCAAACTTTCCTTGTTAATGTAATCTAAAAAGATGGCGAAGTTACTAGATTCGCCTCATTTGTAAAGTAGTTTGTTGAGAAAATTAACATCTTTATTGCCGAACATTGTACTGTGTGAAATAAGCTCATTGGGTTCTAGGAATCACTTGCTTTCCTACAAAGAAGGTTGAGTGCAGCAAGTTCACACTTTCCTTGTTAATGGAATCTAAAAAGATGCACAACTTAGTAGATTGGCCTCTTTTCTAAAGTAGTTTCTTGAGAAAAGAAACATCTTCAGTACCGAACACTGTACTGTGTGAAATGAGTTAATTCGCTTCTAGGAATCAGTTTAATTTCTACGAAGATGGTTGAGTGCAGGAAGTTCAAACTTTCCTAGTTTGTGTAATCTAACAAGATGTACAAGTTACTGGATTCGCGTCATTTCTAAATTATTTTCTATAGAAAACAAACATCTTCAGTACCGAAAACTGTACTGCGTGAAATAAGTTAATTCAGATCTAGGAATCAGTTTCCTTTCTACGTAGATGGTTGAGTTTAGCAAGGTCAAACTTTCCTTGTTAATGTAATATAAAAAGATGTCCAAGTTAGTAGATTCACCTCATTTCCAAAGTAGTTTCTTTAGAAAACAAACCTAAATTGCCAAACTTTGTACTGTGTGAAATGAGCTAATTCGGTTCTAGGAATCAGTTTACTTTCTACGAAGATGGTTGAGTTTAGCAAGTTCAAACTTTCCTTGTTAATGTGCTCTAAAAAAGATGTCCAAGTTAGTAGATTTGCCTCATTGGTAAAAAGTAGTTTGTTGAGAAAACAAACATCTTCATTGCCGAACATTGTACTGTGTGTAAAAAGCTATTTCGGTTTTAGAATTCAGTTGCTTTCCTACAAAGAAGGTTGAGTGCAGACAGTTCAAACTTTCCTTGTTAATGTAATCTAAAAAGATGCACAAAGTAGTAGTTTGGCCTCATTTCTAAAGTACTTTCTTTAGAAAAGAAACATCTTCAGTACCGAACACTGTATTGTGCGAAATAAATTAATTCGCTTCTAGGAATCAGTTTAATTTCTACCAAGAAGGTTGAGTGCAGCAAGTTCAAACTTTCCTAGTTTGTGTAATCTAACAAGATGTACAAGTTAGTGCATTCGCCTCATTTCTACAGTAGTTTCTTTAGAAAAGAAACATCTTCAGTACCGAACACTGTACTGTGTGAAATAAGGTAATTCGGTTCTAGGAATCAGTTAAATTTCTGCGTAGATGGCTGACTGCAGCAAGTTCAACCTTTCCTTGTTAATGTAATCTAAAAAGATGCAAAACTTAGTAGATTGGCCTCATTTCTAAAGTAGTTTGTTTACAAAACAAACATCTTCATTACCGAACACTATACTATGTGAAATGAGCTAATTTGGTTCTAAGATTCACTTGCATTCCTATGAAGAAGGTTGAGTGCAGCAAGTTCAAACTTTCCTCGTTTGTGTAATGTAACAAGATGTACAAGTTAGTGGATTCGCCTTGTATCAAAGTGGTTTCTTTAGAAAACAAACATCTTCAGTACTGAACACTGTACTGTGTGAAATAAGTTAATTCGGATCTAGGAAACCGTTTCCTTTCTACGAAGATGGTTGAGTGCAGCACGTTCAAACTTTCCTTGTTAATGTAATCTCAAAAGATGGCCAAGTTAGCAGAGTCACCTCATTTGTAAAATAGTGTGTTGAGAAAAAATTAACATCTTTATTGCCGAACATTGTACTGTGTGAAATAAGCTCATTCGGTTCTAGGAATCACTTGCTTTCCTACAAAAAGGTTGAGTGCAGCAAGTTCAAACTTTCCTTGTTAATGGAATCTAAAAAGATGCACAACTTAGTAGATTGGGCTCATTTCTAAAGTTGTTTCTTTAGAAAAGAAACATTTTCAGTACCGAACACTGTACTGTGTGAAATGAGTTAATTAAACCAAGGAATCAGTTTAATTTCTACAAAGATGGTTGAGTGCAGCAAGTTCAAACTTTCCTAGTTTGTCTAATCTAACAAGATGTACAAGTTACTGGACTCTCGTCATTTCTAAATTAGTTTCTTTAGAAAACAAACATCTTCAGTACCGAACAGTGTACTGTGTGAAATAAGTTAATTCGGTTCTAGGAATCAGTTTCCTTTTTACGAAGATGATTGAGTGCAGCAAGTTCAAACGTTCCTTGTTAATGTAATCTAAAAAGATGCACAACTTAGTAGATTGGCCTCATTTCTAAAGTAGTTTGTTTAGAAAACAAACATCTTCATTACCGAGCACTGTACTATGTGAAATAAGCTAGTTCCGTTCTAGGAATCACTTGCTTTCCTACAAAGAAGGTTGAGTGCAGCAAGTTCAAACGTTCCTAGTTTGTGTAATCTAACAAGATGTACCATTTAGTGGATTCGCCTCATGTCTAAAGTAGTTTCTTTAGAAAAGAAACATCTTCAGTACCAAACACTATACTGTTTGAAATAAGTGAATTCGCTTCTAGGAATCAGTTTAATTTCTAGGAAGATGGTTGAGTGCAGCAAGTTCAAACTTTCCTTGTGAATGTAATCTAAAAAGATGGCCAAGTTAGTAGATTCGCCTCATTTGTAAAGTAGTTTGTTGAGAAAACAAACATCTTCATTGCCAAACATTGTACTGCGTGATATAAGCTCATTTGGTTCTAGGAATCAGTTGATTTCCTACAAAGAAGGTTGAGTGCAGCAAGTTCAAACTTTCCTTGTTAATGTAATCTAAAAAGTTCCACAACTTAGTAGATTGGCCTCATTTCTAAAGTAGTTTGTTTACAAAACAAACATCTTCATTACCGAACAGTGTACTGTGTGAAAGAAGTGAATTAAACTTCTAGGAATCACTTGCTTTCCTACAAAGAAGGTTGAGTGCAGCAAGTTCAAACTTTCCTAGTTTGTGTAATCTAACAAGATGTACAAGTTAGTGGATTCGCCTCCTTTCTAAAGTAGTTTCTTTGAAAAAGAAACATCTTCAGTACTGAACACTCTTATGTCTGAAATAAGGTAATTCGGTTCTAGGAATCAGTTTCCTTTCTACGAAGATGGTTGAGTGCAGCAAGTTCAAACTTTCCTTGTTAATGTAATCTAAAAAGATGGCCAAGTTAGCAGAGTCACCTCATTTGTAAAATAGTTTGTTGAGAAAATTAACATCTTTATAGCCGAACATTGTACTGTGTGAAATAAGCACATTCGGTTCTAGGAATCACTTGCTTTCCTACAAAGAAGGTTGAGTGCAGCAAGTTCAAACTTACCTTGTTAATGTAATCTAAAAAGATGCACCACTTAGTAGATTGGCCTCATTTCTGAAACAGTTTCTTTAGAAAAGAAACGTCTTCTGTACCGAACACTGTACTGTGTGAAATAAGTTAGTTCGCTTCTAGGAATCAGTTTAATTTCTACGAAGACGGTTGAGTGCAGCAAGTTCAAACTTTCCTTGTGAATGTAATCTAAAAAGAAGGCCAAGTTAGAAGATTCGCCTCATTTGTAAAGTAGTTTGTTGAGAAAACCAGCATCTTCATTGCCAAACATTGTACTGTGTCAAATAAGCTCATTCGGTTCTAGGAATCAGTTGCTTCCCTACAAAGAAGGTTGAGTGCAGCAAGTTCAAACTTACCTTGTTAATGTAATCTAAAAAGATGCACCACTTAGTAGATTGGCCTCATTTCTGAAACAGTTTCTTTAGAAAAGAAACGTCTTCTGTACAGAACACTGTACTGTGTGAAATAAGTTAGTTCGCTTCTAGGAATCAGTTTAATTTCTACGAAGACGGTTGAGTGCAGCTGTTCAAACTTTCCTTGTTAATGTAATCTAAAAAGAAGGCCAAGATAGAAGTTTCGCCTCATTTGTAAAGTAGTTTGCTGAGAAAACCAGCATCTT
The DNA here is from genome assembly GCA_036365145.1 of Orientallactaga sibirica. Lineage (NCBI taxonomy): Eukaryota > Metazoa > Chordata > Mammalia > Rodentia > Dipodidae > Orientallactaga > Orientallactaga sibirica. The sequence continues at coordinate 203,292 of JAEOAD010002426.1, read as the reverse complement.
CATTGCCAAACATTGTACTGTGTGAAATAAGCTCATTCGGTTCTAGGAATCAGTTGCTTCCCTACAAAGAAGGTTGAGTGCAGCAAGTTCAAACTTTCCTTGTTACTATAATCAAAAAGATGCACAAGTTACTAGATTCATTAGCAAACCCTGTACTATGTGAAATGAGCTGGGTCGGTTCTAGGAATCACTTGCTTTCCTACGAAGAAGGTTGAGTGCAGCAAGTTCAAGCTTTCCTAGTTTGTGTAATCTAACAAGATGTATAAGTTAGTGGATTTGCGTCATTTCTAAAGTGGTTCCTTTAGAAAACAAACGTCTTCAGTACTGAACACTGTACTGTGTAAAATAAGTTAATTCGGTTCTAGGAATCAGTTTCCTTTCAACGAAGATGGTTGAGGTTTGCAAGTTCAAACTTTCCTTGTTAATGTCATCTAAAAAGATGGCCAAGTTAGTAGATTCGACTCATTTGTAACGTAGTTTGTTGAGAAAACAAACATCTTCATTGCCGAACATTGTACTGTGTGAAATAAACTCATTCGGTTCTAGGAATCAGTTGCTTTCCTACAAAGAAGGTTGAGTGCAGCAATTTCAAACTTTCCTTGTTAATGTAATCTGAAAAGTTGCACAACATAGTAGATTGGCCTCATTTCTAAAGTAGTTTCTTTTGAAAAGAAACATCTTCAGTGCCGAACACTGTACTGCGTGAAATAAGTTAATTCGCTTCTAGGAATCAGTTTAATTTCTACGAAGAAGGTTGAGTGCAGCAAGTTCAAACTTTCCTTGTTAATGTAATCTAAAAAGATGGCCAAGATAGAAGATACGCCACATTTTTAAAGTACTTTGTTGAGAAAACAAACATCTTCATTGCCGAACATTGTACTGTGTGAAATAAGCTCATTCGGTTCTAGGAATCAGTTGCTTCCCTACAAAGAAGGTTGAGTGCAGCAAGTTCAAACTTTCCTTGTTAATTTAATCTGAAAAGATGCACAACGTAGTAGATTGGCCTCATTTCTAAAGTAGTTTCTTTAGAAAAGAAACATCTTCAGTACCGAACACTGTACTGTGTGAAATAAGTTAATTAAGCTTCTATGAATCAGTTTAATTTCTACGAAGAAGGTTGAGTGCAGCAAGTTCAAACTTTCCTTGTTAATGTAATCTAAAAAGATGGCCAAGTGAGAAGATTCGCCTCATTTGTAAAGTACTTTGTTGAGAAAACAAACATCTTCATTGCCGAACATTGTACTGTGTGAAATAAGCTCATTCGGTTCTGGGAATCAGTTGCTTTCCTACAAAGAAGGTTGAGTGCAGCAAGTTCAAACTTTCCTTGTTAATGTAAACTAAAAAGAGATGCACAACTTAGTAGATTGGCCCCATTTCTAAAGTAGGTTGTTTAAAAACAAACAGCTTCATTACCAAACACTGTACTATGTGAAATAAGCTAGTTCCGTTCTAGGAATCACTTGCTTTCCTATGAAGAAGGTTGAGTGCAGCAAGTTCAAATTTTCATAGTTTGTGTAATCTAACAAGATGTACAAGTTAGTGGATTCGCCTCATTTCTAAAGTAGTTTCTTAAGAAAAGAAACATCTTCAGTACCGAACACTGTACTGCATGAAATAAGTGAATTCGCTTCTAGAAACCAATTTAATTTCTGCGAAGATGGTTGAGTGCAGCAAGTTCAAACTTTCCTTGTTAATGTAATCTAAAAAGATGGCCAAGTGAGCAGATTCGCCTCATTTGTAAAGTAGTTTGTTGAGAAAACAAACATCTTCATTGCCAAACATTGTACTGTGTGAAATGAGCTCATTCGGTTCTAGGTATCAGTTGCTTTCCTACAAAGAAGGTTGAGTGCAATAAGTTCAAACTTTCCTTGTTATTGTAATCTGAGAAGTTGCACAACTTAGCAGATTGGCCTCATTTCTAAAGTAGTTTGTTTACAAAGGAAACATCTTCATTACCGAACACTATACTATGTGAAATGAGCTAGTTTGGTTCTTGGAATCACTTGCTTTCGTACGAAGAAGGTTGAGTGCAGCAAGTTCAAACTTTCCTTGTTAATGTAATCTGAAAAGTTGCACAACTTAGTAGATTTTCCTCATTTCTAAAGTAGTTTGTTTACAAAACAAACATCTTCATTACCAAACACTATACTATGTGAAATGAGCTAGTTCCATTCTAGGAATCACTTGCTTTCCTACGAAGACGTTTGAGTGCAGCAAGTTTAAACCTTCCTAGTTTGTGTAATCTAACAAGATGTACATGTTAGTGCATTTGCTCATTTCTAAAGTAGTTTCTTTAGAAAAGAAACATCTTCAGTAATGAACACTGTACTGTGTGAAATAAGGTAAATTGGTTCTAGGAATCAGTTAAATTTCTAAGAAGATGGTTGAGTGCAACAAGTTCAAACTTTCCTTGTTAATGTAATCTGAAAAGATGGCCAAGTTAGAAGATGCGCCTCCTTTGTAAAGTACTTTGTTGAGAAAACAAACATCTTCATTGCCAAACATTGTACTGTGTGAAATAAGCTCATTCGGTTCTAGGAATCAGTTGCTTTCCTACAAAGAAGGTTGAGTGCAGCAAGTTCAAACTTCCCTTGTTAATGTAATCTAAAAAGATGCACAACTTAGTAGATTGGCCTCATTTCTAAGGAGTTTGTTTAGAAAGCAAACATCTTCATTACCGAACACTGTACTATGTGAAATAAGCTAGTTCCGTTCTAGGAATCACTTGCTTTCCTACGAAGAAGGTTCAATGCAGCCAGTTCAAACTTTCCTAGTTTCTGTAATCTAACAAGGTGTACAAGTTAGTGGATTCGCGTCATTTCTAAATTAGTTTCTTTAGAAAACAAACATCTTCAGTACCGAACACTGTACTGTGTGAAATAAGTTAATTCGGTTCTAGGAATCAGTTTCCTTTCTACGAAGATGGTTGAGTTTAGCAAGTTCAAACTTTCCTTATTAATGTAATCTAAAAAAATTTCCAAGATAGTAGATTCCCCTCATTTCTAAAGTAGTTTCTTTAGAAAACAAACCTTCATTGCCAAACTTTGTACTGTGTGAAATGAGCTAATTTGGTCCTAGGAATCAGTTTACTTTCTACGAAGATGGTTGAGTTTAGCAAGTTCAAACTTTCCTTGTTAATGTGATCTAAAAAGATGTCCAAGTTAGTAGATTTGCCTCATTCGTAAAGTAGTTTGTTGAGAAAACAAACATCTTCATTGCCGAACATTGTACTGTGTGAAATAAGCACATTCGGTTCTGGGAATCAGTTGCTTTCCTACAAAGAAGGGTGAGTGCAGCAAGTTCAAACATTCCTTGTTAATGTAATCTAAAAAGATGGCCAAGTTAGTAGATTCACCTCATTTGTAAAGTAGTTTGTTGAGGAAACAAACATCTTCATTGCCAAACATTCTACTCTGTGAAATAAACTCATTCGGTTCTAGGAATCAGTTGCTTTCCCATAATGAAGGTTGAGTGCAGCATGTTCAAACTTTCGTTGTTAATGTAATCTGAAACGATGCACAACTTAGTAGATTGGCCTTATGTCTAAAGTAGTTTGTTTAGAAAACAAACATCTTCATTACCGAACACTGTACTATGTGAAATGAGCTAGTTCGGTTCTAGGAATCACTTGCTTTCCTACGAAGAAGGTTGAGTGCTGCAAGTTCAAACTTTCCTCGTTTGTGTAATCTAACAAGATGTACAAGTTAGTGGTTTTGCGTCGTTTCTAAAGTGTTTTCTTTAGAAAACAAACATCTTCAGTACTGAGCACTGTACTGTGTGAAATAAGTTAAATCGATTTGGAATCAGTCTCCTTTCTCCGAAGATGGTTGAGTGCAGCAAGTTCAAACTTTTATGGTCAATGTAATATAAAAAGATGGCCAAGTTAGCAGATTCACCTCATTGGTAAGGTAGTTTTTTGAGAAAATTAACATCTTTACTGCCGAACATTGTACTGTGTGAAATAAGCTCATTCGGTTCTAGGAATCATTTGCTTTCCTACAAAGAAGGTTGAGTGCAGCAAGTTCAAACCTTCCTTGTTAATGTAATCTAAAAAGATGCACAACTTAGTAGATAGGCCTCATTTCTAATGTCGTTTCTTTGAAAAGAAACATCTTCAGTACCGAACACTGTACTGTGTGAAATGAGTTAATTCACTTCTAGGTATCGGTTTACTTTCTATGAAGAAGGTTGAGTGCAGCAAGTTCAAATTTTCCTAGTTTGTGTAATCTAACAAGATGTACAAGTTAGTGGATTCGCCTCATTTCTAACGTACGTCCTTCAGAAAAGAAACATCTTCAGTTCCAAACACTGAACTGTGTGAAATAAGTTAATTCGGTTCTAGGAATCAGTTTAATTTCTATGAAGACGGTTGAGTTTAGCAAGTTCAAACTTTCCTTGTTAATGCAATCTAAAAATATGTCCAAGATAGTAGATTTGCCTCATTGGTAAAGTAGTTCGTTGAAAAAACAAACATCTTCATTGCCGAACATTGTACTGTGTGAAAAAGCTCATTCGGTTCTAGAATTCAGTTGCTTCCCTACAAAGACGGTTGAGTGCAGCAAATTCATACTTTCCTTGTTAATGTAATCTAAAAAGATGCACAACTTAGTAGATTGGCCTCATTTCTAAAGTAGTTTCTTTAGAAAAGAAACATCTTCAGTACCGAACACTGTACTGTGTGAAATAAGTTAATACGCTTCTAGCAATCAGTTTAATTTCTACGAAGAAGGTTGAGTGCAGGAAGTTCAACCTTTCCTTTTTAATGTAATCTAAAAAGATGGCCAAGTTAGAAGATTCGCCTCATTTGTAAAGTACTTTGTTGAGAAAACAAACATCTTCATTGCCGAACATTGTACTGTGTGAAATAAGCTCATTCGGTTCTAGGAAGCAGTTGCTTTACTACAAAGCAGGTTGAGTGCAGCAAGTTCAAATTTCCTTGTTAATGTAAACTGAAAATTTGCACAACTTAGTAGATTGGCCTCATTTCTAAAGTAGTTTGTTTAGAAAACAAACATCTTCATTAACGAACACTGTACTATGTGAAATAAGCTAGTTCCTTTCTATGAATCACTTGCTTTCCTACGAAGAAGGTTGAGTGCAGCAAGTTCAAACTTTCCTAGTTTGTGTAATCTAACAAGATGTACAAGTTAGTGGATTCGCCTCATTTCTAAAGTAGTTTCTTTAGAAAAGAAACATCTTCAGTACCGAACACTGTACTGTGTGAAATAATTTAATTCGGTTCTAGGAATCAGTTTCCTTTCTACGAAGATGGTTGAGTTTAGCAAGTTCAAACTTTCCTTGTTAATGTAAACTAAAAAGATGGCCAAGTTAGTAGATTCACCTCATTTGTAAAGTAATTTGTTGAGAAAACAAACATCTTTATTGCCAAACATTGTAATGTGTGAAATAAGCTGATTCAGTATTAGGAATCAGTTGCTTTCCTATAAAGAAGGTTGAGTGCAGCAAGTTCCAACTTTCCTTGTTAATGTAATCTGAAAAGATGCACAACTTAGTAGATTGGCCTCGTTTCTAAAGTAGTTTGTTTACAAAACAAACATCTTCATTACCGAACGCTATACTATTTGAAATGAGCTAGTTCGGTTCTAGGAATTACTTGCTTTCCTACGAAAAAGGTTGAGTGCAGCAAGTTCAACCTTTCCTAGTTTGTGAAATCTAACAAGATGTACAAGTTAGTGCATTCGCCTCATTTCTAAAGTAGTTTCTTTAGAAAAGAAACATCTTCAGTACTGAACACTGTACTGTGTGGAATAAGGTAAATCGGTTCTAGGAATCAGTTTAATTTCTACGAAGATTGTTGAGTGCAGCAAGTTCAAACTTTCCTAGTTTGTGTAATCTAACAAGACGTACAAGTTAGTGGATTCGGGTCGTTTCTAAAGTGGTTTCTTTAGAAAACAAACATCTTCAGTACTGAACACTGTAGTCTGTGAAATAAGTTAATTCGCTTCTAAGAATCAGTAAAATTTCTACGAAGAAGGTTGAGTGCCGCAAGTTCAAACTTTCCTTGTTAATGTAACCTAAAAAGATGGCCAAGTTAGTAGATTCGCCTCATTTGTAAAGTAGTTTGTTGAGAAAACAAACATCTTCATTGCCAAACATTGTACTGTGTGAAATAAGCTCATTCGGTTCTAGGAGTCAGTTGCTTTCTTACAAAGCAGGTTGAGTGCAGCAAGTTCAAACTTTCCTTGTTAATGTAATCTAAAAAGATGCACAACTTAGTAGATTGGCCTCATTTCTAAAGTAGTTCCTTTAGAAAAGAAACATCTTCATTACGGAACACTGTACTATGTGAAATAAGCTAGTTCTGTTCTAGGAATCACTTGCTTTCCTACAAAGAAGGTTGAGTGCAGCAAGTTCAAACATTCCTAGTTTGTGTAATCTAACAAGATGTACAAGTTAGTGGATTCGCCTCATTTCTAAAGTAGTTTCTTTAGAAAAGAAACATCTTCAGTACCGAACACTGTACTGTGTGTAATAAGTTATTTCGGTTCTAGGAATCAGTTTCCTTTGAACGAAGATGGTTGAGTGCAGCAAATTCAAACTTTCCTTGTTAATGTAATCTAAGAAGATGGCCAACTTAGCAGAGTCACCTCATTTGTAAAGTAGTTTGTTGAGAAAATTAATATCTTTATTGCCGAACATTGTACTGTGTGAAATAAGCTCATTAGGTTCTAGGAATCAGTTGCTTTCCTACAAAGAAGGTTGAGTGCAGCAAGTTCAAACTTTCCTTGTTAATGTAATCTGAAAAGATGCACAACGTAGTAGATTGGACTCATTTCTACAGTAGTTTGTTTACAAAACAAACATCTTCATTACCGAACATTATACTATGTGAAATCAGCTAGTTCGGTTCTAGGAATCACTTGCTTTCCTATGAAGAAGGTTGAGTGCAGCAAGTTCAAATTTTCCTAGTTTGTGTAATCTAACAAGATGTACAAGTTAGTGCATTCGCCTCATTTCTAAAGTAGTTTCTTTAGAAAAGAAACATCTTCAGTACTGAACACTGTACTGTGTGAAATAACGTAAATCGGTTCTAGGAATCAATTTAATTTCTAGAAAGAAGGTTGAGTGCAGCAAGTTCAAACTTTCCTTGTTAATGTAATCTGAAAAGATGCACAACTTAGTAGATTGGCCTCATTTCTAAAGTAGTTTGTTTTGAAAAGAAACATCTTCAGTACCGAACACTGTACTGTGTGAAATGAGTTAATTCGCTTCTAGGAATCAGTTTAATTTCTACGAAGATGGTTGAGTGCATCAAGTTCAAACTTTCCCAGTTTGTGTAATCTAACAAGATGTACAAGTTAGTGGATTCGTGTCATTTCTAAATTAGTTTCTTTAGAAAACAAGCATCTTCAGTACCGAACACTGTACTGTGTGAAATAAGTTAATTCGGTTCTAGGAATCAGTTTCCTTTCTACGAAGATGGTTGAGTTTAGCAAGTTTAAACTTTCCTTGTTAATGTAATCTAAAAAGATGTCCAAGTTAGTAGATTCGCCTCATTTCTAAAGTAGTTTCTTTAGAAAACAAACCTAAATTGCCGAACTTTGTACTGTGTGAAATCAGCTAATTCGGTACTAGGAATCTGTTCTTTCTACGAAGATGGTTGAGTTTAGCAAGTTCAAACTTTCTTGTTAATGTGCTCTAAAAAGATGTCCAAGTTAGTAGATTTGCCTCATTGGTAAAGTAGTTTGTTGAGAAAAGAAACATCTTCATTGCAGAGCATTGTACTGTGTGAAAAAAGCTAATTTAGTTCTAGAATTCAGTTGCTTTCCTACAAAGAAGTTGAGTGCAGCCAGTTCAAACTTTCCTGGTTAATGTAATCTAAAAAGATGCACAACTTAGTAGATTGGCCTCATTGCTTAAGTAGTTTCTTTAGAAAAAAACATCTTCAGTACCGAACACTGTACTGTGTGAAGTAAGTTAATTCGCTTCTAGGAATCAGTTTAATTTCTACGAAGAAGGTTGAGTGCAGCAAGATCAAACTTTCCTTGTTAATGTAATCTAAAAAGATGGCCAAGTTAGAAGATTTAGCTCATTTGTAAAGTACTTTGTTGAGAACACAAACATTTTCATTGCCGAACATTGTACTGTGTGAAATAAGCTCATTCGGTTCTATGAATCAGTTGCTTTCCTACAAAGAAGGTTGAGTGCAGCAAGTTCAAACTTTCCTTGTTAATGTAATCTGAAAAGATGCATAACGTAGTAGATTGGCCTCATTTCTAAAGTAGTTTGTTTACAAAACAAACATCTTCATTACCGAACACTATACTACGTGAAATAAGCTAGTTCCGTTCTAGGAATCACTTGCTTTCCTACGAAGAAGGTTGAGTGCAGCAAGTTCAAACTTTCCTAGTTTGTGTAATCTAACAAGATGTACAAGTTAGAGCATTCGCTCATTTCTAAAGTAGTTTCTTTAGAAAAGAAACATCTTCAGTACTGAACACTGTACTGTGTGAAATAAGGTAAATCGGTTCTAGGAATCAGTTGAATTTCTAAGAAGATGGTTGAGTGCAGCAAGTTCAAACTTTCCTTGTTAATGTAATCTGAAAAGGTGGCCAAGTTAGAAAATTCGCCTCCTTTGTAAAGTACTTTGTTGAGAAAACAAACATCTTCATTGCCAAACATTGTACTGTGTGAAATAAGCTCATTCGGTTCTAGGAATCAGTTGCTTTCCTACAAAGAAGGTTGAGTGCAGCAAGTTCAAAGTTTACTTGTTAATGTAATCTTAAAAGTTGCACAACATAGTAGATTGGCCTCGTTTCTAAAGTAGTTTGTTTACAAAACAAACACCTTCATTACCGAACACTGTACTGTGTGAAATAAGTGAAATCACTTCTAGTAATCATTTTCCTTTCTACGAAGATGGTTGAGTGCAGCAAGTTCAAACTTTCCTAGTTTTAGTAATCTAACAAGATGTACAAGTTAGTGGATTCTCGTCATTTCTAAATTAGTTTCTTTAGAAAACAAACATCTTCTGTACCAAACACTGTACTGTGTGAAATAAGTTAATTCGGTTCTAGGAATCAGTTTCCTTTCTACGAAGATGGTTGAGTTTAGCAAGTACAAACTTTCCTTGTTAATGTAAACTAAAAAGATGGCCAAGTTAGTAGATTCACCTCATTTGTAAAGTAGTTTGTTGAGAAAACAAACATCTTCATTGCCAAACATTATATTGTGTGAAATAAGCTCATTCAGTATTAGGAATCAGTTGCTTTCCTATAAAGAAGGTTGAATGCAGCAAGTTCAAACTTTCCTTGTATATGTAATCTGAAAAGATGCACAACTTTGTAGATTGGCCTCGTTTCAAAAGTAGTTTGTTTACAAAACAAACATCTTCATTACCGAACACTATACTATTTGAAATGAGCTAGTTCGGTTCTAGGAATTACTTGCTTTCCTACGAAAAAGGTTGAGTGCAGCAAGTTCAATCTTTCCTAGTTTGTGAAATCTAACAAGATGTACAAGTTAGTGCATTCGCCTCATTTCTTAAGTAGTTTCTTTAGAAAAGAAACATCTTCAGTACTAAACACTGTACTGTGTGAAATAAGGTAAATCGGTTCTAGGAATCAGTTTAATTTCTACGAAGATGGTTGAGTGCAGCAAGTTCAAACTTTCCTTGTTAATGTAATCTCAAAAGTTGCACAACTTAGTAGATTGGCCTCATTTCTAAAGTAGTTTGTTTACAAAACAAACATCTTCATTACTGAACTCTGTACTATGTGAAATAGGCTAGTTACATTCTAGGAATCACTTGCTTTCATACGAAGAAGGTTGAGTACAGCAAGTTCAAACGTTCCTAGTTTGTGTAATCTAACAAGATGTACAACTTAGTGCATTTGCCTCATTTCTAAAGTAGTTTCTTTAGAAGAGGAACATCTTCAGTACCGAACACTGTACTGTGTGAAATAAGGCAATTCGGTTCTAGGAATCAGTTTAATTTCTACGAAGATGGTTGAGTGCAGCAAGTTCAAACTTTCCTTGTTAATGTAATCTAAAAAGATGGCCAACTTAGTAGATTCGCCTCATTTGTAAAGTAGTTTGTTGAGAAAACATACATCTTCATTGCCAAACATTGTACTGTGTTAAATAAGTTCATTCGGTTCTAGGAATATTTTGCTTTCGTACAAAGAAGGTTCAGTGCAGCAAGTTCAAACTTTCCTTGTTAATGTAATCTGAAAAGATGCACAACTCAGTAGATTGGTCTCATTTCTAAAGTAGTTTGTTTAGAAAACAAAGATCTTCATTACCGAATAATGTACTATGTGAAATGAGCTGGTTCGATTCTAGGAATCACATGCTTTCCTACGAAGAAGTTTGAGTGCAGCAAGTTCAAACTTTCCATAATTGTGTAAACTAACAAGATGTACAAGTTAGTGGTTTCGAGTCGTTTCTAAAGTGGTTTCTTTAGAAAACAAAAATCTTCAGTACTGAGCACTGTACTGTGTGAAATAAGTTAATTCGGTTCTAGGAATCAGTTTTCTTTCTACGAAGATGGTTGAGTGCAGCAAGTTCAAACTTTCCTTGTTAATGTAATCTAAAAAGATGGCCAAGTTAGCAGATTCACCTCATTTGTAACGTAGTTTGTTGAGAAAACTAACATCTTTATTGCCGAACATTGTACTGCGGTAAATAACCTCATTCGGTCCTAGGAATCACTTGATTTCCTACAAAGAAGGTTGAGTGCAGCAAGATCAAACTCTCCTTGTTAATGTAATCTAAAAAGACGCACAACTTAATAGATTGGCCTCATGTTTAAAGTAGTTTCTTTAGAAAAGAAACATCTTCACTACCGAACACTGTACTGTGTGAAATGATTTAATTCGCTTCTAGGAATCAGTTTGATTTCTACAAAAATGGTTGAGTTTAGCAAGTTCAAACTTTCCTTGTTGCTGTGCTCTAAAAAGATGTCCAATTTAGTAGATTCGCCTCATTGGTAAAGTAGTTTGTTGAGAAAACAAACATCTTCATTGCCGAACATTGTACTGTGTGAAAAAAGCTAATTTAATTCTAGAAATCATTTGCTTTCCTACAATGAAGGTTGAGTGCAGCCAGGTCAAACTTTCCTTGTTAATGTAATCTAAAAAGATGCACAACGTAGTAGATTGGCCTCATTTCTAAAGTAGTTTCTTTAGAAAAGAAACATCTTCAGTACCGAACACTGTACTGTGTGAAATAAGTTAATTCGCTTCGAAGAATCAGTTCAATTTCTACAAAGAAGCTTGAGTGCAGCAATTTCAAACTTTCCTTGTGAATATAATCTAAAAAGATGGCCAAGTTAGAAGATTCGCCTCATTTGAAAAGTATTTTGTTGATAAAACAAACATCTTCATTGCCGAACTTTATACTGTGTGAAATAAGCTCTTTCAGTTTTAGGAATCAGTTGTTTTCCTATAAAGAAGGTTGAGTGCAGCAAGTTCAAACTTTCCTTGTGAATATAATCTAAAAAGATGGCCAAGTTAGAAGATTCGCCTCAGTTGTAAAGTAGTTTGTTGAGAAAACAAACATCTTCATTGCCAAATATTGTACTGTGTGAAATAAGCTTATTCGGTTCTAGGAATCAGTTGCTTTCCTACAAAGAAGGTTGAGTGCAGCAAGTTCAAACTTTCCTTGTTAATGTAATCTAAAAAGATGCACAACTTAGTAGATTGGCTTCATTTCTAAAGTAGTTTGTTTAGAAAACAAACATCTTCATTACTGAACACTGTACTATGTGAAATAAGCTAGTTCTGTTCTAGGAATCACTTGCTTTCCTACGAGGAAGGTTGAGTGCAGCAAGTTCAAACTTTCCTGGTTTGTGTAATATAAAAAGATGTACAAGTTAGTGGAATCGCCTCATTTCTACAGTAGTTTCTTTAGAAAAGAAACATCTTCAGTACCAAACACTGTACTGTGTGAAATAAGGTAATTAAGTTCTAGGAATCAGTTTAATTTCTACGAAGACGGTTGAGTGCAGCAAGTTCAAACTTTCCTTGTTAATGTAATCTAAAAAGATGGCCAAGTAAGTAGATTCGCCTCATTTGTAAAGTAGTTTGTTGAGAAAACAAACATCTTCATTGCCAAACATTGTACTGTGTGAAATAAGCTCATTCGGTTCTAGGAATCAGTTGCTTTCCTACAAAGAAAGTTGAGTGCAGCAAGTTCAAACTTTCCTTGTTAATGTAATCTAAAAAGATGCACAACTTAGTAGATTGGTCTCATTTCTAAAGTAGTTTGTTTAGAAAACAAACATCTTCATTTCCAAACACTGTACTATGTGAAATAAGCTAGTTCCATTCTAGGAATCACTTGCTTTCCTACGAAGAAGGTTGAGTGCAGCAAGTTCAAACTTTCCCAGTTTGTGAAATCTAACAAGATGTACAAGTTAGTGGATTCGCCTCATTTCTAAAGTAGTTTCTTTAGAAAAGAAACATCTTTAGTACCGAACACTGTACTGTGTGAAATAAGTGAATTCACTTCTAGGAATCAGTTTAATTTCTATGAAGAAGGTTGAGTGCAGCAAGTACAAACTTTCCTTGTTAATGTAATCGACAAAGATGGCCAAGTTAGTAGATTCACCTCACTTGTAGTTTGTTGAGAAAACAAACATCTTCATTGCCAACCATTGTACTGTGTGAAATAAGCTCATTCGGTTCTAGGAATCAGTTGCTTTCCTATAAAGAAGGTTGAGTGCAGCAAGTTCAAAATTTCCTTGTTAATGTAATCTGAAAAGATGCACAACTTAGTAGATTGGCCTCATTTCTAAAGTAGTTTGTTAAGCAAACAAACATCTTCATTACCGAATACTGTACTATGTGAAATGAGCTAGTTCGATTTTCGAAATCACTTGCTTTCCTACAAAGAATGTTGAGTGCAGCAAGTTCAAACTTTCCTAGTTTGTGTAATCTAACAAGATGTTCTAGTTAGTGGTTTCAAGTCGTTTCTAAATTGGTTTCTTTAGAAAACAAACATCTTCAGTACTGAGCACTGTACTGTGTGAAATAAGTTAATTCGGTTCTAGGAATCAGTTTCGTTTCTACGAAGATGGTTGAGTGAAGCAAGTTCAAACTTTCCTTCTTAATGTAATCTAAAAAGATGGCCAAGTTAGCAGATTCACCTCATTTGTAAGGTAGTTTGTTCAGAAAATTAACATCTTTATTGCCGAACATTGTAATGTGTGAAATAAGCTCATTCGGTTCTAGGAAACAGTTGCTTTCCTACAAAGAAGGTTGAGTGCAGCAAGTTCAAACTTTCCTTATTAATGTAATCTAAAAAGATGCACAACTTAGTAGATTGGCCTCATTTCTAAAGTAGTTTCTTTAGAAAAGAAACATCTTCTCTACCGAACTCTGTACTGTGTGAAATGAGTTAATTCGCTTCTAGGAATCAGTTTAATTTCTATGAAGACGGTTGAGTGCAGCAAGTTCAAAGTTCCTAGTTTGTGTAATCTAACAAGATGTACAAGTTAGTGGATTCACGTCATTTCTAAATTAGTTTCTTTAGAAAACAAACATATTCAGTAACTAACACTGTACTGTGTGAAATAAGTTAATTCGGTTCGAGGAAAGAGTTTCCTTTCTACGAAGATGGTTGAGTGCAGCAAGTTCAAACTTTCCTTGTTAATGTAATCTAAAAAGATAGCCAAGTTAGAAGATTCGCCTCATTTGTAAAGTACTTTGTTGAGAAAACAAACATATTCATTGCCAAACATTGTACTGTATGAAATAAGCTCATTCGTTTCTAGGAATCAGTTGCTTTCCTACGAAGAAGGTTGAATGCAGCAAGTTCAAACTTTCCTAGTTTGTGTAATCTAACAAGAGGTACAAGTTAGTGGTTTCGTGTCATTTCTAAATTAGTTTCTTTAGAAAATAAACATCTTCAGTACCGAACACTATACTGTGTGAAATAAGTTAATTCGGTTCTAGGAATCAGTTTCCTTTCTATGAAGATGGTTGAGTGCAGCACGTTCAAACTTTCCTTGTTAATGTAACCTAAAAAGATGGCTAAGCTAGCAGAGTCTCCTCATTTGTCAAGTAGTTTGTTGAGAAAATTAACATCTTTATTGCCGAACATTGTACTGTGTGAAATAAGCTCATTCGGTTGTAGGAATCACTTGCTTTCCTACAAAGAAGGTTGAGTGCAACAAGTTCAAACTTTCCTTGTTAATGTAATCTAAAAAGATGCACAACTTAGTAGATTGGCCTCATTTCTAACGTAGTTTGTTTAGAAAACAAACACCTACATTACCGAACACTATACTATGTGAAATGACCTAGTTCCGTTCTAGGAATAACTTGCTTTCCTACGAAGAAGGTTGATTGCAGCAAGTTCAATCTTTCCTAGTTTGTGTAATCTAACAAGATGTACAAGTTAGTGCATTCGCCTCATTTCTAAAGTAGTTTCTTAGAAAAGAAACATCTTCAGTACCGAACACTGTACTGTTTGAATTACGGCAATTCAGTTCTAGGAATCGGTTTAATTTCTACGAAGATGGTTGAGTGCAGCAAGTTCAAACTTTCCTTGTTAATGTAATCTAAAAAGATGCACAACATAGTAGATTGGCCTCATTTCTAAAGTAGTTTGTTTACAAAACAAACATCTTCATTACAGAACAGTATACTATGTGAAATGAGCTAGTTCAGTTCTAGGAATCAGTTGCTTTCCTACGAAGAAGGTTGAGTGCAGCAAGTTTAAACTTTCCTTGTTAATGTAATCTAAAAAGATAGCCAAGTTAGCAGAATCACCTCATTTGTAAAACAGTTTTTGAGAAAATTAACATCTTTATTGCCGAACATTGTACTGTGTGAAATAAGCTCATTCGGTTCTAGGAATCACTTGCTTTCCTACAAAGAAGGTTGAGTGCAGCAAGTTCAAACTTTCCTTGGTAATGTAATATAAAAAGATGCACAACTTAGTAGATTGGCCTCATTTCTAAAGTAGTTTCTTTAGAAAAGAAACATCTTCAGTACCGAACACTGTACAGTGTGAAATAAGTTAATTCGCTTCTAGGAATCAGTTTAATTTCTACAAAGAAGGTGGAGTGCAGCAAGTTCAAACTTTCCTTGTTAATGCAATCTAAAAAGTTTGGCAAGTTAGAAGATTCGCCTCATTTGTAAAGTACTTTGTTTGGAAAACAAACATCTTCATTGCCAAACACTGTACTGTGTGAAATAAGCTCATTCTGTTCTAGGAATCAGTTGCTTTCCTACAAAGCAGGGTGAGTGCAACAAGTTCAAACTTTCCTTGTTAATGTAATCTAAAAACATGCACAACTTAGTAGATTGGCCTCATTTCTAAAGTAGTCTGTTTACAAAACAAACATCTTCATTACCGAACACTGTGCTATGTGAAATAAGCTAGTTCCGTTCTAGGAATCACTTGCTTTCCTACGAAGAAGGTTGAGTGCAGCAAGTTCAAACTTTCCTAGTTTGTGTAATCTAACAAGATGTACAAGTTACTGGATTCGTCTCATTTCTAAAGTAGTTTCTTTAGAAAAGAAACATCTTCAGTACCGAAAACTGTACTGTGTGAAATAAGTGAATTCGCTTCTAGGAATCAGTTTAATTTCTACGAAGATGGTTGATTGCAGCAAGTTCAAACTTTCCTTGTTAATGTAATCTAAAAAGATGGCCAAGTTAGTAGACTCGCCACATTTGTAAAGTAGTTTGTTGAGAAAACAAACATCTTCATTGCCAAACATTGTACTGTGTGAAATAAGCTCATTCGGTTCTAGGAATCAGTTGCTTTCCTTCAAAGAAGGTTGAGTGCAGCAAGTTCAAACATTCCTTGTTAATGTAATCTGAAAAGATGCACAACTTAGTAGATTTGCCTCATTTCTAAAGTAGTTTGTTTACAAAACAAACATCTTCATTACCGAACACTCTACTATGTGAAATGAGCTAGTTCGGTTCCAGGAATCACTTGCTTTCCTACGAAGAAGGATGAGTGCAGCAAGTTCAAACTTTCCTCGTTTGTGTAATCTAACAAGATGTACAAGTTAGTGGATTTGCATCGTTTCTAAAGTGGTTTCTTTAGAAAACAAACATCTTCAGTACTGAACACTGTACTGTGTTAAATAAGTCATTCGGTTCTAGGAATCAGTTTCCTTTCTACGAAGATGGTTCAGTGCACCAAGTTCAAACTTTCCTTGTTAATGTAATCTAAAAATATGGCCAAGTTAGCAGAATCACCTCATTTGTAAAATAGTTTGTTGAGAAAATTAACATCTTTATAGCCGAACATTGTACTGTGTGAAATAAGCTCATTCGGTTATAGGAATCACTTGCTTTCCTACAAAGAAGGTAGAGTGCAGCAAGTTCAAACTTTCCTTGTTAATGTAATTTGCAAAGATGGCCAAGTTAGTAGATTCGCCTCATTTGTTAAGTAGTTTGTTGAGAAAACAAACATCTTCATTGCCGAACATTGTACTGTGTGAAATAAGCTCATTCAGTTCTGGGAATCAGTTGCTGTCCTACAAAGAAGGTTGAGTTCAGCAAGTTCAAACTTTCCTTGTTAATGTAATCTGAAAACAAGCACAACTTAGTAGATTGGCCTCATTTCTAAAGTAGTTTGTTTAGAAAACAAACATCTTCATTACCGAACACTGTATTATGTGAAATGAGCTAGTTCAATTCTTGGAATCACTTGCTTTCCTACAAAGAAGGTTGAGTGCAGCAAGTTCAAACTTTCCTAGTTTGTGTAATCTAACAAGATGTACAAGTTAGTGGATTCGCCTCATTTCTAAAGTAGTTTCTTTAGAATAGAAACATCTTCAGTACGAACACTGTACTGTGTGAAATAAGTGAATTAAACTAGGAATCACTTTAATTTCTACAAAGATGGTTGAGTGCAGCAAGTTCAAACTTTCCTTGTTAATGTAATCTAAAAAGATGGCCAAGTTAGTAGATTCGCCTCATTTATAAAGTAGATTGTTGAGAAAACAAACATCTTCATTGCCAAACATTGTACTGTGTGAAATAAGCTCATTCGGTTCTAGGAATCAGTTGCTTTCCTATAAAGAAGGTTGAGCGCAGCAATTTCAAACTTTCCTTGTTAATGTAATCTGAAAAGATGCACAACTTAGTAGATTGGCCTCATTTCTAAAGTAGTTTGTTTAGAAAACAAACATCTTCATTACCGAATACTGTACTATGTGAAATGAGCTAGTTCGATTCTAGGAATCACTTGCTTTCCTACGAAGAAGGTTGAGTGCACCAGGTTCAAACTTTCCTAGTTTTTGTAAACTAACAAGATGTACATGGTAGTGGAGTCGCCTCATTTCTAAATTAGTTTCTTTAGAAAACAAACATCTTCAGTACCGAACACTGTACTGTGTGAAATAAGTTAATTCGCTTCTAGGAATCAGTTTAATTTCTACGAAGAAGGTTGAGTGCAGCAAGTTCAAACTTTCCTTGTTAATGTAATCTAAAAAGATGGCCAAGTTAGAAGATTCGCCAGATTTGTAAAGTACTTTGTTGAGAAAACAAACATCTTCATTGCCAAACATTGTACTGTGTGAAATAAGCTCATTCGGTTCTAGGAATCAGTTGCTTTCCTACAAAGAAGGTTGAATGCAGCACGTTCAAACTTTCCTTGTTAATGTAATCTTAAAGATGCACAACTTAGTAGATTGGCCTCATTTCTAAAGTAATTTCTTTAGAAAAGATACATCTTCAGTACCGAACACTGTACTGTGTGAAATAAGTTAATTCGCTTCTAGGAATCAGTTTCCTTTCTACGAAGATGGTTGAGTGCAGCAAGTTCAAACTTTCCTTGTTAATGTAATCTAAAAAGATGGCCAAGTTAGAAGATTCACCTCATTTGTAAAGTACTTTGTTGAGAAAACAAACATCTTCATTGCCGAACATTGTACTGTGTGAAATAAGCTCATTCAGTTCTAGGAATCAGTTCCTTTCCTACAAAGAAGGTTGAGTGCAGCAAGTTCAAACTTTCCTTGTTAATGTAATCTAAAGAGATGCACAACTTAGTAGATTGGCCCCATTTCTAAAGTAGTTTGTTTAGAAAACAAACATCTTCATTACCAAACACTGTACTATGTGAAATAAGCTATTTCCGTTCTAGGAATCACTTGCTTTCCTACGAAGGTTGAGTGCAGCAAGTTCAAACTTTCCTAGTTTGTCTAATCTAACAAGATGTACAAGTTAGTGGATTCGCCTCATTTCTAAAGTAGTTTCTTTAGAAAAGAAACATCTTCAGTACCGAACACTGTACTGTGGGAAATAAGTGAATTCGCTTCTAGGATTCAGTTTAATTTCTACAAAGATGGTTGAGTGCAGCAAGTTCAAACTTTCCTTGTTAATGTAATCTAAAACGATGGCCAAGTTAGTAGATTCGCCTCATTTGTAAAGTAGTTTGTTGAGAAAACAAACATCTTCATTTCCAAACATTGTACTGTGTGAAATAAGCTCATTCGGTTCTAGGAATCAGTTGCTTTCCTATAATGAAGGTTGAGTGCAGCAAGTTCAAACGTTCCTTGTTAATGTAATATGAAAAGATGCACAACTTAGTAGATTGGCCACATTTCTAAAGTAGTTTGTTTACAAAACAAACATCTTCATTACCGAACACTATACTATGTGAAATGAGCTAGTTCGGTTCTAGGAATCACTTGCTTTCCTATGAAGAAGGTTGAGTGCCGCAAGTTCAAACTTTCCTAGTTTGTGTAATCTAACAACATGTCCAAGTTAGTGCATTCGCCTCATTTCTAAAGTGGTTTCTTTAGAAAAGAAACATCTTCAGTACTGAACACTGTAGTGTGTGAAATAAGGTAAATCCGTTCTAGGAATCATTTTAATTTCTATGAATATTGTTGAGTGCAGCAAGTTCAAACTTTCCTTGTTAATGTAATCTAAAAAGATGCACAACTTAGTAGATTGGCCTCATTTCTAAAGTAGTTTGTTTACAAAACAAACATCTTCATTTCCGAACACTATACTATGTGAAATGAGCTACTTCGGTTCTAGGAATCACTTGCTTTCCTACGAAGAAGGATGAGTCCAGCAAGTTCAAACTTTCCTCGTTTGTGTAATCTAACAAGATGTACAAGTTAGTGGATTCGTGTCGTTTTTAAAGTGGTTTCTTTAGAAAACAAACATCTTCAGTACTGAACACTGTACTGTGTGAAATAAGTTAGTTCGGTTCTAGGAGTCAGTTTAATTTCTACGAAGATGGTTGAGTGCAGCAAGTTCAAACTTTCCTTGTTAAGGTAAAATAAAAAGATGGCCAAGTTAGCAGAGTCACCTCATTTGTAAAATAGTTTGTTGAGAAAATTAACATCTTTATAGCCGAACATTGTACTGTGTGAAATAAGCTGGTCTGTTCTAGGAATCACTTGCTTTCCTACGAAGAAGGTTGAGTGCAGCAAGTTCAAACTTTCCTAGTTTGTGTAATCTAACTAGATATACAAGTTAGTGTATTCGCCTCATTTCTAAAGTAGTTTCTTTAGAAAAGAAACATCTTCAGTACCGAACACTGTACTGTGTGAAATAAGTGAATTCACTTCTAGGAATCAGTTTAATTTCTACGAAGTTGGTTGAGTGCAGCAAGTTCAAACTTTCCTTGTTAATGTAATCTAAAAAGATGGCCAAGTATGTAGATTCGCCTCATTTGTAAAGTAGTTTGTTGAGAAAACAAACATCTTCATTGCCGAACGTTGTACTGTGTGAAATAAGCTCATTCGGTTCTAGGAATCAGTTGCTTTCTGTCGCGTCTGCCTCGACCAGCAAGGAAGACGCAACGCTCACAGGAACTCTTCTTGAAGCAGTTTATTCAGGTACCTTGAACAATCTTCTTCTGACTGACTGACTGACTGACTGTCTCACTTACTGACTCACTCACTGACTCACTCACTCACTCACCCACTCACTGACTGCCTCACTCACTGACTCACTCACTGACTGACTGCCCGACTCACTCCCTCACTCACTCACTCACTGACTGCCCGACTCACTCCCTCACTCACTCACTCACTCACTGAGTGCCCGACTCACTCCCCCACTCACTCACTCACTCACTGACTGCCCGACTCACTCCCCCCGGGACAAGCCCGCCCAAAGCTTAAGAAGCCTTTGAACAGCCAACCCTGGTAAGCCACGTGGTGAATGCAGATAGGTCCATATATGCGGAAGCAAGCCTAGATCACGGCCCAAGCCAAATAAGGACTTGTTTATCCAGGAGAGCACTCGCCATCGGGAAGGAGAAGAATGGAAGCCAGCGCCATCTTTAAGGCGTGGCACCTCGCAGCTCTCTACAGTTCCCCCTTTTATGTTTTAAAACAAGCCACAGGTAAGAGTAGAGGTCTGATCTCTGATGATGCGTATTTTTGCAACCCTGATGCCTTTTCCTCAGAGGCGGGATCTGGGGCATCAACCCGCATGCAATCAAACATGCTCTTCTCTGGAGTTCTAGCGCTAACCCAGAGTGCAGTTCTTAGCCTCGCAACCTGAGCAGGAAGAAGATTAACTTTTAATTGTAGCCAGCCAGACTTAGGGGGACTGTGCAGCCTCTATGGCAGTAAAGGCTTGAATGATCATAGCCGCATCCCGTCGTTGCGTGACCCTGATTTTACACAGACACCACAAGCAAACTAGAGAGACCAGTAACAGAAGGCCTGCTAAAGAGCACCCAAACCCGCCCATTCCTTCAGATGATTCATAGCGGAGATCAGCCAAGATGACATGCAGGTAGAATTCACATTAACTACAGCCAGTCTCAGTTCTTTTAAGGTATCTTCAAATTCAAGCGACCAATTCTGTAATAGAAAACTAGACAAAAATCTGGATAAATTTGCAGCCCTAGTATAATTTATATATTTTGAGTTAACTAAGCCACGGCGGCTGCGAGGCTAGCATTGGTCAAAACATTGGCAAGGGGAAACTGGTTATTATACCCATAAGCCCGCCCCCAACAATACTCTGCCTCCAGGAGGTGTTAATTACTCTGCCTCCAGGAGGTGTTAATTACTCTGCCTCCAGGAGGTGTTAATTCCCAAATTGCCATCAGCTGGGAACCTAGCATTCAGAACACTTGAAGTTTATGGGGGACACCTGAATCAAACCACCACATTCTGTCCCTAGCCACCATAAACTGATAACCGTATATGATGTAAAATGTAATGCATTCATGCAAATTTAAAGGTCCCCATAGTTTTTATCAATTCCAATGATGTTCATACGTCCCCATAATCCAAGGTCTTTTAACAACATTCACACTGCAAAGGATGGAGGATGGCATTGGGCAAAGCAAAGAAATATATATATATATATATTTTAAAAAAAAATTTTTTTAAGTGACAGGGTCTCACTGTGTAGTCCTGGCTGCCCTGGAACTCACTATGTAGACCAGGCTGGCTTTGAACTTGTGGCAGTCCTGCTCTGCCTCCCATGTGCTGGGATGGCCTGAGCCACCACACCCAGCTTTTTTTTCCCGGGATTCCCCCTCTCTCTTTTTTTCCCTTTTTTTAAATTTTGATATTTTCATTTGTTTTATGAGAGCCTGCAGCCCTTCTTTAGAATCCATAGACTCTGAATCTTCTAGCTCAAGTGTTGGATATAAGTTGTTCTTTGTTTTTGCCTCTTTTTCACTGTTTGCCTGTTCCGACCTTTCTTCCTCGAGGCAGTTCCTCACTAACCTCCAGATCGATCTTACCCCGCCCTTAAGCGTGCCTTGGTCTGCTGCAAAATCAAGATCTCCGCCCAAATTTTCCCATGAAGGGATTGTAAGACTTCCAGAGCACGCAAACCAAGGGGCTATGGCATCACATTCCTCCAGGAACCTCTCCAGGGTACTCCCCTTTATCTTTAAGTTTTTTGAACGAAGCAGCTCATTCAGAGCCAAAAAAATTGGGTGCAGTGAGAAGCGCCCATGGCTACACTTGCAAAAGATTCTTTTAAAACTTTTACTGCAGCTCATTCAGAGCCAAAAAATTGGGTGAGAAGCCCCATGGCTAAATTTGCAAAAATTGTTTTCCTGCTCCATCTTTTTCTACCGAGAGAGCAAAATCCCCACTTTTGTCGCAGATTCCTTCCTGCTCCCTCTTTTTCTACCGAGAGGAGCAAAATCCCCCTTTTTGTCGTGGATTCCCACCTTACCTGGGAACTTACCAGTGCACTGCCCTGACTGCAGAGAGTTCTGAGTCCCTCTTCGGACTCTTCTTTCAACAGTTTATTCAGGAACCTTACCTTTTCTTTTAGATGTTTTACTCGAGCGCTCTTCTCTAACCTCCTCTAAAATTTTTTTTAACTGCTTCTGAATCATTCTCGTTTGCCCTATGTAATATGACTAGACACACTACAACACAAATACACCACATGAGGTTAACCAACTTTTATACACTAATAAGACACACGAACAAATATACATTAATTGGCCGGCTATCATTCTTAAGAAATCTTCTCACTGCGTTTCCTCTAAGGAAACCTTATTGTGGCGCCTTTTAACCCTAATACTGGAAGATGTATTGCCCATTTTGCTATGGGACCTTATTGTCTCTCTACCGGAGAACTTGCCTTTACCCTTTTTGTCCACTTATCTGGAACTTACCAGCAAGCTGCCCTGCAAGTTCTGAGTTCCCCGTACAGGCCACCACTTGTCGTCGCCCAGTCCGACCAGCAGAATAAGGCAACGACCACAGGAACTCTTCTTGAAGCAGTTTATTCAGGAACCTTGAACAATCTTCTTCTGACTGACTGACTGACTCACTCACTCACTCACTCACTGACTCACTCACTGACTCACTGACTCACTGACTCACCCACTCACTCATCCACTCACTGACTGCCTCACTCACTGACTCACTCACTGACTGACTGCCCGACTCACTCCCTCACTCACTCACTCAATCACTGACTGCCCGACTCACTCCCTCACTCACTCACTCACTCACTGAGTGCCCGACTCACTCCCCCACTCACTCACTCACGCACTGACTGCGCGACTCACTCCCCCCGGGACAAGCCCGCACAAAGCTTAAGAAGCTTTTGAACAGCCAACCCTGGTAAGCCACGTGGTGAATGCAGATAGGTCCACATATGCGGAAGCAAGCCTAGGTCATGGCCCAAGCCAAATAAGGACTTGTTTATCCAGGAGAGCACTCGCCATCGGGAAGGCGGAAGGCAGAAGCCAGCGCCATCATTAAATAAGCGCGGCACCTGCAGCTCTCTACAGCTTTCCTACAAAGAAGGTTGAGTGCAGCAAGTTCAAACTTTCCTTGTTAATGTAATCTGAAAAGTTGCACAACTTAGTAGATTGGCCTCATTTCTAAAGTAGTTTGTTTACAAAAAGAAACATCTTCATTACCAACACTATACTATGTGAAATGAGCTACTTCGGTTCTAGGAATCACTTGCTTTCCTACGAAGAAGGTTGAGTGCAGCAAGTTCAAACTTTTCTAGTTTGTGTAATCTAACAAGATATACAAGTTAGTGGATTTGCGTTGTTTCTAAAGTGGTTTCTTTAGAAAACAAACATCTTCAGTACTGAACACTGTACTGTGTGAAATAAGTTAATTCAGTTCTAGGAATCAGTTGCCTTTCTACGAAGATGGTTGAGTGCAGCAAGTTCAAACTTTCCTTGTTAATGTAATCTAAAAAGATGGCCAAGTTAGCAGAGTCACCTCATTTGTAAAATAGTTTGTTGAGAAAATTAACATCTTTATTGCCGAACATTTTACTGTGTGAAATATGCTCATTCAGTTCTAGGAATCACTTGCTTTCCTACAAAAAGGGGTGAGTGCATCAAGTTGAAACTTTCCTTGTTAATGTAATCTAAAAAGAGCCACAACTTACTAGATTGGACTAATTTCTAAAGCAGTTTCTTTAGAAAAGAAACATCTTCAATATCGAACACTGTACAGTGTGAAATAAGTTAATTCGTTTCTAGGAATCAGTTTAATTTCTACGAAGAAGGTTGAGTGCAGCAAGTTCAAACTTTCCTTGTTAATGTAATCTAAAAAGATGGCCAAGTTAGAAGATTCGCCTCATTTGTAAAGTACTTTGTTGAGAAAACAAACATCTTCATTGCCGAACATTGTACTGTGTGAAATAAGCTCATTCGGTTCTAGGAATCAGTTCCTTTCCTACAAAGAAGGTTGAGTGCAGCAAGTTCAAACTTTCCTTATTAATGTAATCTGAAAAGATGCACAACGTAGTAGATTGGCCTCATTTCTAAAGTAGTTTGTTTACAAAACAAACATCTTCATTACCGAACACTATACTATGTGAAATGAGCTAGTTCGGTTCTAGGAATAACTTGCTTTCCTACAAAGAAGGTTGAGTGCTGCAAGTTCAAACTTTCCTCGTTTGTGTAATCTAACAAGATTTACAAGTTAGTGGAATCACGTCATTTCTAAACTGGTTTCCTTATAAAAAAAACATCTTCAGTAGTGAACACTGTACTGTGTGAAATAAGTTAATTCGGTTCTAGGAATCAGTTTAATTTCTACGAAGAAGGTTGAGTGCAGCAAGTTCAAACTTTCCTTGTTAATGTAATCTAAAAAGATGGCCAAGTTAGTAGATTTGCCTTATTGGTAAAGTAGTTTGTTGAGAAAACAAACATCTTCATTGCCGAACATTGTACTGTGTGAAAAACGCTAATTTAGGTTAGCATTCAGTTGCTTTCCTACAAAGAAGGTTGAGTGCAGCAAGTTCAAACTTTCCTTGTTAATGTAATCTAAAAAGATGCACAAGGTAGTGGATTGGCCTCATTTCTAAAGTAGTTTCTTTAGAAAAGAAACATCTTCAGTACCGAACACTGTACTGTGTCAAATAAGTTAATTCGCTTCCAGGAATCAGTTTAAATTCTACGAAGAAGGTTGAGTGCAGCAAGTTCAAAATTTCCTAGGTTGTGTAATCTAACAAGATGTACAAGTTAGTGCATTCGCCTCATTTCTTACGTAGTTTCTTGTAAAAGAAACATCTTCAGTACTGAACACTGTACTATGTGAAATGTGCTAGTTCGGTTCTCGGAATCACTTGCTTTCCTATGAAGAAGGTTGAGTGCAGCAAGTTCAAACTTTCCTCGTTTGTGTAATCTAACAAGATGTACAAGTTAGTGGATTCGTGTCATTTCTAAAGTGGTTTCTTTACAAAACAATCATCTTCAGTACTGAACACTGTACTGTGTGAAATAAGTTAATTCGCTTCTAGGAATCAGTTTCCTTTCTACGAAGATGGTTAAGTGCAGCAAGTTCAAACTTTCCTTGTTAATGTAATCTAAAAAGATGGCCAAGTTGGCAGAGTCACCACATTTGTAAAGTAGTTTGTTGAGAAAATTAACATCTTCATTGCCGAACATTGTACTGTGTGAAATAAGCCCATTCGGTTCTAGGAATCACTTGCTTTCCTACAAAGAAGGTTGAGTGCAGCAAGTTCAAGCTTTCCTTGTTAATGTAATCTAAAAAGATGCACAACTTAGTAGATTGGCCTCATTTCTAAAGTAGTTTTTTAGAAAAGAAACATCTTCAGTACCGAACACTGTACTGTGTGAAATGTTAATTCGCTTCTAGGAATCAGTTTAATTTCTACGAAGATGGTTGAGTGCAGCAAGTTCAAACTGTCCGTGTTAATGTAATCTAAAAAGATGGCCAAGTTAGGAGATTCACCTAATTTCTAAAGTGGGGTCTTTAGAAAACAAACCTTCATTGCAAGTTAGTGGATTAGTGTCATTTCTAAAGTAGTTTCTTTAGAAAACAAACATCTTCAGTACCGAACACTGTACAGCATGAAATAAGATGATTCATTAGGAATTAGTTTCCTTTCCACGAAGATGGTTGAGTTTAGCAAGTTCAAACTTTCCTTGTTAATATAATCTAAAACGATGACCAAGTTAGTAGATTTGCCTCATTTCTAAAATAGGGTCTTTAGAAAACAAACCTTCATTGCCAAACATTGTACTGTGTGAAATGAGATAATTCGGTTCTAGGAATCAGTTTACTTTCTACGAAGATGGTTGAGTTTAGCAAGTTCAAACTTTCCTTGTTAATGTGCTCTAAAAAGATGTCCAAGTTCGTAGATTTGCCTCATTGGTAAAGTAGTTTGTTGAGAAAACAAACATCTTCATTGCCGAACATTGTACGGTGTGAAAAAAGCTCATTCCGATCTAGAATTCAGTTGCTTTCCTACAAAGAAGGTTGAGTGCAGCAAGTTCAAACTTTCCTTGTTAATGTAATCTAAAAAGATGCACATCTTAGTGAATTCACCTCATTTCTAAAGTAATTTCTTTAGAAAAGAAACATCCTCAGTACCGAACACTGTACTGTGTGAAATAAGTTAATTTATTTCTAGGAATCAGTTTAATTTCTACGAAGGTGGTTGAGTGCAGCAAGATCAAACGTTCCTTGTTAATGTAATCTACAAAGATGGCCAAGTTAGAAGATTCGCCTCATTTGTAAAGTACTTTGTTGGGAAAACAAATATCTTCATTGACTAAACATTGTACTGTGTGAAATAAGCTCTTTCGGTTATAGGAATCAGTTGCTTTCCTACAAAGAAGGTTGAGTACAGCAAGTTCAAACTTTCCTTGTTAATATAATCCAAAAAGATGCACAACTTAGTAGATTGGCTTCATTTCCAAAGTAGTTTGTTTAGAAAACAAACATCTTCATTACCAAACACTGTACTATGTGAAATGAGCTAGTTCGGTTCTAGGAATCACTTGCTTTCCTACGAAGAAGGTTGAGTGGAGCAAGTTCACACTTGCCTAGTTTGTGTAATCTAACAAGATGTACAAGTTAGTGGATTCGCATCATTTCTAAAGTAGTTTCTTTAGAAAACAAACATCTTCAGCACCAAACACTGTCCTGCGTGAAATAAGATAATTCGGTAGGAATTAGTTTCCTTTCCACGAAGATGGTTGAATTTAGCAAGTTCAAACTTTCCTTCTTAATGTAATCTAAAAAGATGTCCACGTTAGTAGAGTCACCTCATTTCTAAATTAGTGTCTTTAGAAAACAACCTTTCATTGCCAAACATTGTACTGTGTGAAATGAGCTAATTCGGTTCTAGGAATCAGTTTACTTTCTACGGAGATGTTTGAGTTTAGCAAGTTCAAACTTTCCTTGTTAATGTAATCTGAAAAGATGCACAAGTTAGTAGATTGGCCTCATTTCTAAAGTAGTTTGTTTAGAAAACAAACATCTTCATTACCGATCACTGTACTATGTGAAAGGAGCTAGTTCGGTTCTAGGAATAACTTGCATTCCTATGAAGAAGGTTGAGTACAGCAAGTTCAAACTTTCCTAGTTTGTGTAATCTAACAAGATCTACAAGTTAGTGGATTCGCATAATTTCTAAATTATTTTCTTTAGAAAACAAACATCTTCAGTACTGAAAACTGTACTGTGTGAAATAAGTTCATTCGGTTCTAGGAATCAGTTTCCTTTCTACGAAGATGGTTGAGTGCAGCAAGTTCAAACTTTCCTTGTTAATGTAATCTAAAAAGATGTCCAAGTTAGTAGATTCGCCTCATTTCTAAAGTAGTTTCTTTAGAAAACAAACCTTCATTGCCAAACATTGTACTGTGTGAAATGAGGTAATTCGGTTCTAGGAATCAGTTTACTTTCTACGAAGATGGTTGAGTTTAGCAAGTTCAAACTTTCCTTGTTAATGTGCTCTAAAAGGTGTCCAAGTTAGTAGATTTGCCTCATTGGTAAAGTAGTTTGTTGCAAAAACAAACATCTTCATTTCCAAACATTGTAATGTGTGAAAAAGCTAATTTAGTTCTAGAAATTCAGTTGCTTTCCAACAAAGAAGTTTGAGTGCAGCAAGTTCAAACTTTCCTTGTTAATGTAATCTAAAAAGATGCACAACATAGTAGATTGGCCTCATTTCTAAAGTAATTTCTTTAGAAAAGAAACATCTTCAGTACCGAACACTGTACTGTGTGAAATAAGTTAATTTGCTTCTAGGAATCAGTTTAATTTCTATGAAGATTGTTGAGTGCAGCAAGTTCAATTTTCCTAGTTTGTGTAATGTAACAAGATGTATAAGTTAGTGGATTCTCCTCATTTCTAAAGTAGTTTGTTTAGAAAACAAACATCTTCAGTACCAAACACTGTACTGTGTGAAATAAGTTAATTCGGTTCTAGGAATCAGTTTAATTTCCTACAAAGAAGGTTGAGTGCAGCAAGTTCAAATTTTCCTAGTTAATGTAATCTAACAAGATGTATAACTTAGTGGATTGGCCTCATTTCTAAAGTAGTTCCTTTAGAAAACAAACATCTTATGTACCAAACACTGTAATGTGTGAAATAAGTTAATTCGCTTTCTAGGAATCAGTTTAATTTCTAAGAAGATGGTTGAGTTTAGCAAGTTCAAACTTTCCTTGTTAATATAATCTAAAAAGATGTCCAAGTTGGTAGATTTGCCTCATTTCTAAAGTAGTTTCTTTGAGAAAACAAACATCTTCATTGCCGAACACTGTACTGTGTGAAAAAGCTAATTCGGTTCTAGAAATTCAGTTTCTTTCCTACAAAGACTGTTGAGTGCAGCAAGTTCAAACTTTCCTTGTTAATGTAATCTAAAAAGATGTCCAAGTTAGTAGAGTCACCTCATTTCTAAAGTAGTTTCTTTAGAAAACAAACATCTTCATTGCCAAACATTGTACTGTGTGAAATAAGCTAATTCGGTTCTAGGAATCAGTTTACTTTCTACAAAGATGGTTGAGTTTAGCAAGTTCAAACTTTCCTTGTTAATGTAATCTAAAAAGATGCACAAGTTAGTAGATTGGCCTCATTTCTAAAGTAGTTTGTTTAGAAAACAAACATCTTCATTACCGATCACTGTACTATGTGAAAAAAGCTAATTCGGTTCTAGGAATAACTTGCTTTCCTACAAGAAGGTTGAGTGCAGCAAGTTCAAACTTTCCTTGTTTGTGTAATCTAACAAGATCTACAAGTTAGTGGATTCAAACCTAATTTCTAAATTATTTTCTTTAGAAAACAAACATCTTCAGTACTGAAAACTGTACTGTGTGAAATAAGTTAATTTTCTTCTAGGAATCAGTTTCCTTTCTACGAAGATGGTTGAGTGCAGCAAGTTCAAACTTTCCTTGTTAATGTAATCTAAAAAGATGTCCAAGTTAGTAGATTCACCTCATTTCTAAAATAGTTTCTTTAGAAAACAAACCTTCATTGCCAAACATTGTACTGTGTGAAATGAGGTAATTCGGTTCTAGGAATCAGTTTACTTTCTACGAAGATGGTTGAGTTTAGCAAGTTCAAACTTTCCTTGTTAATGTGCTCTAAAAGGTGTCCAAGTTAGTAGATTTGCCTCATTGGTAAAGTAGTTTGTTGAGAAAACAAACATCTTCATTTCGAACATTGTAATGTGTGAAAAAAGCTAATTTAGTTCTAGAATTCAGTTGCTTTCCAACAAAGAAGGTTGAGTGCAGCAAGTTCAAACTTTCCTTGTTAATGTAATCTAAAAAGATGCACAACATAGTAGATTGGCCTCATTTCTAAAGTAATTTCTTTAGAAAAGAAACATCTTCAGTACCAACACTGTACTGTGTGAAATAAGTTAATTTGCTTCTAGGAATCAGTTTAATTTCTATGAAGAAGGTTGAGTGCAGCAAGTTCATATTTTCCTAGTTTGTGTAATGTAACAAGATGTATAAGTTAGTGGATTCCCCTCATTTCTAAAGTAGTTTCCTTTAGAAAAAGAAACATCTTCAGTACCAAACACTGTACTGTGTGAAATAAGTTAATTCGCTTCTAGGAATCAGTTTAATTTCTACGAAGAAGGTTGAGTGCAGCAAGTTCATATTTTCCTAGTTTGTGTAATCTAACAAGATGTATAAGTTAGTGGATTCGCCTCATTTCTAACGTAGTTCCTTTTAGAAAAGAAACATCTTATGTACCAAACAGTGTGTGAAATAAGTGTGAAATAAGTTAATTCGCTTTCTAGGAATCAGTTTAATTTCTAAGAAGATGGTTGAGTTTAGCAAGTTCAAACTTTCCTTGTTAATATATTCTAAAAAGATGTCCAAGTTGGTAGATTTGCCTCATTGGTAAAGTAGTTCGTTGAGAAAGCAAACATCTTCATTGCCGAACATTGTACTGTGTGAAAAAAGCTCATTCGGTTCTAGAATTCAGTAGCTATCCTACAAAGACTGTTGAGTGCAGCAAGTTCAAACATTCCTTGTTAATGTAATCTAAAAAGATGCACAACTTAGTAGATTGGCCTCATTTCTAAAGTAGTTTCTTCAGAAAAGAAACATCTTCAGTCCTGAACACTGTACTGTGTGAATAAGTTAATTCGGTTCTAGGAATCAGTTTCCTTTCAACGAAGATGGTTGAGTTTAGCAAGATCAAACTTTCCAGTTAATGTAATCTAAAAAGATGTCCAAGTTAGTAGATTTGACTCATTTGTAAAGTAGTTTATTGAGAAAACAAACATCTTCATTGCCGAACATTGTACTGTGTGAAAAAAGCTAATTTAGTTCAAGAATTCATTTGCTTTCCTACAAAGACGGTTGAGTGCAGAAAGTTCAAACTTTCCTTGTTAATGTAATGTAAAAAGAAGCACAACGTAGTAGTTTGGCCTCATTTCTAAAGCAGTTTCTTTAGAAAAGAAACATCTTCAGTACCGAACACTGTACTGTGTGAAATGTTAATTTTCTTCTAGGAATTAGTTTAATTTCTACGAAGATGGTTGAGTGGAGCAAGTTCAAACTTTCCTTGTTAATGTAATCTAAAAAGATGTCCAAGTTAGTAGATTCGCCTCATTTCTAAAGTAGTTTCTTTAGAAAACAAAAATTCATTGCCAAACTTTGTACTTTGTAAAATGAGTTAATTCGGTTCTAGGAATCAGTTTACTTTCTACGAAGATGGTTGAGTTAAGCAAGTGTAAACTTTCCTTGTTAATGTAATCTAAAAAGATGTCCAAGTTAGTAGATTTGCTTCATTGGTAATGTTGTTTGTTGAGAAAACAAACATCTTCATTACCAAACACTGTACTATGTGAAATGAGCTAGTATGGTTTTAGGAATCACTTGCTTTCCTACGATGAAGGTTGAGTGCAGCAAGTTCAAACATTCCTAGTTTGTGTATGTAACAAGATGTACAAGTTAGTGGTTTCAGCCTCATTTCTAAAGTGGTTTCTTTAGAAAACAAACATCTTCAGTACTGAACACTGTACTGTGTAAATAAGCTCATTCGCTTCTAGGAATCAGTTTCTTTCCTACAAAGAAGGTTGAGTGCAGTAAGTTCAAACTTTCCTAGTTTGTGTAATCTAACAAGATGCACAAGTTAGTCATTTTGGCCTCGTTTCTAAAGTGGTTTCTTTAGAAAACAAACATCTTGACTACTGAACACTGTACTGTGTGAAATAAGTTAATTCGGTTCTAGCAATCAGTTTCCTTTCTATGAAGATGGTTGAGTGCAGCAAGTTCAAACTTCCTTCTTAATGTAATCTAAATAGATGGCCAAGTTAGAAGATTCGCCTCACTTGTAAAGTACTTTGTTGAGAAAACAAACATCTTCATTGCCGAACACTGTACAGTGTGAAATAAGCTCATTCGGTTCTAGGAATCAGTTGCTTTCCTATAAAGAAGGTTGAGTGCAGCAAGTTCAAACTTTCCTTGTTAATGTAATCTAAAAAGATGGCCAAGTTAGAAGATTCGCCTCATTTGTAAAGTACTTTGTTGAGAAAACAAACATCTTCATTGCTGCACATTGTACTGTGTGAAATAAGCTCATTCGGTTCTAGGAATCAGTTGCTTTCTTACAAAGAAGGTTGAGTGCAGCAAGTTCAAACTTTCCTTGTTAATGTAATCTAAAAAGATGCACAACTTAGTAGATTGGCCTCAATTCTAAAGTAGTTTGTTCAGAAAGCAAACATCTTCATTACCGAACACTGTACTATGTGAAATAAGCTAGTTCCGTTATAGGAATCACTTGCTTTCCTACGAAGAAGGTTGAGTGCAGCAAGTTCAAACTTTCCTAGTTTGTGTAATCTAACAAGATCTACAAGTTAGTGGATTCTCATAATTTCTAAATTAGTTTCTTTAGAAAACAAACATCTTCAGTACCAAAAACTGTACTGTGTGAAATAAGTTCATTCGGTTCTGGGAATCAGTTTCCTTTCTATGAAGATGGTTGAGTATAGCAAGTTCAAACTTTCCTTGTTAATGTAATCTAAAAAGATGTCCAAGATAGTAGATTTGACTCATTTGTAAAGTAGTTTGTTTAGAAAACAAACATCTTCATTGCCAAAATTTGTACTGTGTGAAATGAGCTAATTTAGTTCTAGGAATCAGTTTACTTTCTACAAAGATGGTTGAGTTTAGCAAGTTCAAACTTTCCTTGTTAATGTAATCTAAAAAGATGTCCAAGTTAGTAGATTTGACTCATTTGTAAAGTAGTTTGTTTAGAAAAAACAAACATCTTCATTACCAAACACTGTACTGTGTGAAAAAAGCTAATTTAGTTCTAGAAATCAGTTTAATTTCCTACAAAGAAGGTTGAGTGCAGCAAGTTCAAACTTTCCTTGTTAATGTAATCTAAAAAGATGCACAACGTAGTAGATTGGCCTCATTTCTAAAGTAGTTTCTTTAGAAAAGAAACATCTTCAGTACCAAACACTGTACTATGGGAAATAAGTGAATTCGCTTCTAGGAATCAGTTTAATTTCTACGAAGAAGGTTGAGTGCAGCAAGTTCAAACGTTCCTTGTTAATGTAATCTAAAAAGATGGCCAAGTTAGTAGATTCACCTCAGTTGTAAAGTAGTTTGTTGAGAAAACAAACATCTTCATTCCCAAACATTGTACTGTGTGAAATAAGCTCATTCGGTTCTAGTAATCAGTTGCTTTCCTACAAAGAAGGTTGAGTGCAGCAAGTTCAAACTTTCCTTTTTAATGTAATCTAAAAAGATGGCCAAGTTAGTAGATTAGCCTCAGTTGTAAAGTAGTTTGTTGAGAAAACAAACATCTTCATTGCCAAACATTGTACTGTGTGAAATAAGCTCATTCGGATCTAGGAATCAGTTGCTTTCCTACAAAGAAGGTTGAGTGCAGCAAGTTCAAACTTTCCTTGTTAATGTAATCTGAAAAGATGGCCAACTTAGTAGATTGGCCTTATTTGTAAAGTAGTTTGTTTACAAAACAAACATCTTCATTACCAAACACTTGTACTATGTGAAATGAGCTAGTTCGGTTCTAGGAATCACTTGCTTTCCTACGAAGAAGGTTGAGTGCAGCAAGTTCAAACTTTCCTTCTTAATGTAATCTGAAAAGATGCACAACTTAGTAGATTGGCCTCATTTCTAAAGTAGTTTGTTTAGAAAACAAACATCTTCATTACTGAATACTGTACTATGTGAAATGAGCTAGTTCAGTTCTAGGAATCACTTGCTTTCCTACAAAGAAGGTTGAGTGCAGCAAGTTCAAACTTTCCTAGTTTGTGTAATCTAACAAAATGTACAAGTTAGTGGTTTCGAGTCGTTTCTAAAGTGGTTTCTTTAGAAAACAAACATCTTCAGTACTGAGCACTGTACTGTGTGAAATAAGTTAATTCGGTTCTAGGAATCAGTTTCCTTTCTCTGAAGATCGTTGAGTTTAGCAAGTTCAAACTTTCCTTGTTAATGTAATCTAAACAGATGTTAAGTTAGTAGATTTGCCTCATTTCTAAAGTAGTTTCTTTAGAAAACAAAAATTCATTGCCAAACTTTGTACTGTTTGAAATGAGCTAATTCGGTTCTAGGAATCAGTTTACTTTCTACGAAGATGGTTGAGTTTAGCAAGTTCAAACTTTCCTTGTTAATGTGATCTAAAAAGATGTCCAAGTTATTAAATTTGCTTCATTGGTAAAGTTGTTTGTTGAGAAAATAAACATCTTCATTATGGAAAACTGTATTATGTGAAATGAGCTAGTTCGGTTCTAGCAATCACTTGCTTTCCTACGAAGAAGGTTGAGTGCAGCAAGTCAAAATATTCCTAGTTTGTGTATCTAACAAGATGTATAAGTTAGTGGATTCGCGTCATTTCTAAAGTGGTTTCTTTAGAAAACAAACATCTTCAGTACTGAACACTGTACTGTGTGAAATAAGTTAATTCGGTTCTAGGAATCAGTTTCCTTTCTACGAAGATGGTTGAGTTTAGCAAGTGCATACTTTCCTTGTTAATGTAATCTAAAAAGAAGTCCAAGTTAGTAGATTTGACTCATTTGTAAAGTACTTTGTTGAGAAAACAAACATCTTCATTGCGAACATTGTTCTGTGTGAAAAAGCTAATTTAGTTCTAGAATTCAGTTGCTTTCCTACAAAGAAGATTGAGTGCAGCCAATTCAAACTTTCCTTGTTAATGTAGTCTAAAAAGGTGCACAACATAGTAGATTGCCTCATTTCTAAAGTAGTTTCTTTAGAAAAGAAACATCTTCATTGCCGAACATTGTTCTGTGTGAAAAAAGCTAATTTAGTTCTAGAATTCAGTTGCTTTCCTACAAAGAAGATTGAGTGCAGCCAATTCAAACTTTCCTTGTTAATGTAGTCTAAAAAGGTGCACAACGTAGTAGATTGCCTCATTTCTAAAGTAGTTTCTTTAGAAAAGAAACATCTTCATTACCAAACACTGTACTGTGTGAAATAAGTTAATTTAGTTCTAGGAATCAGTTTAATTTCTACGAAGAAGGTTGAGTGCAGCAAGTTCAAACTTTCCTAGTTTGTGTAATCTAACAAGATGTACAAGTTAGTGGATTTGCCTCATTTCTAAAGTAGTTTTTTTTAGAAAAGAAACAACTTCAGTACCGAACACTGTACTGTGTGAAATAAGTGAATTCGCTTCTAGGAATCAGTTTCCTTTCTATGAAGATGGTTGAATGCAGCAAGTTCAAACTTTCCTTCTTAATGTAATCTAAAAAGAAGTCCAAGTTAGACGATTCGCCTCACTTGTAAAGTACTTTGTTGAGAAAACAAACATCTTCATTGCCGAACATTGTACTGTGTGAAATAAGCTCATTCGGTTCTAGGAATCACTTGCTTTCCTACGAAGAAGGTTGAGTGCAGCTAGTTCAAACTTTCCTTCTTAATGTAATCTGAAAAGATGCACAACTTAGTAGATTGGCCTCATTTCTAAAGTAGTTTGTTTAGAAAACAAACATCTTCATTACCGAATACTGTACTATGTGAAATGAGCTAGTTCGGTTCTAGGAATCACTTGCTTTCCTACAAAGAGGGTTGAGTGCAGCAAGTTCAAACTTTCCTAGTTTGTGTAATCTAACAAGATGTACAAGTTAGTGGTTTCGAGTCATTTCTAAAGTGGTTTCTTTAGAAAACAAACATCTTCAGTACTGAGCACTGTACTGTGTGAAATAAGTTAATTCGGTTCTAGGAATCAGTTTCCTTTCTCTCAAGATCGTTGAGTTTAGAGAGTTCAAACTTTCCTTGTTAATGTAATCTAAAAAGATGTCCAAGTTAGTAGATTCGCCTCATTTCTAAAGTAGTTTCTTTAGAAAACAAAAATTCATTGCCAAACTTTGTACTGTTTGAAATGAGCTAATTCGGTTCTAGGAATCAGTTTACTTTCTACGAAGATGGTTGAGTTTAGCAAGTTCAAACTTTCCTTGTTAATGTGCTCTAAAAAGATGTCCAAGTTATTAAATTTGCTTCATTGGTAAAGTTGTTTGTGGAGAAAACAAACATCTTCATTACGGAACACTGTATTATGTGAAATGAGCTAGTTCGGTTCTAGGAATCACTTGCTTTCCTACGAAGAAGGTTGAGTGCAGCAAGTTCAAACATTCCTAGTTTGTGTATCTAACAAGATGTACAAGTTAGTGGTTTCACGTCGTTTCTAACGTGGTTTCTTTAGAAAACAAACATCTTCAGTACTGAACACTGTACTGTGTGAAATAAGTGAATTCGCTTCTAGGAATCAGTTTCCTTTCTATGAACATGGTTGAGTGCAGCAAGTTCAAACTTTCCTTGTTAATGTAATCTAAAAAGATGGCCAAGTTAGAAGATTCACCTCACTTGTAAAGTACTTTGTTGAGAAAACAAACATCTTCATTGCCGAACATTGTACTGTGTGAAATAAGCTCATTCGGTTCTAGGAATCAGTTGCTTTCCTATAAAGAAGGTTGAGTGCAGCTAGTTCAAACTTTCCTTGTTAATGTAATCTAAAAAGATGGCCAAGTTAGAAGATTTGCCTCATTCGTAAAGTACTTTGTTGAGAAAACAAATATCTTCATTGCCGAACATTGTACTGTGTGAAATAAGCTCATTCGGTTCTAGGAATCAGTTGCTTTCCTACAAAGAAGGTTGAGTGCAGCAAGTTCAAACTTTCCTTGTTAATGTAATCTAAAAAGATGCACAACTTAGTAGATTGGCCTTATTTCTAAAGTAGTTTGTTTAGAAAACAAACATCTTCATTACCGAACACTGTACTATGTGAAATAAGCTAGTTCCGTTCCAGGAATCACTTGCTTTCCTACGAAGAAGGTTGAGTGCAGCAAGTTCAAACTTTCCTAGTTTGTGTAATCTAACAAGATCTACAAGTTAGTGGATTCGCGTAATTTCTAAATTAGTTTCTTTAGAAAACAAACATCTTCAGTACCGAAAACTGTGCTGTGTGAAATAAGTGAATTCGCTTCTAGGAATCAGTTTAATTTCTACGAAGATATTTGAGTGCAGCAAGTTCAAACTTTCCTTGTTAATGGAATCTAAATAGATGGCCAAGTTAGTAGATTCGCCTCAGTTGTAAATTAGTTTGTTGAGACAACAAACATCTTAATTGCCAAACATTGTACTGTGTGAAATGAGCTCATTTGGTTCTAGGAATCAGTTGCTTTCCTACAAAGAAGGTTGAGTTCAGCAAGTTCAACCTTTCCTTGTTAATGTAATCTGAAAAGTTGCACAACTTGTAGATTAGCCTCATTTCTAAAGTAGTTTGTTTACAAAAAAAACATCTTCATTACCGAACACTATACTATGTGAAATGAGCTAGTTCGGTTCTAGGAATCACTTGCTTTCCTACGAAGAAGGTTGAGTGCAGCAAGTTCAAACTTTCCTTCTTAATGTAATCTAAAAGATGCACAACTTAGTAGATTGGCCTCATTTCTAAAGTAGTTTGTTTAGAAAACAAACATCTTCATTACCGAATACTGTACTATGTGAAATGAGCTAGTTCGGGTCTAGGAATCACTTATTTTCCTACAAAGAAGGTTGAGTGCAGCAAGTTCAAACTTTCCTAGTTTGTGTAATCTATCAAGATGTACAAGTTAGTGGTTTCGAGTCGTTTCTAAAGTGGTTTCTTTAGAAAACAAACATCTTCAGTACTGAGCACTGTACTGTGTGAAATAAGTTAATTCGGTTCTAGGAATCAGTTTCCTTTCTACGAAGATCGTTGAGTTTAGCAAGTTCAAACTTTCCTTGTTAATGTAATCTAAAAAGATATCCAATTTAGTAGATTCGCCTCATTTCTAAAGTAGTTTTTTTAAAAAAAAAATTCATTGCCAAACTTTGTACTGTTTGAAATGAACTAATTCGGTTCTAGGAATCAGTATACATTCTACGAAGATGGTTGAGTTTAGCATGTTCAAACTTTCCTTTTTTATGTGATCTAAAAACATGTCCAAGCTAGTAGATTTGCTTCATTGGTAAAGTTGTTTGTTGAGAAAACAAACATCTTCATTACGGAACACTGTACTATGTGAAATGAGCTAGTTCGGTTCTAGGAATCACTTGCTTTCCTACGGAGAAGGTTGAGTGCAGCAAGTTCAAACATTCCTAGTTTGTGTATCTAACAAGATGTACAAGTTAGTGGTTTCGTGTCATTTCTAAAGTGGTTTCTTTAGAAAACAAACATCTTCAATACTGAACACTGTACTGTGTGAAATAAGTGAATTCGCTTCTAGGAATCAGTTTACTTTCTACGAAGATGGTTGAGTGCAGTAAGTTCAAACTTTCCTGGTTTGTGTAATCTAACAAGAGGACAAGTTAGTCATTTCGCGTTGTTTCTAAAGTGGTTTCTTTAGAAAACAAACATCTTCAGTACTGAACACTGTACTGTGTGAAATAAGTTAATTCGGTTCTAGGAATCAGTTTCCTTTCTATGAAGATGGTTGAGTGCAGCAAGTTCAAACTTTCCTTGTTAATGTAATCTAAAAAGATTGCCAAGTTAGCAGATTCACCTCATTTGTAAGGTACTTTGTTGAGAAAACAAACATCTTCATTTCGGAACATTGTACTGTGTGAAATAAGCTCATTCGGTTCTAGTAATCAGTTGCTTTCCTACAAAGAATGTTGAGTGCAGAAGTTCAAACTTTCCTTGTTAATGTAATCTAAAAAGATGCACAACTTAGTAGATTGGCCTCATTTCTAAAGTAGTTTGTTTAGAAAACAAACATCTTCATTACCAAACACTGTACTATGTGAAATAAGCTAGTTCCGTTCTAGGAATCACTTGCTTTCCTACGAAGAAGTTTGAGTGCAGCAAGTTCAAACGTTCCTAGTTTGTGTAATCTAACAAGATGTAAAAGTTAGTTGATTCGCCATATTTCTAAAGTAGTTTCTTTAGAAAAGAAACATCTTCAGTACCTAACACTGTACTGTGTGAAATAAGTGAATTCGCTTCTAGGAATCACTTTAATTTCTATGAAGATGGTTGAGTGCAGCAAGTTCAAACTTTCCTTGTTAATGTAATCTAAAAAGATGGCCAAGTTAGTAGATTCGCCTCATTTGTAAAGTAGTCTGTTGAGAAAAAAAAACATCTTCATTGCCAAACATTGTACTGTGTGAAATAAGCTCATTCGGTTCTAGGAATCAGTTGCTTTCCTATACAGAAGGTTGAGTGCAGCAAGTTCAAACTTTCCTTGTTACTGTAATCTGAAAAGATGCACAACTTAGTAGATTGGCCTCATTTCTAAAGTAGTTTGTTTAGCAAACAAACATCTTCATTAACGAACACTATACTATGTGAAATGAGCTAGTTCGATTCTAGGAATCACTTGCTTTCCTACGAAGAAGGTTGAGTGCAGCAAGATCAAACTTTCCTAGTTTGTGTAATCTAAAAAGATATACAAGTTAGTGGATTCCCGTCATTTCTAAATTAGTTTCTTTAGAAAACAAACATCTTCAGTACCGAACACTGTACTGGGTGAAATAAGTTAATTCGGTTCTAGGAATCAGTTTCCTTTCTACGAAGATGGTTGAGTTTAGCAAGTTCAAACTTTCCTTGTTAATGTAATCTAAAAAGATGTCCAAGTTAGTAGATTCGCCTCATTTCTAAAGTAGTTTCTTTAGAAAACAAACCTAAATTGCCAAACTTTGTACTGTGTGAAATGAGCTAATTCGGTTCTAGGAATCAGTTTACTTTCTATGAAGATGGTTGAGTTTAGCAAGTTCAAACTTTCCTTGTTAATGTGCTCTAAAACAATGTCCAAGTTAGTAGATTTGCCTCATTGGTAAAGTAGTTTGTTGAGAAAACAAACATCTTCATTGCTCAACATTGTACTGTGTGAAAAAAGCTAATTTAGTTCTAGAATTCTGTTGCTTTCCTACAAAGAAGGTTGAGCGCAGCCAGTTCAAACTTTCCTTGTTAATGTAATCAAAAAAGATGCACAACTTAGTAGATTGGCCTCATTTCTAAAGTAGTTTCTTTAGAAAAGAAACATCTTCAGTACCGAACACTGTTCTGTGTGTAATAATGTAATTCTGTTCTAGGAATCAGTTTAATTTCTACGAAGATGGTTGAGTGCAGCAAGTTCAACCTTTCCTTGTTAATGTAATCTAAAAAGATGCACAACTTAGTAGATTGGCCCCATTTCTAACTTAGTTTGTTTACAAAACAAACATCTTCATTACCGAATACTATACTATGTGACATGAGCTAGTTCATTTCTAGGAATCACTTGCTTTCCTACGAAGAAGGTTGAGTGCAGCAGGTTCAAACTTTCCTCGTTTGTGTAATCTAACAAGATGTACAAGTTAGTAGATTTGACTCATTTGTAAAGTAGTTTGTTGAGAAAAAAGATATCTTCATTGGGGAATATTGTACTGTGTGAAAAAAGTTAATTCGAATCTGGAATTTAATCGCTTTCCTACAAAGACGGTTGAGTGCAGCAATTTCAAACATTCCTTGTTAATGTAATGTAAAAAGATGCACAACTTAGTGGATTCACCTCATTTCTAAAGTAATTTCTTTAGAAACCAAACATCTTCAGTACCAAACACTGTAGTATGTGAAATAAGTTAATTGGCTTCCAGGAATCAGTTTAATTTCTACGAAGATGGTTGACTGCAG
This sequence comes from Orientallactaga sibirica, assembly GCA_036365145.1. Classification (NCBI taxonomy): domain Eukaryota; kingdom Metazoa; phylum Chordata; class Mammalia; order Rodentia; family Dipodidae; genus Orientallactaga; species Orientallactaga sibirica. Next base: position 163,046 of record JAEOAD010002426.1, on the reverse strand, counting down.
GAAGGTCATACTTTCCTTCTTAATGTAATCTGCAAAGATGGCCAAGTTAGAAGATTCACCTCATTTGTAAAGTAGTTTGTTGAGAAAACAAACATCTTCATTGCGGAACATTGTACTGTGTGAAAAAAGCTAATTCGGATCTAGAATTTAGTTGCTTTCCTACAAAGACGGTTGAGTGTAGCAAGGTCAAACATTCCTTGTTAATGTATTCTAAAAAGGTGCACAACTTAGGGGATTCGCCTCATTTCTAAAGTAATTTCTTTAGAAAAGAATCATCTTCAGTACAGAACACTGTACTGTGTGAAATAAGGTAATTCGGTTGTAGGAAAACAGTTTAATTTCTACGAAGATGGTTGAGTGCAGCAAGTTCAAACTTTCCTTGGTAATGTAATCTAAAAAGGTGGCCAAGTTAGTAGATTCGCCTCATTTGTAAAGTAGTTTGTTGAGAAAACAAACATCGTCATTGCCAAACACTGTACTGGGTGAAATAGGCTCATTCGGTTCTAGTAATCAGTTGCTATCCTACACAGAAGGTTGAGTGCAGCAAATTCAAACTTTCCTTTTTAATGTAATCTGAAAAGTTGCACACCTTAGTAGATTGGCCTCATGTCTAAAGTAGTTTGTTTAGAAAACAAACATCTTCATTACCGAACACTATACTATGTGAAATGAGCTAGTTCGGTTCTAGGAATCACTTGCTTTCCTACAAAGAAGGTTGAGTGCAGCAAGTTCAAACTTTCCTCGTTTGTGTAATCTAAAAATATTTACAAGTTAGTGGATTCGTGTCATTTCTAAAGTGGTTTCCTTATAAAACTAACATCTTCAGTAGTGAACACTGTACTGTGTGAAATAAGTTAATTCGGTTCTAGGAATCAGTTTCCTTTCTACGATGATGGTTGAGTGCTGCAAGTTCAAACTTTCCTTTTTAATGTAATCTGAAAAGTTGCACAACTTAGTAGATTGGCCTCATGTCTAAAGTAGTTTGTTTAGAAAACAAACATCTTCATTACCGAACACTATACTATGTGAAATGAGCTAGTTCGGTTCTAGGAATCAGTTGCTTTCCTACAAAGAAGGTTGAGTGCTGCAAGTTCAAACTTTCCTTGTTAATGGAATCTAAAAAGATGCACAACTTAGTAGATTGGCCTCATTTCTAAAGTAGTTTCTTTAGAAAAGAAACATATTCAGTACCGAACACTGTACTGTGTGAAATAAGTTAATTCGCTTCTAGGAATCAGTTTCCTTTCTACGAAGATGGTTGAGTTTAGCAAGTTCAAACTTTCCTTTTAATGTAATCTAAAAAGATGTCCAAGTTAGTAGATTAGCCTCATTTCTAAAGTAGTTTCTTTAGAAAAAAAACCTTCATTGCCAAACATTATACTCTATGAAATAAGCTTATTCGGGTCTAGGAATCAGTTTACTTTCTACGAAGATGGTTGAGCTTAGCAAGTTCAAACTTTCCTTGTTAATGTAATCAAAAAAGATGTCCAAGTTAGTAGATTTGCCTCATTGATAAAGTAGTTTGTTGAGAAAACAAACATCTTCATTGCGGAACATTGTACTGTGTGTAAAAAGGTAATTCGGTTCTAGAATTCAGTTGCTTTCCTACAAAGACGGTTGAGTGCAGAAAGTTAAAACTTTACGTGTTAATGTAATCTAAAAAGATGCACAACTTAGTAGATTGGCCTCATTTCTAAAGTAGTTTCTTTAGTAAAGATACATCTTCAGTACCGAACACTGTACTGTGTGAAATAAGTTAATTCTCTTCTAGGAATCAGTTTAATTTCTACGAAGAAGGTTGAGTGCAGCAAGTTCAAACTTTCCTTGTTAATGTAATCTAAAAAGATGCACAACTTAGTAGATTGGCCTCGTTTCTAAAGTAGTTTGTTTAGAAAACAAACATCTTCCTTACCGAACAGTGTACAATTTGAAATGAGCTAGTTAGGTTCTAGGAATCACTTGCTTTCGTACGAAGAAGGTTGATTGCAGCACGTTCAAACTTTACTAGTTTGTGTAATCTAACAAGATGTGCAAGTTAGTGGATTCGCGTAATTTCTAAAGTAGTTCCTTTAGAAAACAAACATCATCAGTACTGAACAGTGTCCTGTGTGAAATAAATTAATTCTGTTCTAGGAATCAGTTTCCTTTCTACGAAGATGGTTGAGTGCAGCAAGTTCAAACTTTCCTTGTTAATGTAATCTAAAAAGATGGCCAAGTTACCAGATTCACCTCATTTGTAAAGTAGTTTGTTGAGAAAATTAACATCTTTATTGCCGAACCTTGTACTGTGTGAAATAAGCTCATTCGGTTCTAGGAATCACTTGCTTTCCTACAAAGAAGGTTGAGTGCAGCAAGTTCAAACTTTCCGGGTTAATGTAATCTAAAAAGATGCACAACTTAGTAGATTGGCCTCATTTCTAAAGTAGTTTCTTTCAAAAAGAAACATCTTCAGTATCGACCACTGTACTGTGTGAAATAACTTAATTCGCTTCTAGGAATCAGTTTCATTTCTACGAAGATGGTTGAGTGCAGCAAGTTCAAACTTTCCTTTTTAATGTAATCTCAAAAGATGGCCAAGTTAAAAGATCCGCCTCATTTGTAAAGTAGTTTGTTGAGAAAACAAACATCTTCATTGCCGAACATTGTATTGTGTGAAAAAAGCTAATTCAGTTCTAGAATTCAGTTGCTTTCCTAAAAAGACAGTTGAGTGCAGCAAGTTCAAACTTTCTTTGTTAATGTAATCTAAAAAGATGCAAAACTTAGTAGATTGGCCTCATTTCTAAAGTTGTTTCTTTAGAAAAGAAACATCTTCAGTACCGAACACTGTACTGTGTTAAATAAGTTAATTCGCTTGTAGGAATCAGTGTAATTTCTACGAAGAAGGTTGAGTGCAGCAAGTTCAAACTTTCCTAGTATTGGTAATCTAAAAAGATGTACAAGTTAATTGATTCGCATCATTTCTAAAGTAGTTTCTTTAGAAAACAAACCTTCATTGCCAAACCTTGTACTATGTGAATTGAGCTAATTCTGTTCTAGGAATCAGTTTACTTTCTACAAAGATGGTTGAGTGCAGCAAGTTCAAACTTTCCTTGTTAATGTAATCTAAAAAGATGTCCAAGTTAGTATATTTCACTCATTTGTAAGGTAGTTTGTTGAGAAAACAAACATCTTCATTGAGGAATATTGTACTGTGTGAAAAAAGTTAATTAGAATCTAGAATTCAGTCGCTTTCCTACAAAGACGGTTGAGTGCAGTAATTTCAAACATTCCTTGCTAATGTAATCTAAAAAGATGCACAACTTAGTGGATTCGCCTCATTTCTAAAGTAATTTCTTTAGAAAAGAAACATCTTCAGTCACGAACACTGTACTGTGTGAAATAAGTTAATTCGCTTCCAGGAATCAGTTTAAATTCTACGAAGATGGTTGAGTGCAGCAAGATCATACTTTCCTTATTAATGTAATCTAAAAAGATGGCCAAGTTAGTAGATTCACCTCATTTGTAAAGTACTTTGTTGAGAAAACAAACATCTTCATTACTGAACATTGTACTGTGTGAAATAAGCTCATTCGGTTCTAGGAATCAGTTGCTTTCCTACAAACAAGGTTGAGTGCAGCCAGTTCAAACTTTCTTTGTTAATGTAATCTAAAAAGATGTCCAAGTTAGTAGATTCACCTCATTGCTAAAGCAGTTTCTTTAGAAAACTAACCTCATTGCCAAAATTTGTACTGTGTGAAATGAGGTAATTCGGTTCTAGGAATCAGTTTACTTTCTACGAAGATGGTTGAGTTTAGCAAGTTCATACTTTCCTTGTTAATGTAATCTAAAAAGATGTCCACGTTAGTAGATTTGACTCATTTGTTAAGTAGTTCGTTGAGAAACAAACATCTTCATTGCGGAACATTGTACTGCGTGAAAAAAGCTAATTCGGATCTAGAATTTAGTTGCTTTCCTACAAGGACAGTTGAGTGCAGCAAGTTCAAACATTCCTTGTTAATGTATTCTAAAAAGGTGCACAACGTAGGGGATTCGCCTCATTTCTAACGTAATTTCTTTAGAAAAGAAACATCTTCAGTACCGAAAACTGTACTGTGTGAAATAAGGTAATCCGGTTCTAGGAAATCAGTTCAATTTCTACAAAGATGGTTGAGTGCAGCAAGTTCAAACGTTCCTTGTTAATGTAATCTAAAAAGATTGCCAAGTTAGTAGATTCGCCTCATTTGTAAAGTAGTTTGTTGAGAAAACAAACATCTTCATTGCCAACATTGTACTGTGTGAAATAAGGCAATTCGGTTCTAGGAATCAGTTGCTTTCCTACAAACAAGGTTGAGTGCAGCCAGTTCAAACTTTCCTTGTTAATGTAATCTGAAAAGTTGCACAACTTAGTAGATTGGCTTCATTTCTAAAGTAGTTTGTTTGGAAAACAAACATCTTCATTACCGAACACTATACTATGTGAAATGAGCTAGTTTGGTTCTAGGAATCACTTGCTTTCCTATGAAGAAGGTTGAGTGCAGCAAGTTCAAACTTTCATAGTTTGTGTAATCTAAAAAGATTTAGAAGTTAGTGGATTCGCCTCATTTCTAAAGTAGTTTCTTTAGAAAAGAAACATCTTCAGTACCGAACACTGTACTGTGTGAAATAAGTGAATTAAACTTCTAGGAATCAGTTTAATTTCTACGAAGATGGTTGAGTGCAGCAAGTTCAAACTCTCCTTGTTAATGTAATCTAAAAAGATGGCCAAGTTAGTAGATTCGCCTCATTTGTAAAGTAGTTTCTTGAGAAAACAAACATCTTCAGTGCCAAACATTGTACTGTGTGAAATAAGCTCATTCGGTTCTAGGAATCACTTGGTTTCCTACAAAGAAGGTTGAGTGCAGCCAGTTCAAACTTTCCTTGTTAATGGAATCTAAAAAGATGCAAAACTTAGTAGATTGGCCTCATTTCTAAAGTAGTTTCTTTAGAAAAGAAACATCTTCAGTTCCGAACACTGTACTGTGTGAAATGAGTTAATTCGCTTCTAGGAATCAGTTTAATTTCTACGAAGATGGTTGAATAGAGCAAGTTCAAACTTTACTAGTTTGTGTAATCTAACAAGATGTACAAGTTAGTGGATTCACGTCATTTCTAACTTTGTTTCTTTAGAAAACAAACATCTTCAGTACCGAACACTGTACTGGGTGAAATAAGTTAATTCAGTTCTAGGAATCAGTTTCCTTTCTACGAAGATGGTTGCTTTTAGCAAGTTCAACCTTTCCTTGTTAATGTAATCTAAAAAGATGTCCAAGTTAGTAGATTCGCCTCATTTCTAAAGTAGTTTCTTTAGAAAACAAACCTTCATTGCCAAACTTTGTACTGTGTGAAATGAGCTAATTCGGTTCTAGGAATCAGTTTACTTTCTACGAAGATGGTTGACTTTAGCAAGTTCAAACGTTCCTTGTTAATGTGCTCTAAAACGATGTCCAAGTTAGTAGATTTGCCTCATTGGTAAGGTAGTTTGTTGAGAAAACAAACATCTTCATTGCTGAACATTGTACTGTGTGAAAAAAGCTAATTTAGTTCTAGAATTCAGTTGCTTTCCTACAAAAAAGGTTGAGTGCAGCCAGTTCAAACTTTCTTTGTTAATGGAATCTAAAAAGATGCACAACGTAGTAGATTGGCCTCATTTCTAAAGTATTTTCTTTGGAAAAGAAACATCTTCAGTACCAAACACTGTACTGTGTGAAATAAGTGAATTCGCTTCTAGGAATCAGTTTAATTTCTACGAAGAAGGTTGAGTGCAGCAAGTTCAAACTTTCCTTGTTAATGTAATCTAAAAAGATGCACAACTTAGTAGATTGGCCTCGTTTCTAAAGTAGTTTGTTTAGAAAACAAACATCTTCCTTACCGAACAGTGTACAATTTGAAATGAGCTGGTTCGGTTCTAGAAATCACTTGCTTTCTTACGAAGAAGGTTGATTGCAGCACGTTCAAACTTTACTAGTTTGTGTAATCTAACAAGATGTGCAAGTTAGTGGATTCACGTAATTTCTAAAGTAGTTCCTTTAGAAAACAAACATCATCAGTACTGAACAGTGTCCTGTGTGAAATAAATTAATTCTGTTCTAGGAATCAGTTTCCTTTCTACGAAGATGGTTGAGTGCAGCAAGTTCAAACTTTCCTTGTTAATGTAATCTAAAAAGATGGCCAAGTTACCAGATTCACCTCATTTGTAAAGTAGTTTGTTGAGAAAATTAACATCTTTATTGCCGAACCTTGTACTGTGTGAAATAAGCTCATTCGGTTCTAGGAATCACTTGCTTTCCTACAAAGAAGGTTGAGTGCAGCAAGTTCAATCTTTCCGGGTTAATGTAATCTAAAAAGATGCACAACTTAGTAGATTGGCCTCATTTCTAAAGTAGTTTCTTTCAAAAAGAAACATCTTCAGTATCGACCACTGTACTGTGTGAAATAACTTAATTCGCTTCTAGGAATCAGTTTCATTTCTACGAAGATGGTTGAGTGCAGCAAGTTCAAACTTTCCTTTTTAATGTAATCTCAAAAGATGGCCAAGTTAAAAGATCCGCCTCATTTGTAAAGTAGTTTGTTGAGAAAACAAACATCTTCATTGCCGAACATTGTATTGTGTGAAAAAAGCTAATTCAGTTGTAGAATTCAGTTGCTTTCCTAAAAAGACAGTTGAGTGCAGCAAGTTCAAACTTTCTTTGTTAATGTAATCTAAAAAGATGCAAAACTTAGTAGATTGGCCTCATTTCTAAAGTTGTTTCTTTAGAAAAGAAACATCTTCAGTACCAACACTGTACTGTGTTAAATAAGTTAATTCGCTTGTAGGAATCAGTGTAATTTCTACGAAGAAGGTTGAGTGCAGCAAGTTCAAACTTTCCTAGTATTGCTAATCTAAAAAGATGTACAAGTTAATTGATTCGCATCATTTCTAAAGTAGTTTCTTTAGAAAACAAACCTTCATTGCCAAACCTTGTACTATGTGAATTGAGCTAATTCTGTTCTAGGAATCAGTTTACTTTCTACAAAGATGGTTGAGTGCAGCAAGTTCAAACTTTCCTTGTTAATGTAATCTGAAAAAGATGTCCAAGTTAGTATATTTCACTCATTTGTAAGGTAGTTTGTTGAGAAAACAAACATCTTCATTATGGAATATTGTACTGTGTGAAAAAAGTTAATTAGAATCTAGAATTCAGTCGCTTTCCTACAAAGACGGTTGAGTGCAGTAATTTCAAACATTCCTTGCTAATGTAATCTAAAAAGATGCACAACTTAGTGGATTCGCCTCATTTCTAAAGTAATTTCTTTAGAAAAGAAACATCTTCAGTCGCGAACACCTTACTGTGTGAAATAAGTTAATTCGCTTCCAGGAATCAGTTTAAATTCTACGAAGATGGTTGAGTGCAGCAAGATCATACTTTCCTTATTAATGTAATCTAAAAAGATGGCCAAGTTAGTAGATTCACCTCATTTGTAAAGTACTTTGTTGAGAAAACAAACATCTTCATTACTGAACATTGTACTGTGTGAAATAAGCTCATTCGGTACTAGGAATCAGTTGCTTTCCTACAAACAAGGTTGAGTGCAGCCAGTTCAAACTTTCCTTGTTAATGTAATCTAAAAAGATGTCCAAGTTAGTAGATTCACCTCATTGCTAAAGCAGTTTCTTTAGAAAACTAACCTCATTGCCAAAATTTGTACTGTGTGAAATGAGGTAATTCGGTTCTAGGAATCAGTTTACTTTCTACGAAGATGGTTGAGTTTAGTAAGTTCATACTTTCCTTGTTAATGTAATCTAAAAAGATGTCCACGTTAGTAGATTTGACTCATTTGTTAAGTAGTTCGTTGAGAAACAAACATCTTCATTGCGGAACATTGTACTGCGTGAAAAAAGCTAATTCGGATCTAGAATTTAGCTGCTTTCCTACAAGGACGGTTGAGTGCAGCAAGTTCAAACATTCATTGTTAATGTATTCTAAAAAGGTGCACAACGTAGGGGATTCGCCTCATTTCTAACGTAATTTCTTTAGAAAAGAAACATCTTCAGTACCGAAAACTGTACTGTGTGAAATAAGGTAATCCGGTTCTAGGAAATCAGTTCAATTTCTACAAAGATGGTTGAGTGCAGCAAGTTCAAACGTTCCTTGTTAATGTAATCTAAAAAGATTGCCAAGTTAGTAGATTCGCCTCATTTGTAAAGTAGTTTGTTGAGAAAACAAACATCTTCATTGCCAACATTGTACTGTGTGAAATAAGGCAATTCGGTTCTAGGAATCAGTTGCTTTCCTATAAACAAGGTTGAGTGCAGCCAGTTCAAACTTTCCTTGTTAATGTAATCTGAAAAGTTGCACAACTTAGTAGATTGGCTTCATTTCTAAAGTAGTTTGTTTAGAAAACAAACATCTTCATTACCGAACACTATACTATGTGAAATGAGCTAGTTTGGTTCTAGGAATAACTTGCTTTCCTACGAAGAAGGTTGAGTGCAGCAAGTTCAAACTTTCATAGTTTGTGTAATCTAAAAAGATTTAGAAGTTAGTGGATTCGCCTCATTTCTAAAGTAGTTTCTTTAGAAAAGAAACATCTTCAGTACCGAACACTGTACTGTGTGAAATAAGTGAATTCGCTTCTAGGAATCAGTTTAATTTCTACGAAGATGGTTGAGTGCAGCAAGTTCAAACTCTCCTTGTTAATGTAATCTAAAAAGATGGCCAAGTTAGTAGATTCGCCTCATTTGTAAAGTAGTTTCTTGAGAAAACAAACATCTTCAGTGCCAAACATTGTACTGTGTGAAATAAGCTCATTCGGTTCTAGGAATCACTTGGTTTCCTACAAAGAAGGTTGAGTGCAGCCAGTTCAAACTTTCCTTGTTAATGGAATCTAAAAAGATGCACAACTTAGTAGATTGGCCTCATTTCTAAAGTAGTTTCTTTAGAAAAGAAACATCTTCAGTTCCGAACACTGTACTGTGTGAAATGAGTTAATTAAATTTCTAGGAATCAGTTTAATTTCTACGAAGATGGTTGAATACAGCAAGTTCAAACTTTCCTAGTTTGTGTAATCTAACAAGATGTACAAGTTAGTGGATTCACGTCATTTCTAACTTTGTTTCTTTAGAAAACAAACATCTTCAGTACCGAACACTGTACTGGGTGAAATAAGTTAATTAAGTTCTAGGAATCAGTTTCCTTTCTACGAAGATGGTTGCGTTTAGCAAGTTCAACCTTTCCTTGTTAATGTAATCTAAAAAGATGTCCAAGTTAGTAGATTCGCCTCATTTCTAAAGTAGTTTCTTTAGAAAACAAACCTTCATTGCCAAACTTTGTACTGTGTGAAATGAGCTAATTCGGTTCTAGGAATCAGTTTACTTTGTACGAAGATGGTTGACTTTAGCAAGTTCAAACGTTCCTTGTTAATGTGCTCTAAAACGATGTCCAAGTTAGTAGATTTGCCTCATTGGTAAAGTAGTTTGTTGAGAAAACAAACATCTTCATTGCTGAACATTGTACTGTGTGAAAAAAGCTAATTTAGTTCTAGAATTCAGTTGCTTTCCTACAAAAAAGGTTGAGTGCAGCCAGTTCAAACTTTCCTTGTTAATGGAATCTAAAAAGATGCACAACGTAGTAGATTGGCCTCATTTCTAAAGTATTTTCTTTGGAAAAGAAACATCTTCAGTACCAAACACTGTACTGTGTGAAATAAGTGAATTCGCTTCTAGGAATCAGTTTAATTTCTACGAAGAAGGTTGAGTGCAGCAAGTTCAAACTTTCCTAGTTTGTATAACGTAACAAGATGTACAAGTTAGTGCATTCGCCTCATTTCTAAGGTATTTTCTTTAGAAAAGAAACATCTTCAGTACCGAACACTCTTCTGTGTGAAATAAGGTAATTCTGTTCTAGGAATCAGTTTAATTTCTTCGAAGATGGTTGAGTGCAGCAAGTTCAAACTTTCCTTTTTAATGTAATCTAAAAAGATGCATAACTTAGTAGATTGGCCTCATTTCTAACGTAGTTTGTTTACAAAACAAACATCTTCATTACCGAACACTATACTATGTGACATGAGCTAGTTCGGTTCTAGGAATCACTTGCTTTCCTACGAAGAAGGTTGAGTGCAGCAGGTTCAAACTTTCCTCGTTTGTGTAATCTAACAAGATGTACAAGTTAGTAGATTTGACTCATTTGTAAAGTAGTTTGTTGAGAAAACAGACATCTTCATTGCGGAATATTGAACTGTGTGAAAAAAGTTAATTCGAATCTAGAATTCAGTCGCTTTCCTAAAAAGACGGTTGAGTGCAGCAATTTCAACCATTCCTTGTTAATGTAATCTAAAAAGATGCACAACTTAGTGGATTTGCCTCATTTCTAAAGTAATTTCTTTAGAAACGAAACATCTGCAATACCGAACACTGTACTGTGTGAAATAAGTTAATTGGCTTCCAGGAATCAGTTTAATTTCTACGAAGATGGTTGAGTGCAGGAAGTTCATACTTTCCTTCTTAATGTAATTTGCAAAGATGGCCAAGTTAGTAGATTCGCCTCATTTGTAAAGTAGTTTGTTGAGAAAACAAACATCTTCATTGCCAAACTTCGTACTGTGTGAAATAGGCTCACTGGGTTCTAGGAATCAGTTGCTTTCCTACAAAGAAGGTTGAGTGCAGCAAATTCAAACTTTCCTTGTTAATGTAATCTAAAAGTTGCACAACTTAGTAGATTGGCCTCATGTCTAAAGTAGTTTGTTTAGAAAACAAACATCTTCATTACCGAACACTATACTATGTGAAATGAGCTAGTTCGGTTCTAGGAATCACTTGCTTACCTATGAAGAAGGTTGAGTGCAGCAAGTTCAAACTTTCTTCGTTTTTGTAATCTAAAAAGATTTACAGTTAGTGGATTCGCGTCATTTCTAAAGTGGTTTCCTTATAAAACTAACATCTTCAGTAGTGCACACTGTACTGTGTGATATAAGATAATTCGGTTCTAGGAATCAGTTTACATTCTACCAAGATGGTTGAGTGCAGCAAGTTCAAACTTTCCTTGTTAATGTAATCTAAAAAGATGGCCAAATTAGAAGATTCGCCTGATTTGTAAAGTACTTTGTTGAGAAAACAAACATCTTCATTCCCGAACATTGTACTGTGTGAAATAAGCTCATTCGGTTCTAGGAATCAGTTACTTTCCTACAAAGAAGGTTGAGTGCAGCAAGTTCAAACTTTCCTTAATAATGGAATCTAAAAAGATGCACATCTTAGTAGATTGGCCTCATTTCTAATGTATTTTCTTTAGAAAAGAAACATCTTCAGTACCGAACACTGTACAGTGTGAAATAAGTTAATTTGCTTCTAGGAATCAGTTTAATTTCTACGAAGAAGGTTGAGTGCAGCAAGTTCAAACTTTCCTTGTTAATGTAATCTAAAAAGAGGGCCAAGTTAGAAGATTCTCCTCATTTGTAAAGTACTTTGTTGAGAAAACAAACACCTTCAATGCCGAACATGGTATTGTGTGAAATAAGCTCAGTCAGTTCTAGGAATCAGTTGCTTTCCTACAAAGAAGGTTGAGTGCAGCAAGTTCAAACTTTCCTTGTTAATGTAATCTAAAAAGATGCACAAAGTAGTAGATTGGCCTCATTTCTAAAGTATTTTCTTTAGAAAACAAACATCTTCATTACCGAACACTGTACTATGTGAAATAAGCTAGTTCCGTTCTAGGAATCACTTGCTTTCCTACGAAGAAGGTTGCGTGCAGCAAGTTCAAACTTCCCTAGTTTGTGTAATCTAACAAGATGTACAAGTTAGTGCATTCGCCTCAATTCTAAAGAAGTTTCTTTAGAAAAGAAACGTCTTCAGTACCGAACACTGTTCTGTGTGAAATAAAGTAATTCGGTTCTAGGAATCTGTTTAATTTCTACGAAGATGGTTGACTGCAGCAAGTTCAAACTTTCCTAGTTTGTGTAATCTAACAAGATGTACAAGTTAGTGCATACGCCTCATTTCTAAAGTAGTTTCTTTAGAAAAGAAACATCTTCAGTACCGAACACCTTAATGTGTGAAATAAGTTAATTCGCTTCTAGGAATCAGTTTAATTTCTACGAAGAAGCTTGAATGCAGCAAGTTCAAACTTTCCTTGTTACTGTAATCTAAAAAGATGGCCAAGTTAGAAGTTTCACCTCATTTGTAAAGTACTTTGTTGAGAAAACAAACATCTTCATTGCTGAACATTGTACTGTGTGAAATAAGCTCATTCGGATCTAGGAATCAGTTGCTTTCCTACAAAGAAGGTTGAGTGCAGCAAGTTCAAACTTTCCTTGTAAAAGTAATCCAAAAAGATGCACAACTTAGTAGATTGGCCTCATTTCTAAAGTAGTTTGTTTACAAAACAAACATCTTCATTACTGAACACTATACTATGTGAAATGAGCTAGTTCGGTTCTAGGAATCACTTGCTTTCCTACGAAGAAGGTTGAGTGCAGCAAGTTCAAACTTTCCTAGTTTGTGTAATCTAACAAGATGTACAAGTTAGTGCAATCGCCTCATTTCTAAAGTAGTTTCTTTAGAAAAGAAACATCTTCAGTACTTAACACTGTACTGTGTGAAATAAGGTAAATCGGTTCTAGGAATCAGTTTAATTTCTACAAATAGGGTTGAGTGCAGCAAGTTCAAACTTTCCTTGTTAATGTAATCTAAAAAGATGCACAACTTAGTAGATTGGCCTCATTTCTAAAGTAGTTTGTTTACAAAACAAACATCTTCATTACCGAAGACTATACTATGTGAAATGAGCTAGTTCAGTTGTAGGAATCAGTTGCTTTCCTACGAAGAAGGATGAGTGCAGGAAATTCAAACTTTCCTCCTTTGTGTAATCTAACAAGATGTACAAGTTACTGGATTCACTTCGTTTCTAAAGTGTTTTCTTAAGAAAACAAACATCTTCAGTTCTGTACACTGTACTGTGTGAAATAAGTTAATTCGGTTCTAGGAATCAGTTTCCTTTCTGTGAAGATGGTTGAGTGCAGCAAGTTCAAATTTTCCTTGTTAATGTAATATAAAAAAGATGGCCAAGTTAGCAGAGTCACCTCATTTGTAAAATAGTTTGTTGAGAAAAATTAACATCTTTATAGCCGAACATTGTACTGTGTGAAATAAGCTCATTCGGTTCTAGCAATCACTTGCTTTCCTACAAAGAAGGTTGAGTGCAGCAAGTTCAAACTTTCCTTGTTAATGCAATCTAAAAAGATGCACAACTTAGTAGATTGGCCTCATTTCTAAAGTAGTTTCTTTAGAAAAGAAACATCTTCAGAATCAGTTTAATTTCTAACACTGTACTGTGTGAAATAAGTGGCCAATTAGAAGATTCGCTTCTAGGAATCAGTTTAATTTCTAAATAAGAAGGTTGAGTGCAGCAAGTTCAAACTTTCCTTGTTAATGTAATCTAAAAAGATGGCCAAGTTAGTAGATTTGCCTCATTTGTAAAGTAGTTTGTTGAGAAAATTAACATCTTTATAGCCGAACATTGTACTGTGTGAAATAAGCTCATTCGGTTCTAGGAATCACTTGCTTTCCTACGAAGAAGGTTGACTGCAGCAAGTTCAATCTTTCCTTGTTAATGTAATCTGAAAAGATCCACAACTTAGTAGATTGGCCTCATTTATAAAGTAGTTTGTTTAGAAAACAAGCATCTTCATTACCGAACACTGTACTATGTGAAATGAGCTAGTTCGATTCTAGGAATCAATTGCTTTCCTACGAAGAAGGTTGAGTGCAGCAAGTTCAAACTTTCCTAGTTTGTGTAATATAACAAGATGTACAAGTTATTAGATTCTCCTCATTTCTAAAGTAGTTTCTTTAGAAAAGAAACATCTTCAGTACTGAACACTGTACTGTGTGAAATAAGTGAATTCGCTTCTAGGAATCACTTTAATTTCTACGAAAATGGTTGAGTGCAGCAAGTTCAAACTTTCCTTGTTAATGTAATCTAAAAAGATGGCCAAGTCAGTAGTTTCGCCTCATTGGTAAAGTAGTTTGTTGAGAAAATTAACATCTTTATTGCAGAAAATTGTACTGTGTGAAATAAGCTCATTCGGTAATAGTAATCACTTGCTTTCCTACAAAGAAGGTTGAGTGGAGCAAGTTCAAACTTTCCTTGTTAATGGAATATAAAAACATGCACAACTTAGTAGATTGGTCTCATTTCTAAAGCAGTTTGTTTAGAAAACAAACATCTTCAATACCGAACACTGTACTATGTGAAATAAGCTAGTTCGTTTCTAGGAATCACTTCCTTTCCTAAAAAGAAGGTTGAGTGCAGCAAGTTCAAACTTTCCTTGTTAATGTAATCTGAAAAGATGCACAAATTAATAGATGGGCCTCATTTCTATAGTAGTTTGTTTAGAAAACAAATATTCATTACCGAACACTGTACAGTGTGAAATAAGTTAATTCGCTTCCACGAATCAGTTTAATTTCTACGAAGAAGGTTGAGTGCAGCAAGTTCAAACTTTCCTTGTTAATGTAATCTAAACAGATCGCCAAGTTAGAAGATTCGCCTCATTTGTAAAGTACTTTGTTGAGAAAACAAACATCTTCATTGCCGAACATTGTACTGTGTGAAATAAGCTCATTCGGTTCTAGGAATCAGTTGCTTTCCTACAAAGAAGGTTGAGTACAGCAAGTTCAAACTTTCCTTGTTAATGTAATCTAAAAAGATGCACAACTTAGTAGATTGACCTCATTTCTAAAGTAGTTTGTTTAGAAAACAAACATCTTCATTAGCGAACACTGTACTATGTGAAATAAGCTAGTTCCGTTCTAGGAATCACTTGCTTTCCTACGAAGAAGTTTGAGTGCAGCAAGTTCAAACTTTCCTAGTTTGTGTAATCTAACAAGATGTACAAGTTAGTGGATTGGACTCATTTCTGAAGTAGTTTCTTTAGAAAAGAAACATCTTCAGTACCGAACACTGTACTGTGTGAAATAAGTGAATTCGCTTCTAGGAATCAGTTTAATTTCTACGAAGATGGTTGAGTGCAGCAAGTGCACACTTTCCTTGTTAATGTAATCTAAAAAGATGGCCAAGTTAGTAGATTCGCCTCATTTGTAAAGTAGTTTGTTGCGAAAACAAACATCTTTATTGCCGAACATTGTAGTGTGTGAAATAAGCTCATTCGGTTCTAGGAATCAGTTGCTTTCCTATAAAGAAGGTTGAGTGCAGCAAGTTCAAACTTTCCTTGTTAATGGAATCTAAAAAGATGCACTACTTAGTAGATTGGCCTCATTTCTAAAGTAGTTTCTTTAGAAAAGAAACATCTTCAGTACCGAACACTATAGTGTGTGAAATCAGTTAATTCGCTTCTAGGAATCAGTTTAATTTCTACGAACATGGTTGAGTGTAGCAAGTTCAACCTTTTCTAGTTTGTGTAATCTAACAAGATGTACAAGTTTGTGGATTCGCGTCATTTTTAAATTAGTTTCTTGAGAAAACAAACATCTTCAGTACGGAACTCTGTATTGTGTGAAATAAGTTAATTCGGTTCTAGGAATCAGTTTCCTTTCTACGAAGATGCTTGAGTTTAGCAAGTTCAAACTTTCCTTGATAATGTAATCTAAAAAGATGTCCAAGTTAGTAGATTCGCCTCAGTTCTAAAGTAGTTTCTTTAGAAAACAAACCGAAATTGCCAAACTTTGTACTGTGTGAAATGAGCTAATTCGGTTCTAGGAATCAGTTTACATTCTACAAAAGATGGTTGAGTTTAGCAAGTTCAAACTTTCCTTGTTAATATGCTCTAAAAAGATGTCAAAGTTAGTAGATTTGCCTCATTGGTAAAGTAGTTTGTTGAGAAAACAAACATCTTCATTGCCGAACATTGTACTGTGTGTAAAAAGCTAATTCAGTTCTAGAATTCAGATGCTTTCCTTCAAAGAAGGTTCAGTGCAGCCAGTTCAAACTTTCCTTGTTAATGTAATCTAAAAAGATGCATAATGAGGTAGATTGGCCTCATTTCTAAAGTAGTTTCTTTAGAAACATCTTCAGTACCGAACACTTTACTGTGTGAAATAAGGTGAGTCGCTTCTAGGAGACACCCCATTTGCAAAATAGTTTGTTGAGAAAATTAACATCTTTATTGCCGAACATTGTACTGTGTGAAATAAGCTCATTCGGTTCTAGGAATCACTTGCTTTCCTACAAAGAATGTTGAGTGCATCAAGTTCAAAATTTCCTAGTTTGTGTAATTAAACAAGATGTACAAGTTAGTGGATTCGCCTCCTTCTAAAGTAGTTTCTTTAGAAAAGAAACATCTTCAGTTTATTCGCTTCTAGGAATCAGTTTAATTTCTACGAAGATGGTTGAGTGCAGCAAGTTCAAACTCTCCTTGTTAATGTAATCTAAAAAGATGGCCAAGTTAGTAGATTCGCCTCATTTGTAAAGTAGTTTGTTGAGAAAACAAACATCTTCATGACTGAACACTACACTATGTGACATAAGCTAGTTCGGTTCTTGGAATCACTTGCTTTCCTACAAAGAAGGATGAGTGCAGCAAGTTAAAACTTTCCTCGTTTGTGTAATCTAACAAGATGTACAAGTTAGTGGATTCGCATCGTTCCTAAAGTGGTTTCTTTAGAAAACAAACAACTTCAGTACTGAACACTGTACTGTGTGAAATAAGTTAATTCGGTTCTAGGAATCAGTTTCCTTTCTACGAGGATGGTTGAGTGCAGCAAGTTCAAACTTTCCTTGTCAATGTAATCTAAAAAGATGGCCAAGTTAGCAGATTCACCTCAGTCGTAAGGTAGGTTGTTGAGAAAATTAACATCTTTACTGCCGATCGTTGTACCGTGTGAAATAAGCTCATTCGGTTCTAGGAATCAGTTGCTTTCCTACAAAGAAGGTTGAGGGCAGCAAGTTCAAATTTTCCTAGTTTGTGTAACCTAACAAGATGTACAAGTTTGTGGATTCGCCTCATTTCTAACGTAGGTCCTTCAGAAAAGAAACATCTTCAGTTCCAAACATTGAACTGTGTGAAATAAGTTAATTCACTTCTAGGAAACAGTTTAATTTCTATGAAGACGGTTGAGTTCAGCAAGTTCAAACTTTCCTTGTTAATGTAATCTAAAAAGCTGTCCAAGTTAGTAGATTTGCCTCATTGGTAAAGTAGTTCGTTGAGAAAACAAACATCTTCATTTCCGAACATTGTAATGTGTGAAAAAGCTCATTCGGTTCTAGAATTTAGTTGCTTTCCTACAAAGACCGTTGAGCGCAGCAAGTTCAAACTTTCCTTGTTAATGTAATCTAAAAAGATGCACAACTAAGTAGATTGGCCTCATTTCTAAAGTAGTTTCTTTAGAAAAGAAACATCTTCATTACCGAACACTGTACTGTGTGAAATAAGTTAATTCGCTTCTAGGAATCAGTTTAATTTCTACGAAGAAGGTTGAGTGCAGCAAGTTCAAACTTTCCTTGTTAATGTAATCTAAAAAGATGGCCAAGTTAGAAGATTCGCCTCATTTGTAAAGTACTTTGTTGAGAAAACAAACATCTTCATTGCCGAATATTGTACTGTGTGAAATAAGCTCATTCGGTTCTAGGAATCAGTTGCTATCCTACACAGAAGTTTGAGTGCAGCAAGTTCAAACTTTCCTTGTTAATGTAATCTAAAAAGATGCACAACTTAGTAGATTGGGCTCATTTCTAAAGTAGTTTGTTTAGAAAACAAACATCTTCATTACCGAACAATGTACTATGTGAAATAAGCTAGTTCCGATCTAGGAATCACTGGTGTTCCTATGAAGAAGGCTGAGTGCAGCAAGTTCAAACTTTCCTAGTTTGTGTAATCTAACAAGATGTACAAGTTATTGGATTCGACTCATTTCTAAAGTAGTTTCTTTAGAAAAGAAACATCTTCAGTACCTAACACTGTACTGTGTGAAATAAGTGAATTTGCTTCTAGGAATCATTTTAATTTCTACGAAGATGGTTGAGTGCAGCAAGTTCAAACTTTCCTTGTTAATGTAATCTAAAAAGATGGCCAAGTTAGTAGATTCGCCTCATTTGTAAAGTAGTTTGTTGAGAAAACAAACATCTTCATTGCCAAACATTGTACTGTGTGAAATAAGCTCATTCGGTTCTAGGAATCAGTTGCTTTCCTATAAAGAAGGTTGAGTGCAGCAAGTTCAAACTTTCCTTGTTAATGTAATCTGAAAAGATGCACAACTTAGTAGATTGGCCTCATTTCTAAAGTAGTTGGTTTATAAAACAAACATCTTCATTAGCGAACACTGTACTATGTGAAATAAGCTAGTTCCGTTCTAGGAATCACTTGCTTTCCTACGAAGAAGTTTGAGTGCAGCAAGTTCAAATTTTCCTAGTTTGTGTAATCTAACAAGATGTACAAGTTAGTGGATTGGACTCATTTCTGAAGTAGTTTCTTTAGAAAAGAAACATCTTCAGTACCGAACACTGTACTGTGTGAAATAAGTGAATTCGCTTCTAGGAATCAGTTTAATTTCTACGAAGATGGTTGAGTGCAACAAGTGCAAACTTTCCTTGTTAATGTAATCTAAAAAGATGGCCAAGTTAGTAGATTCGCCTCATTTGTAAAGTAGTTTGTTGCGAAAACAAACATCTTTATTGCCGAACATTGTAGTGTGTGAAATAAGCTCATTCGGTTCTAGGAATCAGTTGCTTTCCTATAAAGAAGGTTGAGTGCAGCAAGTTCAAACTTTCCTTGTTAATGGAATCTAAAAAGATGCACTACTTAGTAGATTGGCCTCATTTCTAAAGTAGTTTCTTTAGAAAAGAAACATCTTCAGTACCAAACACTATACTGTGTGAAATCAATTACTTCGCTTCTAGGAATCAGTTTAATTTCTACGAACATGGTTGAGTGCAGCAAGTTCAACCTTTTCTAGTTTGTGTAATCTAACAAGATGTACAAGTTTGTGGATTCACGTCATTTTTAAATTAGTTTCTTGAGAAAACAAACATCTTCAGTACGGAACACTGTACTGTGTGAAATAAGTTAATTCGGTTCTAGGAATCAGTTTCCTTTCTACGAAGATGCTTGAGTTTAGCAAGTTCAAACTTTCCTTGATAATGTAATCTAAAAAGATGTCCAAGTTAGTAGATTCGCCTCAGTTCTAAAGTAGTTTCTTTAGAAAACAAACCGAAATTGCCAAACTTTGTACTGTGTGAAATGAGCTAATTCGGTTCTAGGAATCAGTTTACATTCTACGAAGATGGTTGAGTTTAGCAAGTTCAAACTTTCCTTGTTAATGTGCTCTAAAAAGATGTCAAAGTTAGTAGATTTGCCTCATTGGTAAAGTAGTTTGTTGAGAAAACAAACATCTTCATTGCCGAACATTGTACTGTGTGTAAAAAGCTAATTCAGTTCTAGAATTCAGATGCTTTCCTTCAAAGAAGGTTCAGTGCAGCCAGTTCAAACTTTCCTTGTTAATGTAATCTAAAAAGATGCATAATGAGGTAGATTGGCCTCATTTCTAAAGTAGTGGTTTATTTAGAAACATCTTCAGTACCAACACTGTACTGTGTGAAATAAGGTGAGTTCTAGGATCACTTCTTTCCTACGAACAAGGTTGAGACACCCCATTTGTGTAAAATAGTTTGTTGAGTCGAAAATTAACAAACATCTTTATTGTACTGACATTGTACTGTACTGTGAAATAAGCT
Organism: Orientallactaga sibirica; assembly: GCA_036365145.1. NCBI lineage: Eukaryota > Metazoa > Chordata > Mammalia > Rodentia > Dipodidae > Orientallactaga > Orientallactaga sibirica. The sequence continues at coordinate 143,364 of JAEOAD010002426.1, read as the reverse complement.
AATTCGGTTCTAGGAAACAGTTGCTTTCCTACAAAGATGGTTGAGTGCAGCAAGTTCAAACTTTCCGTGTTTGTGTAATTAAACAAGATGTACAAGTTAGTGGATTCACCTCCTTGGTAAAGTAGTTTATTTAGAAAAGAAACATCTTATTTCAACATGGTACTTATTAAGCTCATTCTTCTCGGAATCAGTTTAATTTCTATAAAGATGGTTGAGTGCAGCAAGTTCAAACTTTCCTTGTTAATGTAATCTAAAAAGATGGCCAAGTTAGTAGATTCGCCTCATTTGTAAAGTAGTTTGTTGAGAAAACAAACATCTTCATGACTGAACACTATACTATGTGAAATGAGCTATTTCGGTTCTTGGAATCACTTGCTTTCCTACAAAGAAGGATGAGTGCAGTAAGTTCAAAACTTTCCTCGTTTGTGTAATCTAACAAGATGTACAAGTTAGTGGATTCGTGTCATTTCTAAAGTGGTTTCTTTAGAAAACAAACATCTTCAGTACTGAACACTGTACTGTGTGAAATAAGTTAATCTCCTTTTCTAGGGTTGATCAGCAAGTTTCCTTTCTGTAATCGAAAAAGATGGTTGAGTGCAGCAAGTTCAAACTTTGTACTTGTCAAATAAGTAATCTAAAAAGATGGCCAAAAGTTAGCAGATTCACCTCAGTCGTAAAAAGATGTAGGTTGTTGAGAAAATTAACATCTTTACTGCCGACACTGTACTGTGTGAAATAAGCTCATTCGGTTCTAGGAATCAGTTGCTTTCTACAAAGAAGGTTGAGGGCAGCAAGTTCAAATTTTCCTAGTTTGTGTAATCTAACAAGATGTACAAGTTTGTGGATTCGCCTCATTTCTAACGTAGGTCCTTCAGAAAAGAAACATCTTCAGTTCCAAACATTGAACTGTGTGAAATAAGTTAATTCACTTCTAGGAATCAGTTTAATTTCTATGAAGACGGTTGAGTTCAGCAAGTTCAAACTTTCCTTGTTAATGTAATCTAAAAAGCTGTCCAAGTTAGTAGATTTGCCTCATTGGTAAAGTAGTTCGTTGAGAAAACAAACATCTTCATTTCCGAACATTGTAATGTGTGAAAAAGCTCATTCGGTTCTAGAATTCAGTTGCTTTCCTACAAAGACCGTTGAGCGCAGCAAGTTCAAACTTTCCTTGTTAATGTAATCTAAAAAGATGCACAACTAAGTAGATTGGCCTCATTTCTAAAGTGGTTTCTTTAGAAAAGAAACATCTTCATTACCGAACACTGTACTGTGTGAAATAAGTTAATTCGCTTCTAGGAATCAGTTTAATTTATACGAAGAAGGTTGAGTGCAGCAAGTTCAAACTTTCCTTGTTAATGTAATCTAAAAAGATGGCCAAGTTAGAAGATTCGCCTCATTTGTAAAGTACTTTGTTGAGAAAACAAACATCTTCATTGCCGAATATTGTACTGTGTGAAATAAGCTCATTCGGTTCTAGGAATCAGTTGCTATCCTACAAAGAAGTTTGAGTGCAGCAAGTTCAAACTTTCCTTGTTAATGTAATCTAAAAAGATGCACAACTTAGTAGATTGGGCTCATTTCTAAAGTAGTTTGTTTAGAAAACAAACATCTTCATTACCGAACAATGTACTATGTGAAATAAGCTAGTTCCGATCTAGGAATCACTGGTGTTCCTATGAAGAAGGCTGAGTGCAGCAAGTTCAAACTTTCCTAGTTTGTGTAATCTAACAAGATGTACAAGTTATTGGATTCGACTCATTTCTAAAGTAGTTTCTTTAGAAAACAAACATCTTCAGTACCTAACACTGTACTGTGTGAAATAAGTGAATTTGCTTCTAGGAATCATTTTAATTTCTACGAAGATGGTTGAGTGCAGCAAGTTCAAACTTTCCTTGTTAATGTAATCTAAAAAGATGGCCAAGTTAGTAGATTCGCCTCATTTGTAAAGTAGTAGTTTGTTGAGAAAACAAACATCTTCATTGCCAAACATTGTACTGTGTGAAATAAGCTCATTCGGTTCTAGGAATCAGTTGCTTTCCTATAAAGAAGGTTGAGTGCAGCAAGTTCAAACTTTCCTTGTTAATGTAATCTGAAAAGATGCACAACTTAGTAGATTGGCCTCATTTCTAAAGTAGTTGGTTTATAAAACAAACATCTTCATTAGCGAACACTGTACTATGTGAAATAAGCTAGTTCCGTTCTAGGAATCACTTGCTTTCCTACGAAGAAGGTTGAGTGCAGCAAGTTCAAATTTTCCTAGTTTGTGTAATCTAACAAGATGTACAAGTTAGTGGATTGGACTCATTTCTAAAGTAGTTTCTTTAGAAAAACAAACATCTTCAGTACCGAACACTGTACTGTGTGAAATAAGTTAATTCGGTTCTAGGAATCAGTTTAATTTCTACAAAGATGGTTGAGTGCAACAAGTGCAAACTTTCCTTGTTAATGTAATCTAAAAAGATGGCCAAGTTAGTAGATTCACCTCATTTGTAAAGTAGTTTGTTGAGAAAACAAACATCTTTATTGCCGAACATTGTACTGTGTGAAATAAGCTCATTCGGTTCTAGGAATCAGTTGCTTTCCTATAAAGAAGGTTGAGTGCAGCAAGTTCAAACTTTCCTTGTTAATGGAATCTAAAAAGATGCACAACTTAGTAGATTGGCCTCATTTCTAAAGTAGTTTCTTTAGAAAAGAAACATCTTCAGTACCAAACACTATACTGTGTGAAATCAATTACTTCGGAATCTAGGAATCAGTTTAATTTCTACGAACATGGTTGAGTGCAGCAAGTTCAACCTTTTTCTAGTTTGTGTAATCTAACAAGATGTACAAGTTTGTGGATTCACGTTTATTTTTAAATTAGTTTCTTGAGAAAACAAACATCTTCAGTACGGAACACTGTACTGTGTGAAATAAGTTAATTCGGTTCTAGGAATCAGTTTCCTTTCTACGAAGATGCTTGAGTTTAGCAAGTTCAAACTTTCCTTGATAATGTAATCTAAAAAGATGTCCAAGTTAGTAGATTGGCCTCAGTTCTAAAGTAGTTTCTTTAGAAAAAACAAACATCTTCAAATTGCCAAACTTTGTACTGTGTGAAATGAAGCTAATTCGGTTCTAGGAATCAGTTTACATTCTACGAAGATGGTTGAGTTTAGCAAGTTCAAACTTTCCTTGTTAATGTAATCTAAAAAGATGTCAAAGTTAGTAGATTTGCCTCATTGGTAAAGTAGTTTGTTGAGAAAACAAACATCTTCATTGCCAAACATTGTACTGTGTGTAAAAAAGCTAATTCAGTTCTAGAATTCAGATGCTTTCCTTCAAAGAAGGTTCAGTGCAGCAAGTTCAAACTTTCCTTGTTAATGTAATCTAAAAAGATGCATAATGAGGTAGATTGGCCTCATTTCTAAAGTAGTTGGTTTATAAAACAAACATCTTCATTACCGAACACTGTACTATGTGAAATGAGCTAGTTCGGTTCTAGGATCACTTCCTTTCCTACGAACAAGGTTGAGTGCAGCAAGTTCAAACTTTCCTAGTTTGTGTAATCTAACAAGATGTACAAGTTAGTGGTTTCGAGTCGTTTCTAAAGTGGTTTCTTTAGAAAACAAACATCTTCAGTACTGAGCACTGTACTGTGTGAAATAAGTTAAATCGGTTCTAGGAAACAGTTTCCTTTCTACGAAGATGGTTGAGTGCAGCAAGTTCAAACTTTCCGTGTCAATGTAATCTAAAAAGAAGGCCAAGTTAGCAGATTCACCTCATTGGTAAGGTAGTTTATTGAGAAAATTATTATCTTTATTTCTGAACATGGTACTGTGTGAAATAAGCTCATTCGATTCTCGGAATCAGTTGCTTTTCCATAAAGAAGGTTGAGTGCAGAAATTTCAAACTTTCCTTGTTAATGTAATCTGAAAAGATGCCCAACTTAGTAGATTGGCCTCATTTCTAAAGTAGTTTGTTTAGAAAACAAACATATTCATTACCGAACACTGTACTATGTGAAATGAGCTATTTCGGATCTAGGAATCACTTGCTTTCCTACGAAGAAGGTTGAGTGCAGTAAGTTCAAACTTTCCTAGTTTGTGTAATGTACCAAGATGTACAAGTTAGTGGTTTCGTGTCATTTCTAAAGTGGTTTCTTTAGAAAACAAACATCTTCAGTACTGAGCACTGTACTGTGAAATCAGTTAAATCGATTCTAGGAATCAGTCTCCTTTCTGCGAAGATGGTTGATTCCAGCAAGTTCAAAGTTTCCTTGTCAATGTAATCTAAAAAGATGGCCAAGTTAGCAGATTCACCTCAACGGTAAGGTAGGTTGTTGAGAAAATTAACATCTTTACTGCCGAACATTGTACTGTGTGAAATAAGCTCATTCGGTTCTAGGAATCAGTTGCTTTCCTACAAAGAAGGTTGAGAGCAGCAAGTTCAAACTTTCCTTGTTAATGGTATCTAAAAAGATGCACAACTTAGTAGATTGGCCTCATTTCTAAAGTAGTTTCTTTAGAAAAGAAACATCTTCAGTACCGAACACTGTACTGTGTGAAATGAGTTAATTCGCTTCCAGGAATCGGTTTACTTTCTACGAAGAAGGTTGAGTGCACAAGTTGAAATTTTCCTAGTTTGTGTAATCTAACAAGATGTACATGTTAGTGGATTCGCCTCATTTCTAACGTAGGTCCTTCAGAAAAGAAACATCTTCAGTTCCAAACATTGAACTGTGTGAAATAAGTTAATTCACGTCTAGGAATCAGTTTAATTTCTGTGAAGACGGTTGAGTTTAGCAAGTTCAAACTTTCCTTGTTAATGTAATATAAAAAGCTGTCCAAGTTAGTAGATTTGCCTCATTGGTAAAGTAGTTCGTTGAGAAAACAAACATCTTCATTTCCGAACATTGTAATGTGTGAAAAAGCTCATTCGGTTCTAGAATTCAGTTGCTTTCCTACAAAGACCGTTGACCGCAGCAAGTTCAAACTTTCCTTGTTAATGTAATCCAAAAAGATGCACAACTTAGTCGATTGGCCTCATTTCTAAAGTAGTTTCTTTAGAAAAGAAACATCTTCATTACCGAACACTGTACTGTGTGAAATAAGTTAATTCGGTTCTAGGAATCAGTTTAATTTCTCCGAAGAAGGTTGAGTGCAGCAAGTTCAAACGTTCCTTGTTAATGTAATCTAAAAAGATGGCCAAGTTAGAAGATTCGCCTCATTTGTAAAGTACTTTGTTGAGAAAACAAACATCTTCATTGGCAAACAATGTACTGTGTGAAATAAGCTCATTCGGTTCTAGGAATCAGTTGCTATCCTACAAAGAAGTTTGAGTGAAGCAAGTTCAAACTTTCCTTGTTAATGTAATCTAAAAAGATGCACAACTTAGTAGATTGGCCTCATTTCTAAGGTAGTTTGTTTAGAAAACAAACGTCTTCATTACCGAACAATGTACTATGTGAAATAAGCTAGTTCCGTTCTAGGAATCACTGGCTTTCCTATGAAGAAGGTTGAGTGCAGCAAGTTCAAACATTACTAGTTTGTGTAATCTAACAAGATGTACAAGTTAGTGGTTTCGAGTCCTATCTAAAGTGGTTTCTTTAGAAAACAAACATCTTCAGTACTGAGCACTGTTTTGTGTGAAATAAGTTAAATCGGTTCTAGGAATCAGTTTCCTTTCTACGAAGATGGTTGAGTGCAGCAAGTTCAAACTTTCCGTGTCAATGTAATCTAAAAAGATGGCCAAGTTAGCAGATTCACCTCATTGGTAAGGTAGTTTATTGAGAAAATTATTATTTTTATTTTCGAACATTGTACTGTGTGAAATAAGCTCATTCGGTTCTAGGAATCAGTTGCTTTCCTACAAAGAAGGTTGAGGGCAGCAAGTTCAAACTTTCCTTGTTAATGTAATCTAAAAAGATGCAGAACTTAGTAGATTGGCCTCATTACTAAAGTAGTGTCTTTAGATAAGAAACATCTTCAGTACCGAACACTGTACAGTGTGAAATAAGTTAATTCGCTTCTAGGAATCAGTTTAATTTCTACGAAGAAGGTTGAGTGCAGCAAGTTCAAATTTTCCTTTTTAATGTAATCTAAAAAGATGGCCAAGTTAGAAGATTCACCTCATTTGTAAAGTACTTTGTTGAGAAAACAAACATCTTCATTGCCGAACATTGTACAGTGTGAAATAAGCTCATTCGGTTCTAGGAATCAGTTGCTTTCCTACAAAGAAGGTTGAGTGCAGCAAGTTCAAACTTTCCTTGTCAATGTAATCTATAAAGATGCACCGCTTAGTAGATTGGGCTCATTTCTAAAGTAGTTTGTTTAGAAAACAAACATCTTCATTACCTAACACTGTACTATGTGAAATAAGCTAGTTCCGTTCTAGGAATCACTTGTTTTCCTACGAAGAAGTTTGAGTGCAGCAAGTTCAAACTTTCCTAGTTTGTGTAATCTAACAACATGTACAAGTTAGTGGATTCGACTCATTTCTAAAGTAGTTTCTTTAGAAAAGAAACATCTTCAGTACCGAACACTGTACTGTGTGAAATAAGTGAATTCGCTTCTAGGAATCAGTTTAATTTCTACGAAGATGGTTGAGTGCAGTAAGTTCAAACTTTCCTTGTTAATGTAATCTAAAAAGATGTCCAAGTTCGTAGATTTGCCTCATTTCTAAAGTACTTTCTTTAGAAAACAAACCTTCATTGCCAAACTTTGTACTGTGTGAATTGAGATAATTCGGTCCTAAGAATCAGTTTACTTTCTACGAAGATGGTTGAGTTCAGCAAGTTCAAACTTTCCTTGTTAATGTGATCTAAAAAGATGTCCAAGTTAGTAGATTTGCCTCATTGGTAAAGTAGTTTGTTGAGAAAACAAACATCTTCATTGCCGAACATTGTACTGTGTGAAAAAAGCTAATTTAGTTCTAGATTTCAGTTGCTTTCCTACAAAGAAGATTTAGTACAGCCAGTTCAAACTTTCCTTGCTAATGTAATCTAAAAAGATGCACGACATAGTAGATTGGTCTCATTTCTAAAGTAGTTTCTTTAGAAAAGAAACATCTTCAGTAACGAACACTGTACTGTGTGAAATAAGGTAATTCGGTTCTAGGAATCAGTTTAATTTCTACGAAGATGGTTGAGTGCAGCAAGTTCAAACTTTCCTTGTTAATGTAATCTAAAAAGATAGCCAAGTTAGTAGATTCGCCTCATTTGTAAAGTAGTTTTTTTGAGAAAGCAAACATCTTCATTGCCAAACATTGTACTGTGTGAAATAAGCTCATTCGGTTCTAGGAATCAGTTGCTTTCCTACAAAGAAGGTTGAGTGCAGCAAGTTCAAACTTTCCTTGTTAATGTAATCTGAAAAGTTGCACAACTTAGTAGATTGGCCCCATTTCTAAAGTAGTTTGTTTAGAAAACAAACATCTCCATTACCGAACACTATACTATGTGAAATGAGCTAGTTCGGTTCTAGGAATCACTTGCTTTCCTGTGACGAAGGTTGAGTGCAGCAAGTTCAAACTTTCCTCGTTTGTGCAATCTAACAAGATGTACCAGTTAGTGGTTTCGTGTCGTTTGTGAAGTGGTTTCTTTAGAAAACAAAAATCTTCAGTACTGAACACTGTACTGTGTGAAATAAGTTAATTCGGTTCTAGGAATCAGTTTCGTTTCTACGAAGACGGTTGAGTGCAGCAAGTTCAAATTATCCTTATTAATGTAATCTAAAAAGATAGCCAAGTTAGTAGAGTCCCCTCATTTGCAAATTAGTTTGTTGAGAAAAATAACATCTTTAATGCCGAACATTGTACTGTGTGAAATAAGCTCATCGGTTCTAGGAATTACTTGCTTTCCTACAAAGACGGTTGAGTGAGCCAAGTTCAAACTTTACTTGTTAATGTAATCTGTAAAGATGCACAACTTAGTAGATTGGCCTCATTTCTAAAGTAGTTGTTTTATAAAACAAACATCTTCATTACCGAACACTGTACTATGTGAAATGAGCTAGTTCGGTTCTAGGAATCACTTGCTTTCCTACGAAGAAGGTTGAGTGCAGCAAGTTCAAACGTTCCTAGTTTGTGTAATCTAACAAGATGTACAAGTTAGTGGTTTCGAGTCGTTCCTAAGTGGCTTCTTTAGAAAACAAACATCTTCAGTACTGAGCACTGTACTGGGTGAAATAAGTTAAATCGGTTCTAGGAATCAGTTACCTTTCTACGAAGATGGTTGAGTGCAGCAATTTCAAACTTCCCTTGTCAATGTAATCTAAAAAGATGGCCAAGTTAGCAGATTCACCTCATTGGTAAGGTAGTTTATTGAGAAAATTATCATCTTCATTTCCGAACATTGTACTGTGTGAAATAAGCTCATTCGGTTCTAGGAATCATTAGATTTCCTACAAAGAAGGTTGAGTGCAGCAAGTTCAAACTTTCATTGTTAATGTAATCTGAGAATATGCACAACTTAGTAGATTGGCCTCATTTCTAAAGTAGTTTGTTTACAAAACAAACATCTTCATTACCGAACACTATACTATGTGAAATGAGCTAGTTCGGTTCTAGGAATCACTTGCTTTCGTACCAAGAAGGTTGAGTGCAGCAAGTTCAAACTTTCCTCGTTTGTGTAATCTAACAAGATATACCAGTTAGTGTATTCGCGTAGTTTCTAAAGTGTTTTCTTTAGAAAAGAAACATCTTCAGTACCAAACACTGTACTGTGTGAAATAAATTAATTCGCTTCTAGGAATCAGTTTAATTTCTACGAAGATGGTTGAGTTTAGCAAGTTCAAACTTTCCTTTTTAATGTAATCTAAAAAGATGTCCAAGTTAGTAGATTTGCCTCACTGGTAAAGTAGTTCGTTGAGAAAACAAACATCTTCATTGCGAACATTGTACTGTGTGAAAAAAGCTCAATCGGTTCTAGAATTCATTTGCTTTCCTACAAAGACGGTTGAGTGCTGCAAGTTCAAACTTTCCTTGTTAATGTAATCGAAAAAGATGCACAACTTAGTCGATTGGCCTCATTTCTAAGGTAGTTTCTTTAGAAAAGAAACATCTTCAGTACCGAACACTGTACTGTGTGAAATAAGTTAATTCGCTTCTAGGAATCAGTTTAATTTCTACGAAGAAGGTTGAGTGCAGCAAGTTCAAACTTTCCATGTTAATGTAATCTAAAAAGATGCACAACTTAGTAGATTGGCCTCATTTCTAAAGTAGTTTGTTTACAAAACAAACATCTTCATTACCGAACACTATACTATGTGAAATGAGTCAGTTCGGTTCTAGGAATCACTTGCTTTCCTACGCAGAAGGATGAGTGCAGCAAGTTCAAACTTTCCTCGTTTGTGTAATCTAACAATTTTTACAAGTTAGTGGATTCGCGTCGTTTCTAAAGTGGTTTCTTTAGAAAACAAACATCTTCAGTACTGAACACTGCATTGTGTGAAATATGTTAATTCGCTTCTAGGAATCAGTTTCCTTTTTAATAAAGATGGTTGAGTGCAGCAAGTTCAAACTTTCCTTGTTAATGTAATCTAAAAAAAGATGGCCAAGTTAGAAGATTTGCCTCATTTGTAAAGTACTTTGTTGAGAAAACAAACATCTTCATTGCCGAACATTGTACTGGGTGAAATAAGCTCATTCGGTTATAGGAATCACTTGCTTTCCTACAAGGAAGGTTGAGTGCAGCAAGTTCAAACTTTCCTTGTTAATGTAATCTAAAAAGATGCACAACTTAGTAGATTGGCTTCATTTCAAAAGTAGTTTGTTTAGAAAACAAACATCTTAGGAACCGAACACTGTGTGAAATAAGTGAATTCGCTTCTAGGAATCAGTATAATTTCTACGAAAATGGTTGAGTGCAGCAAGTTCAAACTTTCCTTGTTAATGTAATCTAAAAAGATGTCCAAGTTAGTAGATTCGCCTCATTTCTAAAGTAGTTTCTTTAGAATACAAACCTTCATTGCCAAACATTGTACTGTGTGAAATGAGCTAATTCAGTTCTAGGAATCTGTTTACTTTCTACGAAGATGGTTGAGTTTAGCAAGTTCAAACTTTCCTTGTTAATGTAATCTAAAAAGATGTCCAAGTTAGTAGATTCGCCTCATTTCTAAAGTAGTTTCTTTAGAAAACAAACCTTCATTACCAAATATTGTACTGTGTGAAATGAGCTAATTCGATTCTAGGAATCTGTTTACTTTCTACGAAGATGGTTGAGTTTAGCAAGTTCAAACGTTCCTTGTTAACGTAATCTAAAAAGATGGCCAAGTTAGTAGATTCGCCTCATTTGTAAAGTAGTTTGTTGAGAAAACAAACATCTTCATTGCCTAACATTGTACTGTGTGAAATAAGCTCATTCGGTTCTAGAAATCAGTTGCTTTCCCACAAAGAAGGTTGAGTGCAGCAAGTTCAAACTTTCCTTGTTAATGGAATCTAAAAAGATGCACAACATAGTAGATTGGCCTCATTTCTAAAGTAGTTTGTTGAGAAAACAAACATCTTAATTACCAACATTGTACTATGTGAAATGAGCTAGTTCGGTTATAGCAATCACTTGCTTTCCTACCAAGAAGGTTGAGTGTAGCAATTTCAAACTGTCCTAGTTTGTGTTATCTAACAAGATGTACAAGTTAGTGGATTCGTGTCACTTCTAAAGTGGTTTCTTTAGAAAACAAACATCTTCAGTACTGAACACTGTACTGTGTGAAATAAGTTAATTCGGTTCTAGGAATCAGTTTCCTTTCAACGAAGATGGTTGAGTGCAGCAAGTTCAAACTTTCCTTGTTAATGTAATCTAAAAATATGGACAAGTTAGCAGAGTCACCTCCTTTGTAAAGTAGTTTGTTGAGAAAATTAACACCTTTATTGCCCAACATTTTACTGTGTGAAATAAGCTCATTCGGTTCTAGGAATCACTTGCTTTCCTACAAAGAAGGTTGAGTGCAGCAAGTTCAAACTTTCCATGTTAATGTAATCTAAAAAGATGCACAACTTAGTAGATTGGCCTCATTTCTAAAGTAGTTTGTTTACAAAACAAACATCTTCATTACCGAACACTATACTATGTGAAATGAGTCAGTTCAGTTCTAGGAATCACTTGCTTTCCTACGCAGAAGGATGAGTGCAGCAAGTTCAAACTTTCCTCGTTTGTGTAATCTAACAATTTTTACAAGTTAGTGGATTCGCGTCGTTTCTAAAGTGGTTTCTTTAGAAAACAAACATCTTCAGTACTGAACACTGCATTGTGTGAAATATGTTAATTCGCTTCTAGGAATCAGTTTCCTTTCTATAAAGATGGTTGAGTGCAGCAAGTTCAAACTTTCCTTGTTAATGTAATCTAAAAAGTTGGCCAAGTTAGAAGATTCGCCTCATTTGTAAAGTACTTTGTTGAGAAAACAAACATCTTCATTGCCGAACATTGTACTGGGTGAAATAAGCTCATTCGGTTATAGGAATCTCTTGCTTTCCTACAAGGAAGGTTGAGTGCAGCAAGTTCAAACTTTCCTTGTTAATGTAATCTAAAAAGATGCACAACTTAGTAGATTGGCCTCATTTCAAAAGTAGTTTGTTTAGAAAACAAACATCTTAGGAACCGAACACTGTACTGTGTGAAATAAGTGAATTCGCTTCTAGGAATCAGTATAATTTCTACGAAAATGGTTGAGTGCAGCAAGTTCAAACTTTCCTTGTTAATGTAATCTAAAAAGATGTCCAAGTTAGTAGATTCGCCTTATTTCTAAAGTAGTTTCTTTAGAAAACAAACCTTCATTACCAAATATTGTACTGTGTGAAATAAGCTAATTTGGTTCTAGGAATCTGTTTACTTTCTACGAAGATGGTTGAGTTTAGCAAGTTCAAACGTTCCTTGTTAACGTAATCTAAAAAGATGGCCAAGTTAGTAGATTCGCCTCATTTGTAAAGTAGTTTGTTGAGAAAACAAACATCTTCATTGCCTAACATTGTACTGTGTGAAATAAGCTCATTCGGTTCTAGAAATCAGTTGCTTTCCCACAAAGAAGGTTGAGTGCAGCAAGTTCAAACTTTCCTTGTTAATGGAATCTAAAAAGATGCACAACATAGTAGATTGGCCTCATTTCTAAAGTAGTTTGTTGAGAAAACAAACATCTTAATTACCGAACATTGTACTATGTGAAATGAGCTAGTTTGGTTATAGCAATCACTTGCTTTCCTACCAAGAAGGTTGAGTGTAGCAATTTCAAACTGTCCTAGTTTGTGTTATCTAACAAGATGTACAAGTTAGTGGATTCGCGTCGTTTCTAAAGTGGTTTCTTTAGAAAACAAACATCTTCAGTACTGAACACTGTACTGTGTGAAATAAGTTAATTCGGTTCTAGGAATCAGTTTCCTTTCAACGAAGATGGTTGAGTGCAGCAAGTTCAAACTTTCCTTGTTAATGTAATCTAAAAATATGGACAAGTTAGCAGAGTCACCTCCTTTGTAAAGTAGTTTGTTGAGAAAATTAACACCTTTATTGCCCAACATTTTACTGTGTGAAATAAGCTCATTCGGTTCTAGGAATCACTTGCTTTCCTACAAAGAAGGTTGAGTGCAGCAAGTTCAAACTTTCCATGTTAATGTAATCTAAAAAGATGCACAACTTAGTAGATTGCCCTCATTTCTGAAGTAGTTTCTTTAGAAAAGAAACATCTTCAGTACCGAACACTGTAGTGTGTGAAATAAGTTAATTGGCTTCTAGGAATCAGTTTAATTTCTACGAAGATGGTTGAGTGCAGCAAGTTCAAACTTTCCTTGTTAATGTAATCAAAAAGATATCCAAGTTAGTAGATTTGACTCTTTGGTAAAGTAGTTTGTTGAGAAAACAAACATGTTCATTGCAGAACATTGTACTGTGTGTAAAAAGCTAATTCGGTTCTAGAATTCAGTTGCTTTCCTACAAAGACGGTTGAGTGCAGAAAGTTCAAACTTCCTTGTTAATGTAATCTAAAAAGATGCACAACTTAGTAGATTGGCCTCATTTCTAAAGTAGTTCCTTTAGAAAACAAACATCTTCAGTACCGAACACTGTACTGAGTGAAATAAGTTAATTCGCTTCTAGGAATCAGTTTAATTTCTACAAAGAAGGTGGAGTGCAGCAAGTTCAAACATTCCTAGTTTGTGTAATCTCACAAGATGTACAAGTTAGTGGATTCGCCTCATTTCTAAAGTAGTTTCTTTAGAAAAGAAACATCTTCATTATCGAACACTGTACTGTATAAGTTCAAGCTCATTCAGTTCTAGAATTCAGGTGCTTTCCTACAAAGACTGTTGAATGCAGCAAGTTCAAACTTTCCTTGTTAATGTAATCTAAAAAGATATCCATGTTAGTAGATTCGCCTCATTTCTAAAGTAGTTTCTGTAGAAAACTAACCTTCATTGCCAAACATTGTACTGTGTGAAATGAGCTAATTCTATTCTAGGAATCAGATTACTTTCTACGAAGATGGTTGAGTTTAGCAAGTTCAAACTTTCCTTGTTAATGTAATCTGCAAAGATGGCCAAGTTAGTAGACTAACCTCATTTGTAAAGTAGTTTGTTGAGAAAACAAACATCTTCATTTCCGAACATTGTACTGTGTGAAAAAAGCTAATTCGGATCTAGAATTCAGTTGCTATCCTACAAAGACGGTTGAGTGCAGCAAGTTCAAACATTCCTTGTTAATGTATTCTAAAAAGTTGCACAACTTAGTGGATTCGCCTCCTTTCTAAAGTAATTTCTTTGGAAAAGAAACATATTCAGTACGGAACACTGTACTGTGTGAAATGTTAATTTGCTTCTAGGAATCAGTTTAATTTCTACGAAGAAGGTTGAGTCCAGCAAGTTCAAACTTTCCTTCTTAATGTAATCTATAAAGATGGCCAAGTTAGAAGATTCACCTCATTTGTAAAGTACGTTGTTGAGAAAACAAACATCTTCATTTCCGAACATTGTACTGTGTGAAATAAGCTCATTCGGTTCTAGGAATCAGTTGCTTTCCTACAAAGAAGGTTGAGTGCAGCAAGTTCAAACTTTCCTTGTTAATGTAACCTAAAAACATGCACAACTTAGTAGATTGGCCTCATTTCTAAAGTACTTTGTTTACAAAACAAACATCTTCATTACCGAAAACTATACTATGTGAAATGCCCTAGTACGGTTCTAGGAATCACTTGCTTTCCTACGAAGAAGGTTGAGTGCATCATGTTCAAACTTTCCTAGTTTGTGTAATCTAACAAGATGTACAAGTTAGTGGATTCGCCTCATTTCTAAAGTAGTTTCTTTAGAAAAGAAACATCTTCAGTACCGAACACTGTAGTGTGTGAAATAAGGTAATTAGCTTCTAGGAATCAGTTTAATTTCTACGAAGAAGGTTGAGTGCAGCAAGTTCAAACTTTCCTAGTTTGTGTAATCTAACAAGATGTACAAGTTCTTGCATTCGCCTCATTTCTAAAGTAGTTTCTTTAGAAAAGAAACATCTTCTGTACCGAACACTGTACTGTGTGAAATAAGGTAATTAGGTTCTAGGAATCGGTTCAATTTCTACGAAGATGGTTGAGTGCAGCAAGTTCAATCTTTCCTTATTAATGTAATCTAAAAAGATGCACAACTTAGTAGATTGGCCTCATTTCTAAAGTAGTGTGTTTAGAAAACAAACATCTTCATTAACGAACACTGTACTATGTGAAATAAGCTAGTTCTTTTCTAGGAATCACTTACTTTCCTACTAAGAAGGTTGAGTGCAAGAAGTTCAAACTTTCCTAGTTTGTGTAATCTAACAAGATGTACAAATTAGTGGATTCGCGTCATGTCTAAATTAGTTTCTTTAGAAAACAAACATCTTCAGTACCGAACTCTGTACCCTGTGAAATAAGTGAATTCGCTTCTAGGGATCAGTTTAATTTCTACAAAGAAGGTTGAGTGCAGCAAGTTCAAATTTTCCTAGTTTTTGAAATCTAACAAGATGTACAAGTTAGTTGATTCACCTCATTTCTAACGTAGTTCGTTTAGAAAAGAAACATCTTCAGTACCAAAGACTGAACTGTGTGAAATAAGTTAATTCGCTTCTAGGATTCAGTTTAATTTCTACGAAGATGGTTGAGTTTAGCAAGTTCAAACTTTCCTTGTTAATGTAATCTAAAAAGATGGCCAAGTTTGTAGATTTGCCTCATTGGTAAAGTAGTTCGTTGAGAAAACAAACATCTTCATTGCTGAACATTTTACTGTGTGAAAAAATCTCATTCGGTTCTATAATTTAGTTGCTTTCCTACAAAGACGGTTGAGTGCAGCAAGTTCAAACTTTCCTTGTTAATGTAATCGAAAAAGATGCACAACTTAGTATATTGGCCTCATTTCTAAAACAGTTCCTTTAGAAAAGAAACATCTTCAGTACCGAACACTGTACTGTGTGAAATAAGTTAATTCGCTTCTAGGAATCAGTTTAATTTCTATGAAGACAGTTGAGTGCAGCAAGTTCAAACTTTCCTTGTTAATGTAATCTAAAAAGAAGGCCAAGTTAGTAGATTCGCCTCATTTGTAAAGTAGTTTGTTGAGAAAACCAACATCTTCATTGCCAAACATTGTACTGTGTGAAATAAGCTCATTCGGTTCTAGGAATCAGTTGCTTTCCTACAAAGAAGGTTGAGTGCAGCAATTTCAAACTTTCCTTGTCAATGTAGTCTAAAAAGATGGCCAAGTTCGCAGAAGTTTGTTGAAAAAATTAAAATCTTCATTGCCGAACATTGTACTGTGTAAAATAAGCTTATTCGGTTCTAGTAATCAGTTTACTTTCTACGTAGATGGTTGAGTTTAGCAAGTTCAAACTTTCCTTCTTAATGTGCTCTAAATAGATGTCCAAGTTAGTAGATTTGCCTCATTGGTAAAGTAGTTTGTTCATAAAACAAACATCTTCATTGCCGAACATTGTACTGTGTGAAAAAGCTACTTCGGTTCTAGAATTCAGTTGCTTTCCTACAAAGAAGGTTGAGTGCAGCCAGTTCAAACTTTCCTTGTTAATGTAATCTAAAAAGATGCACAACGTAGTAGATTGGCCTCATTTCTAAAGTAGTTTCTTTAGAAAAGAAACATCTTCAGTACCGAACACTGTACTGTGTGAAATGAGCTAGTTCGGTTCTAGGAATCACTTGATTTCCTACGAAGAAGGTTGAGTGCAGCAAGTTAAAACTTTCCTATTTTGTGTAATCTAACAAGATGTACAAGTTAGTGGTTTCGCGTCGTTTCTAAAGTGGCTTCTTTAGAAAAGAAACATCTTCAGTACTGAACACTGTACTGTGTGAAATTAGTTATTTTGGTTCTAGGAATCAGTTTCCTTTCTACGAAGATGCTTGAGTGCAGCAAGTTCAAACTTTCCTTGTTAATGTTATCTAAAAAGATGGCTAAGTTAGCAGATTCACCTCATGTGTAAGGTACTTTGTTGAGAAAACAAACATCTTCATTGCCGAACATTGTACTGTGTGAAATAAACTCATTCGGTTCTAGGAATCAGTTGCTTTCCTACAAAGAAGGTTGAGGGCACCAAGTTCAAACTTTGCTTGTTAATGTAAGCTAAAAAGATGCACAACTTAGTAGATTGGCCTCATTTCTAAAGTAGTTTGTTTAGAAAAGAAACATCTTCAGTACCGAACACTGTGCTGTGTGAAATGAGTTAATTCGCTTCTAGGAATCAGTTTAATTTCTACGAAGATGGTTGAGTGCAGCAAGTTCAAACTTTCCTCGTTTGTGTAATCTAACAAGATGTACAAATTAGTGGATTCACGTTGTTTCTAAAGTGGTTTCTTTAGAAAACAAACATCTTCAGTACTGAACACTGTACTGTGTGAAATAAGTTAATTCGGATCTAGGAATCATTTTCCTTTCTACGAAGATGGTTGAGTGCAGCAAGTTCAAACTTTCCTTGTTAATGTAATCTAAAAAGATGGCCAAGTTAGCAGAGTCACCTCATTTGTAAAATAATTTGTTGAGAAAATTCCTCCTTTGTGTAATCTAGCAAGATGTACAAGTTAGTGGTTTCGAGTCGTTTCTAAAGTGGTTTCTTTAGAAAACAAACATCTTCAGTACCGAGCACTGTACAGTGTGAAATAAGTTAATTCGCTTCAAGGAATCAGTTTAATTTCTATGAAGAAGGTTGAGTGCAGCAAGTTCAAACTTTCCTTGTTAATGTAATCTAAAAATATGGTCAAGTTAGAAGATTCACCTCATTTGTAAAGTACTTTGTTGAAAAAACAAACATCTTCATTGCCGAACATTGTACTGTGTGAAATAAGCTCATTCGGTTCTAGGAATCAGTTGCTTTCCTACAAAGAAGGTTGAGTGCAGCAAGTTTAAACTTTCCTTGTTAATGTAATCTAAAAAGATGCACAACTTAGTAGATTGGCCTCATTTCTAAAGTAATTTCTTTAGAAAAGAAACATCTTCATTGCCGAACATTGTACTGTGTGAAATAAGCTCATTCGATTCTAGGAATCAGTTGCTTTCCTACAAAGAAGGTTGAGTGGAGCAAGTTCAAACTTTCCTTGTTAATGTAATCTAAAAAGATGTACAAGTTAGTAGATTAGCCTCATTTCTAAAGTAGTTTCTTTAGAAAACAAACATCTTCAGGACCGAACACTGTACTGTGTGAAATAAGTTAATTCCGCTTCTAGGAATCAGTTTAATTTCTACTAAGAAGGTTGAGTGCAGCAAGTTCAAACTTTCCTTGTTAATGTAATCTAAAAAGATGGCCAAGTTAGAAGATTCGTCTCATTTGTAAAGTAGTTTGTTTGAGAAAACAAACATCTTCATTACTGAACATTGTACTGTGTGAAATAAGCTCATTCGGTTCTAGGAATCAGTTTCTTTCCTACAAAGAAGGTTGAGTGCAGCAAGTTCAAACTTTCCTTGTTAATGTAATCTAAAAAGATGGCCAAGTTAGTAGATTCATTTCTAAAGTAGTTTGTTTAGAAAACAAACATCTTCATTACCGAACACTGTACTATGTGAAATAAGCTAGTTCCGTTCTAGGAATCACTTGCTTTCCTACTAAGAAGGTTGAGTGCAGCAAGTTCAAACTTTCTTATTTTGTCTAATCTAAGAAGATGTACAAGTTAGTGGATTCGTCTCATTTCTAAAGTAGTTTCTTTAGAAAAGAAACATCTTCAGTACTGAACACTGTACTGTGTGAAATAAGGTAAATCGGTTCTAGGAATCAGTTTCCTTTCCACGAAGATGGTTGAGTGCAGCAAGTTCAAACTTTCCTTGTTAATGTAATCTAAAAAGATGGCCAAGTTAGAAGATTGGCCTCATTTGTAATGTACTTTGTTGAGAAAACAAACATCTTCATTGCCGAACATTGTGCTGTGTGAAATAAGCTCATTCGGTTCTAGGAATCAGTTGCTTTCCTACAAAGAAGTTTGAGTGCAGCAAGTTCAAACTTTCCTTGTTAATGTAATCTAAAAAGATGGCCAAGTTAGTGGAATCGCCTCATTTGTGAAGTAGTTTGTTGAGAAAACAAACATCTTCATTGCCGAACATTGTACTGTGTGAAATAAGCTCATTCGGTTCTAGGAATCAGTTGCTTTCCTATAAAGAAGGTTGAGTGCAGCAAGTTCAAACCTTCCTTGTTAATGTAATATGAAAAGATGCAAAACTTAGTAGATTGGCCTCAT
Source organism: Orientallactaga sibirica (assembly GCA_036365145.1). Classification (NCBI taxonomy): domain Eukaryota; kingdom Metazoa; phylum Chordata; class Mammalia; order Rodentia; family Dipodidae; genus Orientallactaga; species Orientallactaga sibirica. The sequence continues at coordinate 124,729 of JAEOAD010002426.1, read as the reverse complement.
TTCTAAAGTAGTTTGTTTAGAAAACAAACATCTTCATTACCGAACATAGTACTATGTGAAATGAGCTACTTCAATGCTAGGAATCACTTGCTTTCCTACGAAGAAGGTTGAGTGCAGCAAGTTCACACTTTCCTAGTTTGTGTAATCTAACAAGATGTACAAGTTAGTGGTTCGCCTCATTTCTAAAGTAGTTTCTTTAGAAAAGAAACATCTTCAGTACCGAACGCTGTACTGTGTGAAATAAGTGAATTCGCTTCTAGGAATCAGTTTAATTTCTACGAAGATGGTTGAGTGCAGCAAGTTCAAACTTTCCTTGTTAATGTAATCTAAAAAGATGGCCAAGTTAGTAGATTCGCCTCATTTGTAAAGTAGTTTGTTGAGAAAATTAACATCTTTATTGCCGAACATTGTACTGTGTGAAATAAGCTCATTCGGTTCTAGAAATCAGTTGCTTTCCTACAAAGAATGTTGAGTGCAGCAAGTTTAAACTTTCCTTGTTAATGTAATCTGAAAAGTTGCACAACTTAGTAGATTGGCCTCATTTCTAAAGTAGTTTCTTTAGAAAAGAAACATCTTCAGTACCGAACACTGTACTGTGTAAAATAAGTGAATTCGCTTCTAGGAATCAGGTTAATTTCTACGAAGAGGGTTGAGTGTAGAAAGTTCGAACTTTCCTTCTTAATGTAATCTAAAAAGATGGCCATGTTAGTAGATTCGCCTCATTTGTAAAGTAGTTTGTTGAGAAAATTAACATCTTTATTGCCGAACATTGTACTGTGTGAAATAAGCTCATTTGGTTCTAGGAATCACTTGCTTTCCTACAAAGAAGGTTGAGTGCAGCAAGTTCAAACTTTCCTTGTTAATGTAATCTAAAAAGATGCACAACTTAGTAGATTGGCCTCATTTCTAAAGTAGTTTCTTTAGAAAAGAAACATCTTCAGTACCGAACACTGTACAGTGTGAAATAAGTTAATTCACTTCTAGGAATCAGTTTAATTCATACGAAGAAGGTTGAGTGCAGCAAGTTCAAACTTTCCTTGTTAATGTAATCTAAAAAGATGGCCAAGTTAGAAGATTCACCTCATTTGTAAAGTACTTTGTTGAGAAAACAAACATCTTCATTGCCGAACATTGTACTGTGTGAAATAAGCTCAATCGGTTCTAGACATCAGTTGCTTTCCTACAAAGAAGGTTGAATGCAGCAAGTTCAAACTTTCCTTCTTAATGTAATCTAAAAAGATGCACAACTTAGTAGATTGGCCTCATTTCTAAAGTAGTTTGTTTAGAAAACAAACATCTTCATTACCGAACACTGTACTATGTGAAATAGGCTAGTTCCGTTCTAGGAATCACTTGCTTTCTTACGAAGAAGGTTGAGTGCAGGAAGTTCAAACTTTCCTAGTTTGTGTAATCAAACAAGATGTACAAGTTAGTGCATTCGCCTCATTTCTAAAGTAGTTTCTTTAGAAAAGAAAGATCTTCACTACCGAACACTGTACTGTGTGAAATAAGGTAATTCAGTTCTAGGAATCAGTTTAATTTCTACGAAGATGGTTGATTGCAGCAAGTTGAAACTTTCCTTGTTAATGTAATCTAAAAAGATGTCCAAGTTAGTAGATTCGCCTCATTTCTAAAGTACTTTCTTTAGAAAAGAAACCTAAATTGCCAAACTTTGAACTGTGTGAAATGAGCTAATTCGGTTCTAGGAATCAGTTTACTTTCTACGAAGATGGTTGAGTTTACCAAGTTCAAACTTTCCTTGTTAATGTGCTCTAAAAAGGTGTCCAAGTTAGTAGATTTGCCTCATTGGTAAAGTAGTTTGTTGAGAAAACAAACATCTTCATTGCCAAACATTGTACTGTGTGAAAAAAGCTAATTTAGTTCTAGAATTCAGTTGCTTTCCTACAAAGAAGGTTGAGTGCAGAAAGTTCAAACTTTCCTTGTTAATGTAATCTAAAAAGATTCACAACGTAGTAGATTGGCCTCATTTCTAAAGTAATTTCTTTAGAAAAGAAACATCTTCAGTACCGAAGATTGTACTGTGTGAAATAAGTCAATTTGCTTCTAGGAATCAGTTTAATTTCTACGAAGAAGGTTGACTGCAGCAAGTTCAAACTTTCCTAGTTTGTGTAATCTAACATGATTTACAAGTTAGTCTATTCACGTCATTTCTAAAGTGGTTTCTTTAGAAAACAAACATCTTCAGTACCGAACACTGTACTGTGTGAAATAAGTTAATTCGGTTCTATGAATCAGTTTCCTTTCTACGAAGATGGTTGAGTGCAGCAAGTTCAAACTTTCCTGCTTAATGTAATCTAAAAAGATGTCCAAGTTATCAGAGTCACCTAATTTGTAAAATACTTTGTTGAGAAAATTAACATCTTCATTGCCGTACATTGTACTGTGTGAAATAAGCTCATTCGGTTCTAGGAATCGCTTGCTTTCCTATAAAGAAGGTTGAGTGCAGCAAGTTCAAACCTTCTTTGTTAATGTAATCTGAAAAGATGCACAACTTAGTAGATTGGCCTCATTTCTAAAGTAGTTTGTTTAGAAAACAAACATCTTCATTACCGAACACTGTACTATGTGAAATGAGCTAGTTCAATTCTAGGAATCACTTGCTTTCCTACGAAGAAGGTTGAGTGCAGCAAGTTCAAACTTTCCTAGTTTGTGTAATCTAACAAGATGTACAAGTTAGTGGATTCGCCTCATTTCTAAAGTAGTTTCTTTAGAAAAACAAACATCTTCAGTACAAACGCTGTAATGTGTGAAATAAGTGCATTTGCTTCTAGGAATCAGTTTAATTTCTACGAAGATGGTGGAGTGCAGCAAGTTCAAACTTTCCTTGTTAATGTAATCTAAAAAGATGGCCAAGTTAGTAGATTCGCCTCATTTGTAAAGTAGTTTGTTGAGAAAATTAACATCTTTATTGCCGAACATTGTACTGTGTGAAATACGCTCATTCGGTTCTAGAAATCAGTTGCTTTCCTACAAAGAAGGTTGAGTGCAGCAAGTTTAAACTTTCCTTGTTAATGTAATCTGAAAAGATGCACAACTTAGTAGATTGGCCTCATTTCTAAAGTAGTTTGTTTAGAAAACAAACATCTTCATTACCGAACACTGTACTGTGTGAAATAAGCTAATTCGTTCTAGGAATCAGGTTAATTTCCTACTAAGAAGGTTGAGTGCAGCAAGTTCAAACTTTCCTTCTTAATGTAATCTAAAAAGATGTACCATGTTAGTATATTCTCCTCAATTTTAAAGTAGTTTGTTGAGAAAATTAACATCTTTATTGCTGAACATTGTACTGTGTGAAATAAGCTCATTCGGTTCTAGGAATCAGTTTCCTTTCCTACAAAGATGGTTGAGTGCAGCAAGTTCAAACTTTCCTTGTTAATGTAATCTAAAAAGATGCACAACTTAGTAGATTGGCCTCATTTCTAAAGTAGTTTCTTTAGAAAAGAAACATCTTCAGTACCGAACACTGTACTGTGTGAAATAAGCTAATTCGGTTCTAGGAATCAGTTTAATTTATACAAAGAAGGTTGAGTGCAGCAAGTTCAAACTTTCCTTGTTAATGTAATCTAAAAAGATGGCCACGTTAGTGGATTTGCCTCATTTGTAAAGTAGTTTGTTGAGAAAACAAACATCTTCATTGTACTGTGTGAAATAAGCTCATTCGAACATTGTACTGTGTGAAATAAGCTCATTTCGGTTCTAGAAATCAGTTGCTTTCCTATAAAGAAGGTTGAGTGCAGCAAGTTCAAACTTTCCTTGTTAATGTAATCTAAAAAGATGCACAACTTAGTAGATTGGCCTCATTTCTAAAGTAGTTTGTTTAGAAAACAAACATCTTCATTACTGAACACTGTACTATGTGAAATGAGCTAGTTCGTTCAATTCTAGGAATCACTTGCTTTCCTACGAAGAAGGTTGAGTGCAGCAAGTTCAAACTTTCCTAGTTTGTGTAATCTAACAAGATGTACAAGTTAGTGGATTCGCCTCATTTCTAAAGTAGTTTCTTTAGAAAAGAAACATCTTCAGTACAAAACACTGTACTGTGTGAAATAAGTGAATTTGCTTCTAGGAATCAGTTTAATTTCTACAAAAGATGGTTGAGTGCAGCAAGTTCAAACTTTCCTTGTTAATGTAATCTAAAAAGATGGCCAAGTTAGTAGATTCGCCTCATTTGTAAAGTAGTTTGTTGAGAAAAAGCAAGTAACATCTTTATTGCCTAACATTGTACTGTGTGAAAATAAGCTCATTCGGTTCTAGAAATCAGTTGCTTTCCTACAAAGAAGGTTGAGTGCAGCAAGTTCAAACTTTCCTTGTTAATGTAATCTGAAAAGATGCAAACTTAGTAGATTGGCCTCATTTCTAAAGTAGTTTCTTTAGAAAAGAAACATCTTCATTTCCGAACACTGTACTGTGTGAAAATAAGTTAATTCGCTTCTAGGAATCAGTTTAATTTCTACAAAGAATGGTTGAGTGCAGCCAAGTTCAAACTTTCCTTTGTGTAATCAAAAAGATGCAAAAGAGTAGATTGGCCCTCAATTGTAAAGTAGTTTCTTTAGAAAATTCATCTTCAGTACAACACTGTACTGTGAGAAATAAGTTTCGCTTTAGGAATCAGTTTAATTTCTAAAGAACAAACTTTCCTTGTTAATGTAATCTAAAAAGATGGCCAAGTTAGTAGATTCGCCTCATTTGTAAAGTTGTTTGTTGAGAAAATTAACATCTTTATTGCCGAACATTGTAATGTGTAAAATAAGCTCATTCGGTTCTAGGAAACACTTGCTTTCCTACAAAGAAGGTTGAGTGCCGCAAGTTCAAAATTTCCTTGTTAATGTAATCTGAAAAGATGCACAACTAAGTAGATTGGCCTCATTTCTAAAGTAGTTCCTTTAGAAAAGAAACATCTTCATTACCAAACACTGTACTGTTTGAAATGAGTTAATTCACTTCTAGGAATCAGTTTAATTTCTACGAAGATGGTTGAGTACAGCAACTTCAAACTTTCCTAGTTTGTGTAATCTAACAAGATGTAAAACTTAGTGGATTCCTCATTTCTCATTTCTAAATTAGTTTCTTTAGAAAACAAACATCTTCAGTACCAACACTGTACTGTGTGAAATAAGCTAATTCTGTTCTAGGAATCAGTTTACTTTCTACAAAGATGGTTGAGTTTAGCAAGTTCAAACTTTCCTTGTTAATGTAATCTAAAAAGATGTCAAGTTAGTAGATTCTCCTCATTTCTAAAGTAGTTTCTTTAGAAAACAAACCTAAATTGCCAAACTTTGTACTGTGTGAAATGAGCTAATTCGGTTCTAGGAATCAGTTTACATTCTACGAAGATGGTTGAGTTTTCAGCAAGTTCAAACGTTCCTTGTTAATGTGCTCTAAAAAGATGTCCAAGTTAGTAGATTTGCCTCATTGGTCATTTCTAAAGTAGTTTGTTTAGAAAACAAACATCTTCATTGCCAAACATTGTACTGTGTGAAAAAAGCTAATTTAGTTCTAGAATGCAGTTGCTTTCCTACAAAGAAGGTTGAGTGCAGCCAGTTCAAACTTTCCTTGTTAATGTAACCTAAAAAGATGTCCAAGTTAGTAGATTTGCCTCATTTCTAAAGTAGTTTCTTTAGAAAACAAACATCTTCAGTTCTCAACATTGTACTGTGTGAAATAAGCTAATTCGGTTCTAGGAATCAGTTTAATTTCTACAAAGAAGGTTGAGTGCACCAAGTTCAAACTTTCCTTGTTAATGTAATCTAAAAAGATGGCCAAGTCAGAAGATTCGCCTCATTTGTAAAGTACTTTGATGAGAAAACAAACATCTTCATTACCGAACATTGTACTGTTTGAAATAAGCTCATTCGGTTCTAGGAATCAGTTGCTTTCCTACAAAGGAGGTTGAGTGCAGCAAGTTCAAACTTTCCTTGTTAATGTAATCTAAAAAAGATGCACAACTTAGTGGATTGGCCTCATTTCTAAAGTAGTTTGTTTAGAAAACAAACATCTTCATTACCGAATACTGTACTGTTTGAAATGAGTTAATTCGCTTCTAGGAATCAGTTTAATTTCTACGAAGATGGTGGAGTGCAGCAAGTTCAAAATTTCCTAGCTTGTGTAATCTAACAAGATGTACAACTTACTGGATTCGAGTCATTTCTAAATTAGTTTCGTTAGAAAACAAACATCTTCAGTTCCGAACACTGTACTGTGTGAAATAAGTTAATTCGGTTCTAGGAATCAGTTTCCTTTCTACGGAGATGGTTGAGTTCAGCAAGTTCAAATTTCCTTCTTAATGTACTCTAAAAAGATGTCCAAGTTAGTAGATTCGCCTCATTGGTAAAGTACTTTGTTGAGAAAACAAACATCTTCATTGCCGAACATTGTACTGTGTGAAATAAGTTAATTCGCTTCTAGGAATCAGTTTAATTTCTACGAAGATGGTTGAGTGCAGCAAGTTCAAACTTTCCTTGTTAATGTAATCTAAAAAGATGGCCAAGTTAGTAGATTCGCCTCATTAGTAAAGTAGTTTGTTGAGAGAACAAACATCTTCATTGCCGAACATTGTACTGTGAGAAATAAGCTCATTCGGTTCTAGGAACCAGTTGCTTTCCTATAAAGAAGGTTGAGTGCAGCAAGTTCAAACTTTCCTTGTTAATGTAATCAAAAAAGATGCACAACTTAGTAGATTGGCCTCATTTCTAAAGTAGTTTGTTTAGAAAACAAACATCTTCATTACCGAACACTGTACTGTGTGAAATGAGCTAGTTCGATTCTAGGAATCAGTTGCTTTCCTACGAAGAAGGTTCAGTGCAGCAAGTTCAAACTTTCCTAGTTTGTGTAATCTAACAAGATGTACAAGTTAGTGGATTCGCCTCATTTCTAAAGTAGTTTCTTTAGAAAAGAAACATCTTCAGTACCGTACACTGTACTGTGTGAAATAAGTGAATTCGCTTCTAGGAATCAGTTTAATTTCTACGAAGATGGTTGAGTGCAGCAAGTTCAAACTTTCCTTGTTAATGTAATCTAAAAAGATGGCCAAGTTAGTAGATTCGCCTCATTTGTAAAGTAGTATGTTGAGAAAATTAACATCTTTATTGCCGAAGATTGTACTGTGTGAAATAAGCTCATTCGGTTCTAGGAATCACTTCCTTTCCTACAAAGAAGGTTGAGTGCAGCAAGTTCAAACTTTCCTTGTTAATGTAATCTGAAAAGTTGCACAACTTAGTAGATTGGCCTCATTTCTAAAGTACTTTCTTTAGAAAAGAAACATCTTCAGTACCGAACACTGTACTGTGTGAAATGAGTTAATTCGCTTCTAGGAATCAGTTTAATTTCTACGAAGATGGTTGAGTGCAGCAAGTTCAAACTTTCCTAGTTTGTGTAATCTAAAAAGATGTACAAGTTATTGGATTCACGTCATTTCTGAATTAGTTTCTTTAGAAAACAGACATCTTCAGTACCGAACACTGTACTGTGTGAAACAAGTTAATTCGGTTCTAGGAATCAGTTTCCTTTCTACGAAGATGGTTGAGTTTAGCAAGTTCAAACTTTCCTTGTTAATGTGCTCTAAAAAGATGTCCAAGTTAGTAGATTCGCCTCATTTCTAAAGTAGTTTCTTTAGAAAACAAACTTAAATTTCCAAACTTTGTACTGTGTGAGATGAGCTAATTCGGTTCTAGGAATCAGTTTACTTTCCACGAAGATGGTTGAGTTTAGGAAGTTCAAACTTTCCTTGTTAATGTGCTCTAAAAAGATGTCCAAGTTAGTAGATTTGCCTCATTGGTAAAGTAGTTTGTTAAGAAAAAAAAAATCTTCATTGCCGAACATTGTACTGTGTGAAAAAAGCTAATTTAGTTCTAGAATTCAGTTGCTTTCCTACAAAGAAGGTTGAGTGCAGCCAGTTCAAACGTTCCTTGTTAATGTAATCTAAAACGATGCACAACTTAGTAGATTGGCCTCATTTCTAAAGTAGTTTCTTTAGAAAAGAAACATCTTCAGTACCGAACAGTGTACTGTGTGAAATAAGTTAATTCGCTTCTAGGAATCAGTTTAATTCTACGAAGAAGGTTGAGTGCACCAAGTTCAAACTTTCCTTGTTAATGTAATATAAAAAGATGGCCAAGTTAGAAGATTCGCCTCATTTGTAAATTAGTTTGTTGAGAAAACAAACATCTTCATTGCCGAACATTGTACTGTGTGAAATAATCTCATTCGTTTCTAGGAATCAGTTGTTTTCCTACAAAGAAGGTTGAGTGCACCAAGTTCAAACTTTCCTTGTTAATGTAATCTAAAAAGATGCACAACTTAGCAGATTGGCCTCATTTCTAAAGTAGTTTGTTTACAAAACAAACATCTTCGTTACCAAACACTGTACTATGTGAAATAAGCTAGTTCCGTTCTAGGAATCACTTCTTTTCCTACGAAGAAGGTTGAGTGCAGCATTTTCAAACTTTCTTAGGTTGTGTAATCTAACAAGATGTACACATTAGTGGATTTGCCTCATTTCTAAAGTAGGTTCTTTAGAAAAGAAACATCTTCAGTACCGAACACTGTACTGTGTGAAATAAATGAATTCGCTTCTAGGAATCAGTTTAATTTCTACGAAGATGGTTGAGTGCAGCAAGTTCAAACTTTCCTTGTTAATGTAATCTAAAAAGATGGCCAAGTAAGTAGATTAGCCTCATTTGTAAAGTAGTTTGTTGAAAAAACAAACATCTTCATTGCCAAACATTGTACTGTGTGAAATAAGCTCATTCGGTTCTAGGAATCAGTTGCTTTCCTACAAAGAAGGTTGAGTGCAGCAAGTTCAAACTTTCCTTGTTAATGTAATCAAAAAAAATGCACAACTTAGTAGATTGGCCTCATTTCTAAAGTAGTTTCTTTCAAAAAGAAACATCTTCAGTATCCAACAGTGTACTGTGTGAAATAAGTTAATTCACTTCTAGGAATCAGTTTAATTTCTACGAAGATGGTTGAGTGCAGAAAGTTCAAACTTTCTTTTTTAATGTAATCTCAAAAGATGGCCAAGTTAGAAGATTCGCCTCATTTGTGAAGTAGTTTGTTGAGAAAACAAACATCTTCATTGCCGAACATTGTACTGTGTGAAAAAAGCTAATTCGGTTGTAGAATTCAGTTGCTTTCCTACAAAGACGGTTGACTGCAGCAAGTTCAAACATTCTTTGTTAATGTAATCTAAAAACATGCACAACTTAGTAGATTGGCCTCATTTCCAAAGTAGTTTCTTTAGAAAAGAAACATCTTCTCTACCGAACACTGTACTGTGTGAAATGAGTTAATTCGGTTCTAGGAATCAGTTTAATTTCTACAAAGATGGTTGAGTGCAGCAAGATCAAACTTTCCTTGTTAATGTAATCTAAAAAGATGGCCAATTTAGCAGAGTCACCTCATTTGTAAAGTATTTTGTTGAGAAAATTAACATCTTTATTCCCGAACATTGTACTGTGTGAAATAAGGTCATTCGGTTTCAGGAATCTCTTGCTTTCCTACAAAGAAGGTTGAGTGCAGCAAGTTCAAACTTTCCTAGTTTGTGTAATCTAACAAGATGTACAAGTTAGTGGATTCACATCATTTCTAAATTAGTTTCCTTAGAAAACAAACATATTCATTACCAAACACTGTACTGTGTGAAATAAGTTAATTCGGTTTTAGGAATCAGTTTCCTTTCTACGAAGATGGTTGAGTGCAGCAAGTTAAACTTTCCTTCTTAATGTAATCTAAAAAGATGGCCAAGTTAGAAGATTCGCCTCATTTGTAAAGTACTTTGTTGAGAAAACAAACATCATCATTGCCGGACATTGTACTGTATGAAATAAGCTCATTCGGTTTTAGGAATCAGTTGCTTTCCTACAAAGAAGGTTGAGTGCAGTAAGTTCAAACGTTGCTTGTTATTGTAATCTGAAAAGTTGCACAACTTAGTAGATTGGCCTCATTTCTAAAGTAGTTTGTTTAGAAAATAAACATCTTCATTAACGAACACTATACTACGTGAAATGAGCTGATTCGGTTCTAGGAATCAGTTGCTTTCCTACGAGGAAGGCTGAGTGCAGCAAGTTCAAACTTTCCTAGTTTGTGTAATCTAACAAGATGTACAAGTTAGTGGATTCACGTCATTTCTAAATTAGTTTCTTTAGAAAACAAACATCTTCAGTACCGAACACTGTACTGTGTGAAATAAGTTAATTCGGTTCTAGGAATCAGTTTCCTTTCTACGAAGATGGTTGAGTTTAGCAAGTTCAAACTTTCCTTGTTAATGTAATCTAAAAAGATGTCCAAGTTAGTAGATTCGCCTCATTTCTAAAGTAGTTTCTTTAGAAAACAAACCTAAATTGCCAAACTTTGTACTGTGTGAAATGAGCTAATTCGTTTCTAGGAATCAGTTTACTTTCTACGAAGATGGTTGAGTTTAGCAAGTTCAATCTTTCCTTGTTAATGTGCTCTAAAAAGATGTCAAGTTAATATATTTGTCTCATTGGTAAAGTAGTTTGTTGAGAAAACAAACATCTTCATTGCTGAACATTATACTGTGTGAAAAAAGCTAATTAAGTTCTAGAATTCAGTTGCTTTCCTACAAAGAAGGTTGAGTGCAGCGAGTTCAAACTTTCCTTGTTAATGTAATCTAAAAAGATGCACAACGTAGTAGATTGGCCTCATTTCTAAAGTAGTTTCTTTAGAAAAGAAACATCTTCAGTACCGAACACTGTACTGTGTGAAATAAGTTAATTCCCTTCTAGGAATCACTTTAATTTCTAAGAAGAAGATTGAGTGCAGCAAGTTCAAACCTACCTAGTTTGTGTAATCTAACAAGATGTACCAGTTAGTAGATTTGCCTCATTTGTAAAGTAGTTTGTTGAGCAAACAAACATCTTCATTGCGGAATATTGTACTGTGTGAAAAAAGTTAATTCGAATCTGGAATTCAGTCGCTTTCCTACAAAGACGGTTGAGTGCAGCAATTTCAAACATTCCTTGTTAATGTAATCTAAAAAGATGCACAACTTAGTGGATTCGCCTCATTTCTAAAGTAATTTCTTTAGAAAAGAAACATCTTCAGTACCGAACACTGTACTGTGTGAAATAAGTTAATTCGCTTCCAGGAATCAGTTTAATTTCTACGAAGATGGTTGAGTGCAGCAAGTTCATACTTTCGTTGTTAATGTAATCTGCAAAGATGGCCAAGCTAGTAGATTCACCTCATTTGTAAAGTAGTTTGTTAAGAAAACAAACATCTTCATTGCGGAACAATTGAACTGTGTGAAAAAAGCTAATTTGGATCTAAAATTTTGTTGCTCTCCTACAAAGACGGTTGAGTGCAGCAAGTTCAAACATTCCTTGTTAATGTATTCTAAAAAGGTGCACAACTTAGGGGATTAGCCTCATTTCTAAAGTAATTTCTTTAGAAAAGAATCATCTTCAGTACCAAACATCGTAATGTGTGAAATAAGGTAATTCGGTTCTAGGAATCAATTTAATTTCTACGAAGATGGTTGAGTGCAGCAAGTTCAAACTTTCCTTGTTAATGTAATCTAAAAAGATGGCCAAGTTAGCAGAGTCACCTCATTTGTAAAGTATTTTGTTGAGAAAATTAACATCTTTATTGCCGAACATTGTACTGCGTGAAATAAGCTCATTCGGTTCTAGGAATCACTTGCTTTCCTACAAAGAAGGTTGAGTGCAGCAAGTTCAAACTTTCCTTGTTAATGTAATCTAAAAAGATGCACAACTTAGTAGATTGGCCTCATTTCTAAAGTAGTTTGTATAGAAAAGAAACATCTTCAGTACCGAACACTGTACAGTGTGAAATAAGTAATTCTCTTCTAGGAATCAGTTTCCTTTCTACGAAGATGGTTGAGTGCAGCAAGTTCAAACTTTCCTAGTTTGTGTAATCTGAAAAGATGTACAAGTTAGTGCATTCGCCTCATTTCTAAAGTAGTTTCTTTAGAAAAGAAACATCTTCAGTACCGAACACTGTTCTGTGTGAAATAAGGTAATTCGGTTCTCGAATCAGTTGCTTTCCTACAAAGCAGGTTGAGTGCAGCAAGTTCAAACATTCTTTGTTAATGTAATCTAAAAAGATGCACAACTTAGTAGATTAGCCTCATTTCTAAAGTAGTTTGTTTAGAAAACAAACATCATCATTACCGAACACTGTACTATGGGAAATGAGCTAGTTCCGTTCTAGGAATCACTTGCTTTCCTACGATAAGGTTGAGTGCAGCAAGTTCAAACTTTCCTAGTTTGTGTAATCTATGAAGATGTAAAAGTTAGTGGTTTCGAGTCGTTTCTAAAGTGGTTTCTTTCGAAAACAAACATCTTCTGTACTGAGCACTGTACTGTCTGAAATAAGTTAATTCGATTCTAGGAATCAGTTTCCTTTCTACGAAGATGGTTGATTGCAGCAACTTCAAACTTTCCTTGTTAATGTAATCTAAAAAGATGGCCAAGTTAGCAGATTCACCTCATTTGTAAGGTAGTTTGTTGAGAAAATTAACATCTTTATTGCCAACATTGTACTGTGTGAAGTGAGCTCATTCAGTTCTAGGAATCAGTTGCTTTCCTACAAAGAAGGTTGAGTGCAGCAAGTTCAAACTTTCCTTGTTAATGGAATCTAAAAAGATGCACAACTTAGTAGATTGGCCTCATTTCTAAAGTAGTTTCTTTTGAAAAGAAACATCTTCAGTACCGAACACTGTACTGTGTGAAATGAGTTAATTAAACTTCTAGGAATCAGTTCAATTTCTGCGAAGATGGTTGAGTGCAGCAAGTTCAAACTTTCCTAGTTTGTGGAATCTAACAAGATGTACAAGTTAGTGGTTTCAAGTCATTTCTAAATTAGTTTCTTTAGAAAAAACAAACATCTTCAGTACCCAACACTGTACTGTATGAAATAAGTAAATTTGGTTCTAGGAATCAGTTTCCTTTCTACGAAGATGGTTGAGTTTCGCAAGTTCAAACATTCCTTGTTAATGTAATCTAAAAAGATGTCCAGGTTAGTAGATTCCTCTCATTTCTAAAGTAGTTTCTTTAGAAAACAAACCTAAATTGCCAAACTTTGTACTGTGTGAAATGAGCTAATTCGGTTCTAGGAATGAGTTTACTTTCTACGAAGATGGTTGAGTGCAGCAAGTTCAAACTTTCCTTGTTAATGTGCCTAAAAAGATGTCCAAGTTAGTAGATTTGCCTCATTGGTAACGTAGTTTGTTGAGAAAACAAACATCTTCATTGCCGAACATTATACTGTGTGAAAAAAGCTAATTTAGTTCTAGAATTCAGTTGCTTTCCTACGAAGAAGGTTGAGTGCAGCCAGTTCAAACTTTCCTTCTTAATGTAATCTAAAAAGATGCACAACGTAGTAGATTGGCCTCATTTCTAAAGTAGTTTCTTTAGAAAAGAAACATCTTCAGTACCGAACACTGTACTGTGTGAAATAAGTGAATTCGCTTCTAGGAATCAGTTTAATTTCTACGAAGGTGGTTGAGTGCAGCAAGTTCAAACTTTCCTAGTTTGTGTAATCTAACAAGATGTACAAGTTAGTGCATTCACCTCATTTCTAAAGTACTTTCTTTAGAAAAGAAACATCTTTAGTACCGAACACTGTTCGGTGTGAAATAAGGTAATTCGGTTCTCGGAATCAGTTGCTTTCCTACAAAGAAGGTTGAGTGCAGCAAGTTCAAACTTTCCTGGTTAAAGTAACCTAAAAAGATGCACAACTTAGTAGATTCACCTCATTTCTAAAGTAGTTTGTTTAGAAAACAAACATCTTCATTACCGAACACTGTACTATGTGAAATAAGCTAGTTCCGTTCTAGGAATCACTTGGTTTCCTATGAAGAAAGTTGAGTGCAGCAAGTTCAAACTTTCCTAGTTTGTGTAATCTAACAATATGTACAAGTTAGTGCATTCGCCTCATTTCTAAAGTAGTTTCTCTAGAAAAGAAACATCTTCAGTGCCGAAACTGTTCTGTGTGAAATAAGGTAATTCGGTTCTAGGAATCAGTTTAATTTCTACGAAGATGGTTGAGTGCAGCAAGTTCAAACTTTCCTTCTTAATGTAATCTAAGAAGATGCACAACTTAGTAGATTGGCATCATTTCTAAAGTAGTTTGTTTACAGAACAAACATCTTCATTACCGAACACTATACTATGTGACATGAGCTAGTTCGGTTCTAGGAATCACTTGCTTTCCTACGAAGAAGGTTGAGTGCAGCAGGTTCAAACTTTCCTAGTTTGTGTAATCTAAGAAGATGTACCAGTTAGTAGATTTGCCTCATTTGTAAAGTGGTTTGTTGAGCAAACAAACATCTTCATTGGGGAATATTGTACTGTGTGAAAAAGTTAATTCGAATCTTGAATTCAGTCACTTTCCTACAAAGATGGTTGAGTGCAGCAATTTCAAACATTCCTTGTTAATGTAATCTAAAAAGATGGCCAAGTTAGCAGATTCACCTCATTTGTAAAGTAGTTAGGTGAGAAAATTAACATCTTTATTGCCAAACATTGTACTGTGTGAAATAAGCTCATTCAGTTCTAGGAATCACTTGCTTTCCTAAAAAGAAGGTTGAGTGCAGCAAGTTCAAACTTTCCTTGTTAATGTAATCTAAAAAGATGCACAACTTAGTAGATTGGCCTCATTTCTAAAGTTGTTTCTTTAGAAAAGAAACATCTTCAGTGCCGAACACTGTACTGTGTGAAATAAGTTAAGTCGCTTCTAGGAATCAGTTTAATTTCTACAAGAATGTTGAGTGCAGCAAGTTCAAACTTTCCTAGTTTTGGTAATCTAACAAGATGTACAAGTTAGTTGATTCGCATCATTTCTAAAGTAGTTTCTTTAGAAAACAAACCTTCATTGCCAAACATTGTACTGTGTGATTTGAGTTAATTCGGTTCTAGGAGTCAGTTTAATTTCTAAGAAGATGGTTGAGTGCAGCAAGTTCTAACTTTCCTTGTTAATGTAATCTAAAAAGATGTCCAAGTTAGTAGATTTGACTCATTTATACGGTAGTTTGTTCAGAAAATAAACATCTTCATTGCGGAATATTGTACTGTGTGAAAAAGTTTATTCGAATCTAGAAATCATTCGCTTTCCTACAAAGACGGTTGAGTGCAGCAATTTCAAACATTCCTTGTTAATATAATCTAAAAAGATGCACAACTTAGTGGATTCGCCTCATTTCTAAAGTAATTTCTTTAGAAAAGAAACATCTTCAGTACCGAACACTGTACTGTGTGAAATAAGTTAATTCGCTTCCAGGCATCCGTTTAATTTCTACGAAGATGGTTGAGTGCAGCAAGTTCATACTTTCCTTCTTAATGTAATCTGCAAAGATGGCCAAGTTAGTAGATTCACCTCATTTGTAAAGTAGTTTGTTTAGAAAACAAACATCTTCATTGTGGAACAAATGAACTGTGTGAAAAAACTAATTTGGATCTAAAATTTTGTTGCTTTCCTACAAAGACGGTGGAGTGCAGCAAGTTCAAACATTCCTTGTTAATGTATTCTAAAAAGGTGCACAACTTAGGGATTAGCCTCATTTCTAAAGTAATTTCTTTAGAAAAGAATCATCTTCAGTACCAAACACTGTACTGTGTGAAATAAGGTAATTCGGTTCTAGGAATCAATTTAATTTCTACAAAGATGGTTGAGTGCAGCAAGTTCAAACTTTCCTTGTTAATGTAATCTAAAAAGATGGCCAAGTTAGCAGAGTCACCTCATTTGTAAAGTATTTTGTTGAGAAAATTAACATCTTTATTGCCGAACATTGTACTGCGTGAAATAAGCTCATTCGGTTCTAGGAATCACTTGCTTTCCTACAAAGAAGGTTGAGTGCAGCAAGTTCAAACTTTCCTTGTTAATGTAATCTAAAAAGATGCACAACTTAGTAGATTGGCCTCATTTCTAAAGTAGTTTGTATAGAAAAGAAACATCTTCAGTACCGAACACTGTACAGTGTGAAATAAGTAATTCTCTTCTAGGAATCAGTTTCCTTTCTATGAAGATGGTTGAGTGCAGCAAGTTCAAACTTTCCTAGTTTGTGTAATCTGAAAAGATGTACAAGTTAGTGCATTCGCCTCATTTCTAAAGTAGTTTCTTTAGAAAAGAAACATCTTCAGTACCGAACACTGTTCTGTGTGAAATAAGGTAATTCGGTTCTCGGAATCAGTTGCTTTCCTACAAAGCAGGTTGAGTGCAGCAAGTTCAAACATTCTTTGTTAATGTAATCTAAAAAGATGCACAACTTAGTAGATTAGCCTCAATTCTAAAGTAGTTTGTTTAGAAAACAAACATCATCATTACCGAACACTGTACTATGGGAAATGAGCTAGTTCCGTTCTAGGAATCACTTGCTTTCCTATGATAAGGTTGAGTGCAGGAAGTTCAAACTTTCCTAGTTTGTGTAATCTATGAAGATGTAAAAGTTAGTGGTTTCGCCTCGTTTCTAAAGTGGTTTCTTTCGAAAAACAAACATCTTCTGTACTGAGCACTGTACTGTCTGAAATAAGTTAATTCGATTCTAGGAATCAGTTTCCTTTCTACGAAGATGGTTGATTGCAGCAAGTTCAAACTTTCCTTGTTAATGTAATCTAAAAAGATGGCCAAGTTAGCAGATTCACCTCATTTGTAAGGTAGTTTGTTGAGAAAATTAACATCTTTATTGCCGAACATTGTACTGTGTGAAGTGAGCTCATTCAGTTCTAGGAATCAGTTGCTTTCCTACAAAGAAGGTTGAGTGCAGCAAGTTCAAACTTTCCTTGTTAATGGAATCTAAAAAGATGCACAACTTAGTAGATTGGCCTCATTTCTAAAGTAGTTTCTTTTGAAAAGAAACATCTTCAGTACCGAACGCTGTACTGTGTGAAATGAGTTAATTCGCTTCTAGGAATCAGTTCAATTTCTGCGAAGATGGTTGAGTGCAGCAAGTTCAAACTTTCCTAGTTTGTGGAATCTAACAAGATGTACAAGTTAGTGGTTTCGCGTCATTTCTAAATTAGTTTCTTTAGAAAACAAACATCTTCAGTACCCAACACTGTACTGTATGAAATAAGTAAATTTGGTTCTAGGAATCAGTTTCCTTTCTACGAAGATGGTTGAGTTTCGCAAGTTCAAACATTCCTTGTTAATGTAATCTAAAAAGATGTCCAGGTTAGTAGATTCCTCTCATTTCTAAAGTAGTTTCTTTAGAAAACAAACCTAAATTGCCAAACTTTGTACTGTGTGAAATGAGCTAATTCGGTTCTAGGAATGAGTTTACTTTCTACGAAGATGGTTGAGTGCAGCAAGTTCAAACTTTCCTTGTTAATGTGCCTAAAAAGATGTCCAAGTTAGTAGATTTGCCTCATTGGTAACGTAGTTTGTTGAGAAAACAAACATCTTCATTGCCGAACATTATACTGTGTGAAAAAAAGCTAATTTAGTTCTAGAATTCAGTTGCTTTCCTACGAAGAAGGTTGAGTGCAGCCAGTTCAAACTTTCCTTCTTAATGTAATCTAAAAAGATGCACAACGTAGTAGATTGGCCTCATTTCTAAAGTAGTTTCTTTAGAAAAGAAACATCTTCAGTACCGAACACTGTACTGTGTGAAATAAGTGAATTCGCTTCTAGGAATCAGTTTAATTTCTACGAAGGTGGTTGAGTGCAGCAAGTTCAAACTTTCCTAGTTTGTGTAATCTAACAATATGTACAAGTTAGTGCATTCGCCTCATTTCTAAAGTAGTTTCTCTAGAAAAGAAACATCTTCAGTACCGAAACTGTTCTGTGTGAAATAAGGTAATTCGGTTCTAGGAATCAGTTTAATTTCTACGAAGATGGTTGAGTGCAGCAAGTTCAAACTTTCCTTCTTAATGTAATCTAAGAAGATGCACAACTTAGTAGATTGGCATCATTTCTAAAGTAGTTTGTTTACAGAACAAACATCTTCATTACCGAACACTATACTATGTGACATGAGCTAGTTCGGTTCTAGGAATCACTTGCTTTCCTACGAAGAAGGTTGAGTGCAGCAGGTTCAAACTTTCCTCGTTTGTGTAATCTAAGAAGATGTACCAGTTAGTAGATTTGCCTCATTTGTAAAGTGGTTTGTTGAGCAAACAAACATCTTCATTGGGGAATATTGTACTGTGTGAAAAAAGTTAATTCGAATCTTGAATTCAGTCACTTTCCTACAAAGATGGTTGAGTGCAGCAATTTCAAACATTCCTTGTTAATGTAAGTTAAAAAGATGGCCAAGTTAGCAGATTCACCTCATTTGTAAAGTAGTTAGGTGAGAAAATTAACATCTTTATTGACGAACATTGTACTGTGTGAAATAAGCTCATTCAGTTCTAGGAATTACTTGCTTTCCAAAAGAGAAGGTTGAGTGCAGCAAGTTCAAACTTTCCTTGTTAATGTAATCTAAAAAGATGCACAACTTAGTAGATTGGCCTCATTTCTAAAGTTGTTTCTTTAGAAAAGAAACATCTTCAGTACCGAGCACTGTACTGTGTAAAATAAGTTAAGTCGCTTCTAGGAATCAGTTTAATTTCTACGAAGAATGTTGAGTGCAGCAAGTTCAAACTTTCCTAGTTTTGGTAATCTAACAAGATGTACAAGTTAGTTGATTCGCATCATTTCTAAAGTAGTTTCTTTAGAAAACAAACCTTCATTGCCAAACATTGTACTGTGTGATTTGAGCTAATTCGGTTCTAGGAGTCAGTTTACTTTCTACGAAGATGGTTGAGTGCAGCAAGTTCTAACTTTCCTTGTTAATGTAATCTAAAAAGATGTCCAAGTTAGTAGATTTGACTCATTTATACGGTAGTTTGTTCAGAAAATATACATCTTCATTGCGGAATATTGTACTGTGTGAAAAAAGTTTATTCGAATCTAGAAATCATTCGCTTCCCTACAAAGACGGTTGAGTGCAGCAATTTCAAACATTCCTTGTTAATATAATCTAAAAAGATGCACAACTTAGTGGATTCGCCTCATTTCTAAAGTAATTTCTTTAGAAAAGAAACATCTTCAGTACCGAACACTGTACTGTGTGAAATAAGTTAATTCGCTTCCAGGCATCAGTTTAATTTCTACGAAGATGGTTGAGTGCAGCAAGTTCATACTTTCCTTCTTAATATAATCAGCAAAGGTGGCCAAGTTAGTAGATTCACCTCATTTGTAAAGTAGTTTGTTTAGAAAACAAACATCTTCATTGCGGAACAAATGTACTGTGTGAAAAAAACTAATTCGGATCTAAAATATTGTTGCTTTCCTTTAAAGACGGTGGAGTGCAGCAAGTTCAAACATTCCTTGTTAATGTATTCTAAAAAGGTGCACAACTTAGGGGTTTAGCCTCATTTCTAAAGTAATTTCTTTAGAAAAGAAACATCTTCAGTACCGAACACTGTACTGTGTGAAATAAGGTAATTCGGTTCTAGGAATCAGTTTAATTTCTACAAAGATGGTTGAGTGCAGCAAGATCAAACTTTCCTTGTTAATGTAATCTAAAAAGATGGCCAAGTTAGCAGAGTCACCTCATTTGTTAAGTATTTTGTTGAGAAAATTAACATCTTTATTGCCGAACATTGTACTGCGTGAAATAAGGTCATTCGGTTTCAGGAATCTCTTGCTTTCCTACAAAGAAGGTTGAGTGCAGCAAGTTCAAACTTTCCTTGTTAATGTAATCTAAAAAGATGCACAACTTAGTAGATTGGCCTCATTTCTAAAGTAGTTTGTTTAAAAAAAAACATCTTCAGTACAGAACACTGTACAGTGTGAAATAAGTTAATTCGCTTAAAGGAATGAGGTTGATTTCTACGAAGAAGGTTGAGTGCAGCAAGTTAAAACTTTCCTTGTTAATGTAATCTAAAAAGATGCACAAGTTAGTAGATTGGCCTCATTTCTAAAGTAGTTCCTTCAGAAAAGAAACATCTTCAATACCGAACACTGTACTGTGTGAAGTAAGTGAATTCGCTTCAAGGAATGAGTTTAATTTCTACGAAGAAGGTTGAGTGCAGCAAGTTAAAACTTTCCTTGTTAATGTAATCTAAAAAGAAGGCCAAGTTAGAAGATTCGCCTCATTTGTAAAGTACTTTGTTGAGGAAACAAACATCTTCATTGCCGAACATTGCACTGTGTGAAATAAGCTCATTCGGTTCTAGGAATCAGTTTCCTTTCTACGAAGATTGTTGAGTTTACCAAGCTCAAACTTTCCTTGTTAATGTAATCTAAAAAGATGTCCAAGTTAGTAGATTTGCCTCATTGCTAACGTAGTTTCTTTGGAAAACAAACCTAAATTGCCAAACTTTGTACTGTGTGAAATTAGCTAATTCGGTTCTAGGAATCAGTTTACTTTCTACGAAATGGTTGAGTTTAACAAGTTCAAACTTTCCTTGTTAATGTGCCCTAAAAAGATGTCCAAGTTAGTAGATTTGCCTCATTGATAAAGTAGTTTGTTAAGAAAAAAAAAATCTTCATTGCCGAACATCGTACTGTGTGAAAAAAGCTAAATTAGTTCTAGAATTCACTTGCTTTCCTACAAAGAAGGTTGAGTGCAGCCAGTTCAAACTTTCCTTGTTAATGTAATCTAAAACGATGCACAACTTAGTAGATTGGCCTCATTTCTAAAGTAGTTTCTTTAGAAAAGAAACATCTTCAGTACCGAACAGTGTACTGTGTGAAATAAGTTAATTTGCTTCTAGGAATCAGTTTAATTCTACCAAGAAGGTTGAGTGCAGCAAGTTCAAACTTTCCTTGTTAATGTAATCTAAAAAGATGGCCAAGTTAGAAGATTCGCCTCATTTGTAAATTAGTTTGTTGAGAAAACAAACATCTTCATTGCCGAACATTGTACTATGTGAAATAAGCTCATTCGGTTCTAGGAATCAGTTGCTTTCCTACAAAGAAGGTTGAGTGCACCAAGTTCAAACTTTGCTTGTTAATGTAATCTAAAAAGATGCACAACTTAGTAGACTGGCCTCATTTCTAACGTAGTTTGTTTACAAAACAAACATCTTCGTTACCAAACACTGTACTATCTGAAATAAGCTTGTTCCGTTCTAGGAATCACTTGCTTTCCTACGAAGAAGGTTGAGTGCAGCATTTTCAAACTTTCTTAGGTTGTGTAATATAACAAGATGTACACGTTAGTGGATTTGCCTCATTTCTAAAGTAGGTTCTTTTGAAAAGAAACATCTTCAGTACCGAACACTGTACTGTGTGAAATAAGTGAATTCGCTTCTAGGAATCAGTTTAATTTCTACGAAGATGGTTGAGTGCAGCAAGTTCAAACTTTCCTTGTTAATGTAATCTAAAAAGATGGCCAAGTAAGTAGATTCGCCTCATTTGTAAAGTAGTTTGTTGAAAAAACAAACATCTTCATTGCCAAAATAAGCTCATTCGGTTCTAGGAATTAGTTGCTTTCCTACAAAGAAGGTTGAGTGCAGCAAGTTCAAACTTTCCTTGTTAATGTAATCTAAAAAAATGCACAACTTAGTAGATTGGCCTCATTTCTAAAGTAGTTTGTTTACAAAACAAACATCTTCGTTACCAAATACTGTACTATGTGAAATAAGCTAGTTCCGTTCCAAGAATCACTTGCTTTCCTACGAAGAAGGTTGAGTGCAGCAAGTTCAAAAGTTCCTAGTTTGTGTAATCTAACAAGATGTACAAGTTAGTGGATTCGCCTCATTTCTAAAGTAGTTTCTTTAGAAAAGAAATATCTTCAGTACCGAACACTGTACTGTGTGAAATAAGTTCAAGCTCATTCAGTTCTAGAATTCAGGTGCTTTCCTACAAAGACCGTTGAATGCAGCAAGTTCAAACTTTCCTTGTTTATGTAATCTAAAAAGATGCACAAATTAGTGGATTCGCCTCATTTGTAAAGTAATTTCTTCAGAAAAGAATCATCTTCAGTACCGAACACTGTACTGTGTGAAATGAATTAATTAAGATCTAGGAATCAGTTTAATTTCTATGAAGATGGTTGAGTGCAGCAAGTTCAAACTTTCCTTGTTAATGTAATTTGCAAAGATGGCCAAGTTAGTAGATTCACCTCATTTGTAAAGTAGCTTGTTGAGAAAACAAACATCTTCATTGACGAACATTGTACTGTGTTAAAAAAGCTAATTCAGTATCTAGAATTCAGTTGCTTTCCCAGAAAGACGGTTGAGTGCAGCAAGTTCAAATATTCCTTGTTAATGTACTCTAAAAAGATCCACAACTTAGTGGATTCGCCTCATTTCTAAAGTAATTTCTTGAGAAAAGAAACATCTTCAGTACCGAACACTGTAAAATGTGAAATACGTTAATTAAATTCTAGGAATCAGTTTAATTTCTACAAAGATGGTTGAGGGCAGCAAGTTCAAACTTTCCTTGTTAATGTAATCTGCAAAGATGGCCAAGTTAGTATATTCACCTCATTTGTAAAGTAGTTTGTTGAGAAAACAAACATCTTCATTGCCGAACATTGTACTGTGTGAAAAGAGCTAATTCGGAACTAGAATTCAGTTGCTTTCCTACAAAGACGGTTGAGTGCAGCAAGTTCAAACATTCCTTGTTAATGTATTCTAGAAAGATGCACAACTTAGTGGATTCGCCTCATTTCTAAAGTAATTCTTTAGAAAAGAAACATCTTCAGTACCGAACACTGTACTGTGTGAAATAAGTTAATTTGGTTCTAGGAATCAGTTTCCTTTCTACAAAGATGGTTGAGTTTAGCAAGTTCAACCTTTCCTTGTTAATGTAATCTAAAAAGATGTCCAAGCTAGTAGATTCACCTCATTTCTAAAGTAGTTTCTTTCAAAAACGAACTTCCATTGCCAAACATTGTACTGTGTGAAATGAGCTAATTCGGTTCTAGGTATCAGTTTACTTTCTACGAAGATGGTTGAGTTTAGCAAGTTCAAACTTTCCTTGTTAATGTAATCTAAAAAGATGTCCAAGTTAGTAGATTCGCCTCATTTCTAAAGTAGTTTCTTTAGAAAACAAATCTTCATTGCCAATCATTGTACTGTGTGAAATGAGCTAATTCGGTTGTAGGAATCAGTATACTTTCTACGAGGATGGTTCAGTTTATCAAGTTGAAACTTTCCTTGTTAATGTAATCTAAAAAGATGTCCAAGTTAGTAGATTTGCCTCATTGGTAAAGTACTCTGTTGAGAAAAAAACATCTTCATTGCCGAACATTGTACTGTGTGAAAAAAAGCTAATTTAGTTCTAGAAATCAGTTGCTTTCCTACAAAGACGGTTGAGTGCAGCAAGTTAAAACTTCCCTTGTTAATATAATCTAAAAAGATGCACAACGTATTACATTGGCCTCATTTCTAAAGTAGTTTCTTTAGAAAAGAAACATCTTCAGTAACGAACACTGTACTGTGTGAAATAAGTTAATTCCCTTCTAGGAATCAGTTTAATTTCTACGAAGAAGGTTGAGTGCAGCAAGTTCAAATTTTCCTAGTTTGTGTAATCTAACAACATGTACAAGTTAGTGGATTCGCCTCATTTCTAATGTAGTTCCTTTAGAAAAGAAACATCTTCAGTACCAAACACTGTACGTGTGAAATAAGTTAATTCGCTTCTAGGAATCAGTTTAATTTCTATGAAGAAGGTTGAGTGCAGCAAGTTCAAACTTTCCTTGTTAATGTAATGTAAAAAGATGGCCAAGTTAGAAGATTCGCCTCATTTGTAAAGTACTTTGTTGAGAAAACAAACATCTTCATTGCCGAACATTGTGCTGTGTGAAATAAGCTCATTCCTTTCTAGGAATCAGTTGCTTTCCTACAAAGAATGTTGAGTGCAGCAAGTTCAAACTTTCCTTGTTATTGTAATCTAAAAAGATGTCCAAGTTAGTAGATTTGCATCATTTGTAAAGTACTTTGTTGAGAAAACAAACATCTTCATTGGCAAACATTGTACTGTGTGAAAAAGGTAATTCGGATCTAGAATTCAGTTGCTTTCCTACAAAGACGGTTGAGTGCAGCAAGTTCAAACATTCCTTTTAATGTATTCTAAAAAGATGCACAACTTAGTGCATTTGCCTCATTTCTAAAGTAGTTTCTTTAGAAAAGAAACATCTTCAGTACGAACACTGTACTGTGTGTAATGTTAATTCGCTTCTAGCAATCAGTTAAATTTCTACGAAGATGGTTGAGTCCAGCAAGTTCAAACTTTCCTTGTTAATGTAATCTAAAAGATGGCCAAGTTATTAGATTCGCCTCATTTGTAAAGTAGTTTGTTGAGAAAACAAACATCTTTATTGCTGAACGTTGTACTGTGTGAATTAAGCTCATTCGGTTCGAGGAATCACTTGCTTTCCTACAAAGAAGGTGTAGTGCAGCAAGTTCAAACATTCCTTGTTAATGTAACATAAAAACATGCACAACTTAGTAGATTGGCCTCATTTCTAAAGTAGTTTGTTTAGAAAACAAACATCTTCATTACCGAACACTGTACTAAGCTAGTTTGGTTCTAGTAATAACTTGCTTTCCTACAAAGAAGGTTGAGTGCAGCAAGTTCAAACTTTCCTAGTTTGTGTAATCTAATAAGATGCACAAATTAGTTTATTCAAGGTCATTTCTGAAGTAGTTTCTTTAGAAAACACAAATCTTCAGTACCGAACATTGTACTGTGTTAAATAAGTTAATTCGGTTCCAGGAATCAGTTTCCTTTCTACGAAGATGGTTGAGTTTATCAAGTTCAAACTTTCCTTGTTAATGTAATCTAAAAAGATGTCCAAGTTAGTAGATTCGCCTCATTTCTAAAGTAGTTTCTTTAGAAAAAAAACCTTCATTGCCAAACATTGTACTGTATGAAATAAGCTTATGCGGTTCTAGGAATCAGTTTACTTTCTACGAAGATGGTTGAGTTTAGCAAGTTCAAACTTTCCTTGTTAATGTAATCTAAAAAGATGTCCAAGTTAGTAGATGTGTCTCATTGCTAAAGTAGTTTGTTGAGAAAACAAACATCTTCATTGCGGAACATTGTACTCTGTGTAAAAAGCTAATTCGGTTCTAGAATTCAGTTGCTTTCCTACAAAGACGGTTGAGTGCAGAAAGTTCAAACTTTCCGTGTTAATGTAATCTAAAAAGATGCAAAACTTAGTAGATTGGCCTCATTTGTAAATAGTTTCTTTACTAAAGAAACATCTTCAGTACCGAACACTGTACTGTGTGAAATAAGTTAATTCACTTCTAGGAATCAGTTTAATTTCTATGAAGAAGGTTGAGTGCAGCAAGTTCAAGCTATCCTTGTTAATGTAATCTAAAAAGATGCACAACTTAGTAGATTGGCCTCATTTCTAAAGTAGTTTGTTTACAAAACAAACATCTTCATTACCAAACACTCTACTATGTGAAATGAGCTAGTTCGGTTCTAGGAATCACTTGCTTTCCTACGAAGAAGGTTGAGTGCAGCAAGTTCAAACTTTCCTCGTTTGTGTAATCTAAAAAGATGTACAAGTTAGTGGATTCGCGTCATTTCTAAAGTGGTTCCTTTAGAAAACAAACATCATCAGTACTGAACAGTGTCCTGTGTGAAATAAGTTAATTCTGTTCTAGGAATCAGTTTCCTTTCTCCGAAGATGGTTGAGTGCAGCAAGTTCAAACTTTCCTTGTTAATGTAATCTAAAAAGGTGGCCAAGTTAGCAGATTCACCTCATTTGTAAAGTAGTTTGTTGAGAAAATTAACATCTCTATTGCCGAACCTTGTACTGTGTGAAATAAGCTCATTCGGTTCTAGGAATCACTTGCATTCCTACAAAGAAGGTTGACCGCAGCAAGTTCAAACTTTCCTTGTCAATGTAATCAAAAAAGATGCAAAACTTAGTAGATTGGCCTCATTTGTAAATAGTTTCTTTACTAAAGAAACATCTTCAGTATCCAACACTGTACTGTGTGAAATAAGTTAATTCCCTTCTAGGAATCAGTTTAATTTCTACGAAGAAGGTTGAGTGCAGCAAGTTCAAACTATACTTGTTAATGTAATCTAAAAAGATGCACAACTTAGTAGATTGGCCTCATTTCTAAAGTAGTTTGTTTACAAAACAAACATCTTCATTACCAAACACTCTACTATGTGAAATGAGCTAGTTCGGTTCTAGGAATCACTTGCTTTCCTACGAAGAAGGTTGAGTGCAGCAAGTTCAAACTTTCCGAGTTTGTGTAAGATGTACAAGGTTGAGTGCAGAAAACAAACTTCATCTGTTCAAAATAAGTTAATTCTTTCTAGGAATCAGTTTCCTTTCTCCGAGTTGAGTGTGTAAACTTTCCTAAAAAAAGATGGCCAAGTTAGCAGGGTCACCTCATTTGTAAAGTATTTTGTTGAGAAAAATTAACATCTTTATTGCAACATTTCTAAATAAGCTGGTTCTAGGAATCAATTTTTCCTACAAAACAAACAAGTTCAAACTTTCCTTGTTAATGTAATCTAAAAAGATGTCAACTTAGTAGATTGGCCTCAAAAGTAGTTTGTTTAAAAACAAACATCTTCATTCTATGTGAAATGAGCTAGTTTTCTAGGAATCACTTGCTTTCTCCGAAGATGGTTGAGTGCAGCAAGTTCAAACTTTCCTTTTGTTAATGTAAAAAGATGTAAAAGTGGTGTCATTTCTAAAGTGGTTCCTTTAGAAAACAAACTTAGCCTCATTGTCCTGTGTGAAATAAGTTAATTCTGTTCTAGGAATCAGTTTCTTTCTCCGAATGGTTGAGTGCAGCATGTTCAAACTAATGTATTCTAAAAAGGTGCACAACTTAGGGATTTCTTTAGAAAAGAATCATCTTCAGTACCGAACACTGTAATGTGTGAAATAAGGTAATTCGGATCTAGGAATCAGTTTAATTTCTACGAAGATGGTTGAGTGCAGCAAGTTCAAACATTCCTTGTTAATGTAATCTAAAAAGATGGCCAAGTTAGCAGAGTCACCTCATTTGTAAAGTATTTTGTTGAGAAAATTAACATCTTTATTGCCGAACATTGTACTGCGTGAAATAAGCTCATTCGGTTCTAGGAATCAATTGCTTTCCTACAAAGAAGGTTGAGTGCAGCAAGTTCAAACTTTCCTTGTTAATGTAATCTAAAAAGATGCACAACTTAGTAGATTGGCCTCATTTCTAAAGTAGTTTGTTTAGAAAAGAAACATCTTCAGTACCGAACACTGTACAGTGTGAAATAAGTTAATTCTCTTCTAGGAATCAGTTTCCTTTCTACGAAGTTGGTTGAGTGCAGCAAGTTCAAACTTTCCTAGTTTGTGTAATCTAACAAGATGTACAAGTTAGTTCATTCGCCTCACTTCTAAAGTAGTTTCTTTAGAAAAGTAACATCTTCAGTACCGAACACTGTACTGTGTGAAATAAGTGAATTCGCTTCTAGGAATCAGTTTAATTTCTACGAAGATGGTTGAGTGCAGCAAGTTCAAACTTTCCTTGTTAATGTAATCTAAAAAGATGGCCAAGTAAGTAGATTCACCTCATTTGTAAAGTAGTTTGTTGAAAAAACAAACATCTTCATTGCCAAAATAAGCTCATTCAGTTCTAGGAATCAGTTGCTTTCCTACAAAGAAGGTTGAGTGCAGCAAGTTCAAACTTTCCCTGTTAATGTAATCTAAAAAAATGCACAACTTAGTAGATTGGCCTCATTTCTAAAGTAGTTTGTTTACAAAACAAACATCTTCGTTGCCAAATACTGTACTATGTGAAATAAGCTAGTTCCGTTCTAGGAATCACTTGCTTTCCTACGAAGAAGGTTGAGTGCAGCAAGTTCAAAAGTTCCTAGTTTGTGTAATCTAACAAGATGTACAAGTTAGTGGATTCGCCTCATTTCTAAAGTAGTTCTTTAGAAAAGAAATATCTTCAGTACCGAACACTGTACTGTGTGAAATAAGTTCAAGCTCATTCAGTTCTAGAATTCAGGTGCTTTCCTACAAAGACCGTTGAATGCAGCAAGTTCAAACTTTCCTTGTTTATGTAAACTAAAAAGATGCACAAATTAGTGGATTCGCCTCATTTGTAAAGTAATTTCTTTAGAAAAGAAACATCTTCAGTACCGAACACTGTACTGTGTGAAATGAATTAATTCGCTTCTAGGAATCAGTTTAATTTCTACGAAGATGGTTGAGTGCAGCAAGTTCAAACTTTCCTTGTTAATGTAATTTGCAAAGATGGCCAAGTTAGTAGATTCACCTCATTTGTAAAGTAGCTTGTTGAGAAAACAAACATCTTCATTGACGAACATTGTACTGTGTTAAAAAAGCTAATTCGTATCTAGAATTCAGTTGCTTTCCCAGAAAGACGGTTGAGTGCAGCAAGTTCAAATATTCCTTGTTAATGTATTCTAAAAAGATCCACAACTTAGTGGATTCACCTCATTTCTAAAGTAATTTCTTGAGAAAAGAAACATCTTCAGTACCGAACACTGTAAAGTGTGAAATACGTTAATTCGCTTCTAGGAATCAGTTTAATTTCTACGAAGATGGTTGAGTTAGGAAGTTCAAACTTTCCTTGTTAATGTAATCTAAAAAGATGTCCAAGTTAGTAGTTTCGCCTCATTTCTAAAGTAGTTTCTTTAGAAAAAAAACCTTCATTGCCAATCATTGTACTGTGTGAAATGAGCTAATTCGGTTGTAGGAATCAGTATACTTTCTACGAGGATGGTTCAGTTTATCAAGTTGAAACTTTCCTTGTTAATGTAATCTAAAAAGATGTCCAAGTTAGTAGATTTGCCTCATTGGTAAAGTACTCTGTTGAGAAAAAAAACATCTTCATTGCCGAACATTGTACTGTGTGAAAAAAAGCTAATTCAGTTCTAGAAATCAGTTGCTTTCCTACAAAGACGGTTGAGTGCAGCAAGTTAAAGCTTCCCTTGTTAATATAATCTAAAAAGATGCACAACGTATTACATTGGCCTCATTTCTAAAGTAGTTTCTTTAGAAAAGAAACATCTTCAGTAACGAACACTGTACTGTGTGAAATAAGTTAATTCCCTTCTAGGAAACAGTTTAATTTCTACGAAGAAGGTTGAGTGCAGCAAGTTCAAATTTTCCTAGTTTGTGTAATCTAACAACATGTACAAGTTAGTGGATTCGCCTCATTTCTAATGTAGTTCCTTTAGAAAAGAAACATCTTCAGTACCAAACACTGTACGTGTGAAATAAGTTAATTCACTTCTAGGAATCAGTTTAATTTCTATGAAGAAGGTTGAGTGCAGCAAGTTCAAACTTTCCTTGTTAATGTAATGTAAAAAGATGGCCAAGTTAGAAGATTCACCTCATTTGTAAAGTACTTTGTTGAGAAAACAAACATCTTCATTGCCGAACATTGTACTGTGTGAAATAAGCTCATTCGTTTCTAGGAATCAGTTGCTTTCCTACAAAGAATGTTGAGTTCAGCAAGTTCAAACTTTCCTTGTTATTGTAATCTAAAAAGATGTCCAAGTTAGTAGATTTGCATCATTTGTAAAGTACTTTGTTGAGAAAACAAACATCTTCATTGGCAAACATTGTACTGTGTGAAAAAAGGTAATTCGGATCTAGAATTCAGTTGCTTTCCTACAAAGACGGTTGAGTGCAGCAAGTTCAAACATTCCTTTTCAATGTATTCTAAAAAGATGCACAACTTACTGCGTTTGCCTCATTTCTAAAGTAGTTTCTTTAGAAAAGAAACATCTTCAGTACGGAACACTGTACTGTGTGTAATGTTAATTCGCTTCTAGCAATCAGTTAAATTTCTACGAAGATGGTTGAGTCCAGCAAGTTCAAACTTTCCTTGTTAATGTAATCTAAAAAGATGGCCAAGTTATTAGATTCGCCTCATTTGTAAAGTAGTTTGTTGAGAAAACAAACATCTTCATTGCCGAACATTGTACTGTGTGAATTAAGCTCATTCGGTTCGAGGAATCACTTGCTTTCCTACAAAGAAGGGGTAGTGCAGCAAGTTCAAACATTCCTTGTTAATGTAACATAAAAACATGCACAACTTAGTAGATTGGCCTCATTTCTAAAGTAGTTTGTTTAGAAAACAAACATCTTCATTACCGAACACTGTACTAAGCTAGTTTGGTTCTAGTAATAACTTGCTTTCCTACGAAGAAGGTTGAGTGCAGCAAGTTCAAACTTTCCTAGTTTGTGTAATCTAACAAGTTGCACAAGTTAGTTTATTCGCGTCATTTCTGAAGTAGTTTCTTTTGAAAACACATATCTACAGTACCGAACATTGTACTGTGTTAAATAAGTTAATTCGGTTCCAGGAATCAGTTTCCTTTCTACGAAGATGGTTGAGTTTATCAAGTTCAAACTTTCCTTGTTAATGTAATCTAAAAAGATGTCCAAGTTAGTAGATTCACCTCATTTCTAAAGTAGTTTCTTTAGAAAAAAAACCTTCATTGCCAAACATTGTACTGTATGAAATAAGCTTATGTGGTTCTAGGAATCAGTTTACTTTCTATGAAGATGGTTGAGTTTAGCAAGTTCAAACTTTCCTTGTTAATGTAATCTAAAAAGATGTCCAAGTTAGTAGATTTGTCTCATTGCTACAGTAGTTTGTTTAGAAAACAAACATCTTCATTGCGGACCATTGTACTCTGTGTAAAAAGCTAATTCGGTTCTAGAATTCAGTTGCTTTCCTACAAAGACGGTTGAGTGCAGAAAGTTCAAACTTTCCGTGTTAATGTAATCTAAAAAGATGCAAAACTTAGTAGATTGGCCTCATTTGTAAATAGTTTCTTTACTAAAGAAACATCTTCAGTACCGAACACTGTACTGTGTGAAATAAGTTAATTCACTTCTAGGAATCAGTTTAATTTCTACGAAGAAGGTTGAGTGCAGCAAGTTCAAGCTATCCTTGTTAATGTAATCTAAAACGATGCACAACTTAGTAGATTGGCCTCATTTCTAAAGTAGTTTGTTTACAAAACAAACATCTTCATTACCAAACACTCTACTATGTGAAATGAGCTAGTTCGGTTCTAGGAATCACGTGCTTTCCTACGAAGAAGGTTGAGTGCAGCAAGTTCAAACTTTCCTCGTTTGTGTAATCTAAAAAGATGTACAAGTTAGTGGATTCGCGTCATTTCTAAAGTGGTTCCTTTAGAAAACAAACATCATCAGTACTGAACAGTGTCCTGTGTGAAATAAGTTAATTCTGTTCTAGGAATCAGTTTCCTTTCTCCGAAGATGGTTGAGTGCAGCAAGTTCAAACTTTCCTTGTTAATGTAATCTAAAAAGATGGCCAAGTTAGCAGATTCACCTCATTTGTAAAGTAGTTTGTTGAGAAAATTAACATCTTTATTGCCGAACCTTGTACTGTGTGAAATAAGCTCATTCGGTTCTAGGAATCACTTGCTTTCCTACAAAGAAGGTTGACCGCAGCAAGTTCAAACTTTCCTTGTCAATGTATTCAAAAAAGATGCAAAACTTAGTAGATTGGCCTCATTTGTAAATAGTTTCTTTACTAAAGAAACTTCTTCAGTATCCAACACTGTACTGTGTGAAATAAGTTAATTCCCTTCTAGGAATCAGTTTAATTTCTACGAAGAAGGTTGAGTGCAGCAAGTTCAAACTATACTTGTTCATGTAATCTAAAAATATGCACAACTTAGTAGATTGGCCTCATTTCTAAAGTAGTTTGTTTACAAAACAAACATCTTCATTACCAGACACTCTACTATGTGAAATGAGCTAGTTCGGTTCTAGGAATCACTTGCTTTCCTACGAAGAAGGTTGAGTGCAGCAAGTTCAAACTTTCCGAGTTTGTGTAATCTAAAAAGATGTACAAGTTAGTGGATTCGGGTCATTTCTAAAGTGGTTCCTTTAGAAAACAAACTTCATCTGTACTGAACAGTGTCCTGTGTGAAATAAGTTAATTCTTTCTAGGAATCAGTTTCCTTTCTCCGAATATGGTTGAGTGCAGCATGTTCAAACTTTCCTTGTTAATGTAATCTAAAAAGATGGCCAAGTTAGCAGGGTCACCTCATTTGTAAAGTATTTTGTTGAGAAAATTAACATCTTTATTGCCGAACATTGTACTGCGTGAAATAAGCTCATTCGGTTCTAGGAATCAATTGCTTTCTTACAAAGAAGGTTGAGTGCAGCAAGTTCAAACTTTCCTTGTTAATGTAATCTAAAAAGATGCACAACTTAGTAGATTGGCCTCATTTCTAAAGTAGTTTGTTTAGAAAAGAAACATCTTCAGTACCGAACACTGTACAGTGTGAAATAAGTTAATTCGCTTCTAGGAATCAGTTTCCTTTCTACGAAGATGGTTGAGTGCAGCAAGTTCAAACTTTCCTAGTTTGTGTAATCTAACAAGATGTACAAGTTAGTGCATTCGCCTCACTTCTAAAGTAGTTTCTTTAGAAAAGAAACATCTTCAGTACCGAACACTGTTCTGTGTGAAATAAGGTAATTCGGTTCTCGGAATCATTTGCTTTCCTACAAAGAAGGTTGAGTGCAGCAAGTCAAACTTTCTTTGTTAATGTAACCTAAAAAGATGCACAACTTAGTAGATTAGCCTCATTTCTAAAGTAGTTGGTTTAGAAAACAAACATCATCATAACCGAACACTGTACTATGTGAAATGAGCTAGTTCCGTTCTAGGAATCACTTGCTTTCATACGATAAGGTTGAGTGCAGCAAGTTCAAACTTTCCTAGTTTGTGTAATCTATGAAGATGTACAAGTTAGTGGATTCGAGTCGTTTCTAAAGTGGTTTCTTTAGAAAACAAACATCTTCAGTACTGAGCACTGTACTGTCTGAAATAAGTTAATTCGATTCTAGGAATCAGTTTCCTTTCTACGAAGATGGTTGAATGCAGTAAGTTCAAACTTTCCTTGTTAATGTAATCTAAAAAATGGCCAAGTTAGCAGATTCACCTCATTTGTAAGGTAGTTTATTGAGAAAATTAACATCTTTATTGCCGAACATTGTACTGTGTGAAGTGAGCTCATTCAGTTCTAGGAATCAGTTGCTTTCCTACAAAGAAGGTTGAGTGCAGCAAGTTCAAACTTTCCTTGTTAATGGAATCTAAAAAGATGCACAACTTAGTAGATTGGCTTCATTTCTAAAGTAGTTTCTTTTGAAAAGAAACATCTTCAGTACCGAACACGGTGCTGTGTGAAATGAGTTAATTCGCTTCTAGGAATCAGTTCAATTTCTGCGAAGATGGTTGAGTGCAGCAAGTTCAAACTTTCCTAATTTGTGGAATCTAACAAGATGTACAAGTTAGTGGTTTCACGTCATTTCTAAATTAGTTTCTTTAGAAAACAAACATCTTCAGTACCGAACACTGTACTGTGTGAAATAAGTTAATTCGGTTCTAGGAATCAGTTTCCTTTCTACGAAGATGGTTGAGTTTAGCAAGTTCAAACTTTCCTTGTTAATGTAATCTAAAAAGATGTCCAAGTTAGTAGATTTGCCTCATTTCTAAAGTACTTTCTTTAGAAAACAAACATAATTGCCAAACTTTGTACTGTGTGAAATGAGCTAATTCGGTTCTAGGAATCAGTTTACTTTCTACGAAGTGGTTGAGTTTAGCAAGTGCAAACTTTCCTTGTTAATGTGCTCTAAAAAGATGTCCAAGTTAGTAGATTTGCCTCATTGGTAAAGTAGTTTGTTGAGAAAACAAACATCTTCATTGGCGAACATTGTACTGTGTGAAAAAAGCTAATTTAGTTCTAGAATTCAGTTGCTTTCCTACAAAGAAGGTGGAGTGCAGCCAGATCAAACTTTCCTTGTTAATGTAATCTAAAAAGATGCACAACTTAGTAGATTGGCCTCATTTCTAAAGTAGTTTGTTTACAAAACAAACATCTTCATTACCGAACACTATACTATGTGACATGAGCTAGTTCGGTTCCAGGAATCACTTGCTTTCCTACAAAAGAAGGTTGAGTGCAGCAGGTTCAAACTTTCCTCGTTTGTGTAATCTAACAAGATGTACCAGTTAGTAGATTTGCCTCATTTGTAACGTGGTTTGTTGAGCAAACAAACATCTTCATTGCGGAATATTGTACTGTGTGAAAAAAGTTAATTCGAATCTTGAATTCAGTCACTTTCCTACAACGACGGTTGAGTGCAGCAGTTTCAAACATTCCTTGTTAATGTAATCTAAAAAGATGCACAACTTAGTGGATTCGCCTCATTTCTAAAGTAATTTCTTTAGAAAAAATATCTTCATTACCGAAGACTGTACTGTGTGAAATAAGTTAATTCGGTTCCAGGAATCAGTTTAATTTCTACTGAAAAGGTTGAGTGCAGCAAGTTCAAACTTTCCTTGTTAATGTAATCAACAAAGATGGCCAAGTTAGTAGATTCACCTCATTTGTAATGTAGTTTGTTAAGAAAACAAACATCTTCATTGCGAACAAATGTACTGTGTGAAAAAAGCTAATTCGGATCTAAAATTTTGTTGCTTTCCTACAAAGAAGGTGGACTGCAACAAGTTCAAACTTTCCTTGTTAATGTATTCTAAAAAGATGCAAAACTTAGTAGATTAGCCTCATTTCTAAAGTAATTTCTTTAGAAAACAAACATCTTCATTGCCGAACACTGTACTGTGTGAAATAAGCTAATTCCGTTCTAGGAATCACTTGCTTTCCTACAAGAAGGTTGAGTGCAGCAAGTTCAAACTTTCTTAGTTTGTTTAATCTAACAAGATGTACAAGTTAGTGGATTCGCCTCATTTCTAAAGTAGTTTCTTTAGAAAAGAAACATCTTCATTGCCAACACTGTACTGTGTGAAATAAGCTAATTCGGTTCTAGGAATCAGTTTAATTTCTAAAAGATGGTTGAGTGCAGCAAGTTCAAACTTTCCTTGTTAATGTAATCTAAAAGATGCACAAGTTAGTAGATTGGCCTCATTTCTAAAGTAGTTTCTTTACAAAACAAACATCTTCATTGCCAAACATTCTACTGTGTGAAATGAGCTAGTTCTGTTCTAGGAATCAGTTGCTTTCCTACAAAGAAGGTTGAGTGCAGCAAGTTCAAACGTTCCTTGTTAATGTAATCTAAAAAGATGCACAACTTAGTAGATTGGCCTCATTTCTAAGTAGTTTGTTTACAAAACAAACATCTTCATTACCGAACACTATACTGGTGAAATGAGCTAGTTCGGTTCTAGGAATCACTTGCTTTCCTACAAAGAGGTTGAGTGCAGCAAGTTCAAACTTTCCTAGTTTGTGTAATCTAACAAGATGTACAAGTTAGTGCATTCGCCTCATTTCTAAAGTAGTTTCTTTAGAAAACAAACATCTTCATTACTGAACACTGTACTGTGTGAAATAAGGTAATTCGGTTCTATGAATCAGTTTAATTTCTACAAAGATGGTTGAGTGCAGCAAGTTCAAACTTTCCTTGTTAATGTAATCTAACAAGATGCCCAACAAGTTAGTAGATTGGCCTCATTTCTAAAGTAGTTTGTTTACCAAACAAACATCTTCATTGCCAAGACTGTACTGTGTGAAATAAGCTAGTTCGGTTCTAGGAATCACTTGCTTTCCTACAAAGAAGGTTGAGTGCAGCAAATTCAAACTTTCCTCGTTTGTGTAATCTAACAAGATGTACAAGTTAGTAGATTCGCCTCATTTCTGAAGTGGTTTCTTTAGAAAACAAAATCTTCAGTACTGAACACTGTACTGTGTGAAATAAGTTAATTCTGTTCTAGGAATCAGTTTCCTTTCTACGAAGATGGTTGAGTGCAGCAAGTTCAAACTTTCCTTGTTAATGTAATCTAAAAAAATGGCCAAGTTAGTAGATTCGCCTCATTTGTAAAGTAGTTTTTGAGAAAACAAACATCTTTATTGCGAACATTGTACTAGTGAAATAAGCTAATTCGGTTCTAGGAATCACTTGCTTTCCTACAAAGAAGGTTGAGTGCATCAAGTTCAAACTTTCCTTGTTAATGGAATCTAAAAAGATGCACAACTTAGTAGATTGGCCTCATTTTTAAAGTCGTTTCTTTAAAAAGAAACATCTTCAGTACCGAACACTGTACAGTGTGAAATAAGTTAATTCGCTTCTAGGAATCAGTTTAATTTCTACAAAGAAGGTTGAGTGCAGCAAGTTCAAACTTTCCTTGTTAATGTAATCTAAAAAGATGTACAAGTTAGTCAATTCGCCTCATTTGTAAACTAGTTTCTTGAGAAAACAAACATCTTCATTCAGCGAACATTGTACTGTGTGAAATAAGCTCAATTCGGTTCTAGGAATCAGTTGCTTTCCTACAAAGAAGGTTGAGTGCAGCAAGTTCAAACTTTCCTTGTTAATGTAATCTGAAAAGATGCACAACTTAGTAGATTGCCCTCATTTCTAAAGTAGTTTCTTTAGAAAACAAACATCTTCATTACCGAACATTGTACTGTGTGAAATGAGCTAATTCGGTTCTAGGAATCACTTGCTTTCCTACAAAGAAAGATGAGTGCAGCAAGTTCAAACTTTCCTCGTTTGTGTAATCTAACAAGATGTACAAGTTAGTGGATTCGCCTCATTTCTAAAGTGGTTTCTTGAGAACTCAAACATCTTCAGTACTGAACACTGTACTGTGTGAAATAAGTTAATTCGGTTCTAGGAAACAGTTGCTTTCTACAAAGATGGTTGAGTGCAGCAAGTTCAAACTTTCCTTGTTAATGTAATCTAAAAAGATGTCCATGTTAGCAGAGTCACCTCATTTGTAAAATAGTTTGTTTGAGAAAATAACATCTTTATTGCCGAACATTGTACTGTGTGAAATAAGCTAATTCGGTTCTAGGAATCAGTTGCTTTCCTACAAAGAAGGTTGAGTGCAGCAAGTTCAAACTTTCCTTGTTAATGTAATCTAAAAAGATGTACAACTTAGTAGATTGGCCCTCATTTCTAAAGTAGTTTCTTTAGAAAAACAAACATCTTCATTGCCGAACACTGTACTGTGTGAAATAAGCTAATTCGGTTCTCGGAATCACTTGCTTTCCTACAAAGAAGGTTGAGTGCAGCAAGTTCAAACTTTCTTAGTTTGTGTAATCTAACAAGATGTACAAGTTAGTGGATGTGCCTCATTTCTAAAGTAGTTTCTTTAGAAAACAAACATCTTCATTGCCGAACACTGTACTGTGTGAAATAAGCTAATTCGGTTCTAGGAATCAGTTTAATTTCTACAAGATGGTTGAGTGCAGCAAGTTCAAACTTTCCTAGTTAATGTAATCTAAAAAGATGCACAAGTTAGTAGATTGGCCTCATTTCTAAAGTAGTTTCTTTACAAAACAAACATCTTCATTACCAAACATTGTACTGTGTGAAATAAGCTAGTTCTGTTCTAGGAATCAGTTGCTTTCCTACAAAGAAGGTTGAGTGCAGCAAGTTCAAACTTTCCTTGTTTGTGTAATCTAAAAAGATGCACAAGTTAGTAGATTGGCCTCATTTCTAAAGTAGTTTGTTTACAA
Source organism: Orientallactaga sibirica (assembly GCA_036365145.1). Classification (NCBI taxonomy): domain Eukaryota; kingdom Metazoa; phylum Chordata; class Mammalia; order Rodentia; family Dipodidae; genus Orientallactaga; species Orientallactaga sibirica. The sequence continues at coordinate 87,334 of JAEOAD010002426.1, read as the reverse complement.
AACAAACATCTTCATTGCCAACACTGTACTGTGTGAAATGAGCTAGTTCGGTTCTAGGAATCACTTGCTTTCCCTACAAAGAGGTTGAGTGCAGCAAGTTCAAACTTTCCTAGTTTGTGTAATCTAACAAGATGTACAAGTTAGTAGATTCGCCTCATTTCTAAAGTAGTTTCTTTAGAAAACAAACATCTTCATTGCTGAACATTGTACTGTGTGAAATAAGCTAATTCGGTTCTAGGAATCAGTTGCTTTCCTACAAAGATGGTTGAGTGCAGCAAGTTCAAACTTTCCTAGTTTGTGTAATCTAACAAGATGTACAAGTTAGTAGATTGGCCTCATTTCTAAAGTAGTTTCTTGAGAAAACAAACATCTTCATTGCCGAACATTGTACTGTGTGAAATAAGCTAATTCGGTTCTAGGAATCACTTGCTTTCCTACAAAGAAGGTTGAGTGCAGCAAGTTCAAACTTTCCTAGTTTGTGTAATCTAACAAGATGTACAAGTTAGTAGATTCGCCTCATTTCTAAGTAGTTTCTTGAGAAAACAAAATCTTCATTGCTGAACATTGTACTGTGTGAAATAAGCTAATTCGGTTCTAGGAATCACTTGCTTTCCTACAAAGAAGGTTGAGTGCAGCAAGTTCAAACTTTCCTAGTTTGTGTAATCTAACAAGATGTACAAGTTAGTAGATTCGCCTCATTTCTAAAGTAGTTTCTTGAGAAAACAAACATCTTCATTGCGAACATTGTACTGTGTGAAATAAGCTAATTCGGTTCTAGGAATCACTTGCTTTCCTACAAAGAAGGTTGAGTGCAGCAAGTTCAAACTTTCCTAGTTTGTGTAATCTAACAAGATGTACAAGTTAGTAGATTCGCCTCATTTCTAAAGTAGTTTCTTGAGAAAACAAACATCTTCATTGCCGAACATTGTACTGTGTGAAATAAGCTAATTCGGTTCTAGGAATCACTTGCTTTCCTACAAAGAAGGTTGAGTGCAGCAAGTTCAAACTTTCCTAGTTTGTGTAATCTAACAAGATGTACAAGTTAGTAGATTCGCCTCATTTCTAAAGTAGTTTCTTGAGAAAACAAACATCTTCATTCCCGAACATTGTACTGTGTGAAATAAGCTAATTCGGTTCTAGGAATCACTTGCTTTCCTACAAAGAAGGTTGAGTGCAGCAAGTTCAAACTTTCCTAGTTTGTGTAATCTAACAAGATGTACAAGTTAGTAGATTCGCCTCATTTCTAAAGTAGTTTCTTGAGAAAACAAACATCTTCATTGCCGAACATTGTACTGTGTGAAATAAGCTAATTCGGTTCTAGGAATCACTTGCTTTCCTACAAAGAAGGTTGAGTGCAGCAAGTTCAAACTTTCCTAGTTTGTGTAATCTAACAAGATGTACAAGTTAGTAGATTCGCCTCATTTCTAAAGTAGTTTCTTGAGAAAACAAACATCTTCATTGCTGAACATTGTACTGTGTGAAATAAGCTAATTCGGTTCTAGGAATCACTTGCTTTCCTACAAAGAAGGTTGAGTGCAGCAAGTTCAAACTTTCCTAGTTTGTGTAATCTAACAAGATGTACAAGTTAGTAGATTCGCCTCATTTCTAAAGTAGTTTCTTGAGAAAACAAACATCTTCATTGCCGAACATTGTACTGTGTGAAATAAGCTAATTCGGTTCTAGGAATCACTTGCTTTCCTACAAAGAAGGTTGAGTGCAGCAAGTTCAAACTTTCTTAGTTTGTGTAATCTAACAAGATGTACAAGTTAGTAGATTAGCCTCATTTCTAAAGTAGTTTCTTGAGAAAACAAACATCTTCATTGCCGAACATTGTACTGTGTGAAATAAGCTAATTCGGTTCTAGGAATCACTTGCTTTCCTACAAAGAAGGTTGAGTGCAGCAAGTTCAAACTTTCCTAGTTTGTGTAATCTAACAAGATGTACAAGTTAGTAGATTCGCCTCATTTCTAAAGTAGTTTCTTGAATTAACAAACATCTTCATTGCCGAACATTGTACTGTGTGAAATAAGCTAATTCGGTTCTAGGAATCACTTGCTTTCCTACAAAGAAGGTTGAGTGCAGCAAGTTCAAACTTTCCTAGTTTGTGTAATCTAACAAGATGTACAAGTTAGTAGATTCGCCTCATTTCTAAAGTAGTTTCTTGAGAAAACAAACATCTTCATTGCCGAACATTGTACTGTGTGAAATAAGCTAATTCGGTTCTAGGAATCACTTGCTTTCCTACAAAGAAGGTTGAGTGCAGCAAGTTCAAACTTTCCTAGTTTGTGTAATCTAACAAGATGTACAAGTTAGTAGATTCGCCTCATTTCTAAAGTAGTTTCTTGAGAAAACAAACATCTTCATTGCCGAACATTGTACTGTGTGAAATAAGCTAATTCGGTTCTAGGAATCACTTGCTTTCCTACAAAGAAGGTTGAGTGCAGCAAGTTCAAACTTTCCTAGTTTGTGTAATCTAACAAGATGTACAAGTTAGTAGATTCGCCTCATTTCTAAAGTAGTTTCTTGAGAAAACAAACATCTTCATTGCCGAACATTGTACTGTGTGAAATAAGCTAATTCGGTTCTAGGAATCACTTGCTTTCCTACAAAGAAGGTTGAGTGCAGCAAGTTCAAACTTTCCTAGTTTGTGTAATCTAACAAGATGTACAAGTTAGTAGATTCGCCTCATTTCTAAAGTAGTTTCTTGAGAAAACAAACATCTTCATTGCCGAACATTGTACTGTGTGAAATAAGCTAATTCGGTTCTAGGAATCACTTGCTTTCCTACAAAGAAGGTTGAGTGCAGCAAGTTCAAACTTTCCTAGTTTGTGTAATCTAACAAGATGTACAAGTTAGTAGATTCGCCTCATTTCTAAAGTAGTTTCTTGAGAAAACAAACATCTTCATTGCGAAACATTGTACTGTGTGAAATAAGCTAATTCGGTTCTAGGAATCACTTGCTTTCCTACAAAGAAGGTTGAGTGCAGCAAGTTCAAACTTTCCTAGTTTGTGTAATCTAACAAGATGTACAAGTTAGTAGATTCGCCTCATTTCTAAAGTAGTTTCTTGAGAAAACAAACATCTTCATTGCCGAACATTGTACTGTGTGAAATAAGCTAATTCGGTTCTAGGAATCACTTGCTTTCCTACAAAGAAGGTTGAGTGCAGCAAGTTCAAACTTTCCTAGTTTGTGTAATCTAACAAGATGTACAAGTTAGTAGATTCGCCTCATTTCTAAAGTAGTTTCTTGAGAAAACAAACATCTTCATTGCGAACATTGTACTGTGTGAAATAAGCTAATTCGGTTCTAGGAATCACTTGCTTTCCTACAAAGAAGGTTGAGTGCAGCAAGTTCAAACTTTCCTAGTTTTGAGTAATCTAACAAGATGTACAAGTTAGTAGATTCGCCTCATTTCTAAAGTAGTTTCTTGAGAAAACAAACATCTTCATTGCCGAACATTGTACTGTGTGAAATAAGCTAATTCGGTTCTAGGAATCACTTGCTTTCCTACAAAGAAGGTTGAGTGCAGCAAGTTCAAACTTTCCTAGTTTGTGTAATCTAACAAGATGTACAAGTTAGTAGATTCGCCTCATTTCTAAAGTAGTTTCTTGAAAAAAAAACATCTTCATTGCGAACATTGTACTGTGTGAAATAAGCTAATTCGGTTCTAGGAATCACTTGCTTTCCTACAAAGAAGGTTGAGTGCAGCAAGTTCAAACTTTCCTAGTTTGTGTAATCTAACAAGATGTACAAGTTAGTAGATTCGCCTCATTTCTAAAGTAGTTTCTTGAGAAAACAAACATCTTCATTGCGAACATTGTACTGTGTGAAATAAGCTAATTCGGTTCTAGGAATCACTTGCTTTCCTACAAAGAAGGTTGAGTGCAGCAAGTTCAAACTTTCTAGTTTGTGTAATCTAACAAGATGTACAAGTTAGTAGATTCGCCTCATTTCTAAAGTAGTTTCTTGAGAAAACAAACATCTTCATTGCCGAACATTGTACTGTGTGAAATAAGCTAATTCGGTTCTAGGAATCACTTGCTTTCCTACAAAGAAGGTTGAGTGCAGCAAGTTCAAACTTTCCTAGTTTGTGTAATCTAACAAGATGTACAAGTTAGTAGATTCGCCTCATTTCTAAAGTAGTTTCTTGAGAAAACAAACATCTTCATTGCCGAACATTGTACTGTGTGAAATAAGCTAATTCGGTTCTAGGAATCACTTGCTTTCCTACAAAGAAGGTTGAGTGCAGCAAGTTCAAACTTTCCTAGTTTGTGTAATCTAACAAGATGTACAAGTTAGTAGATTCGCCTCATTTCTAAAGTAGTTTCTTGAGAAAACAAACATCTTCATTGCCGAACATTGTACTGTGTGAAATAAGCTAATTCGGTTCTAGGAATCACTTGCTTTCCTACAAAGAAGGTTGAGTGCAGCAAGTTCAAACTTTCCTAGTTTGTGTAATCTAACAAGATGTACAAGTTAGTAGATTCGCCTCATTTTCAAAGTAGTTTCTTGAGAAAACAAACATCTTCATTGCCGAACATTGTACTGTGTGAAATAAGCTAATTCGGTTCTAGGAATCACTTGCTTTCCTACAAAGAAGATTGAGTGCAGCAAGTTCAAACTTTCCTAGTTTGTGTAATCTAACAAGATGTACAAGTTAGTAGATTCGCCTCATTTCTAAAGTAGTTTCTTGAGAAAACAAACATCTTCATTGCCGATATTGTACTGTGTGAAATAAGCTAATTCGGTTCTAGGAATCACTTGCTTTCCTACAAAGAAGGTTGAGTGCAGCAAGTTCAAACTTTCCTAGTTTGTGTAATCTAACAAGATGTACAAGTTAGTAGATTCGCCTCATTTCTAAAGTAGTTTCTTGAGAAAACAAACATCTTCATTGCCGAACATTGTACTGTGTGAAATAAGCTAATTCGGTTCTAGGAATCACTTGCTTTCCTACAAAGAAGGTTGAGTGCAGCAAGTTCAAACTTTCCTAGTTTGTGTAATCTAACAAGATGTACAAGTTAGTAGATTCGCCTCATTTCTAAAGTAGTTTCTTGAGAAAACAAACATCTTCATTGCCGAAACTTGTACTGTGTGAAATAAGCTAATTCGGTTCTAGGAATCACTTGCTTTCCTACAAAGAAGGTTGAGTGCAGCAAGTTCAAACTTTCCTAGTTTGTGTAATCTAACAAGATGTACAAGTTAGTAGATTCGCCTCATTTCTAAAGTAGTTTCTTGAGAAAACAAACATCTTCATTGCCGAACATTGTACTGTGTGAAATAAGCTAATTCGGTTCTAGGAATCACTTGCTTTCCTACAAAGAAGGTTGAGTGCAGCAAGTTCAAACTTTCCTAGTTTGTGTAATCTAACAAGATGTACAAGTTAGTAGATTCGCCTCATTTCTAAAGTAGTTTCTTGAGAAAACAAACATCTTCATTGCCGAACATTGTACTGTGTGAAATAAGCTAATTCGGTTCTAGGAATCACTTGCTTTCCTACAAAGAAGGTTGAGTGCAGCAAGTTCAAACTTTCCTAGTTTGTGTAATCTAACAAGATGTACAAGTTAGTAGATTCGCCTCATTTCTAAAGTAGTTTCTTGAGAAAAAAAAAACATCTTCATTGCCGAACATTGTACTGTGTGAAATAAGCTAATTCGGTTCTAGGAATCACTTGCTTTCCTACAAAGAAGGTTGAGTGCAGCAAGTTCAAACTTTCCTAGTTTGTGTAATCTAACAAGATGTACAAGTTAGTAGATTCGCCTCATTTCTAAAGTAGTTTCTTGAGAAAACAAACATCTTCATTGCCGAACATTGTACTGTGTGAAATAAGCTAATTCGGTTCTAGGAATCACTTGCTTTCCTACAAAGAAGGTTGAGTGCAGCAAGTTCAAACTTTCCTAGTTTGTGTAATCTAACAAGATGTACAAGTTAGTAGATTCGCCTCATTTCTAAAGTAGTTTCTTGAGAAAACAAACATCTTCATTGCGAACATTGTACTGTGTGAAATAAGCTAATTCGGTTCTAGGAATCACTTGCTTTCCTACAAAGAAGGTTGAGTGCAGCAAGTTCAAACTTTCCTAGTTTGTGTAATCTAACAAGATGTACAAGTTAGTAGATTCGCCTCATTTCTAAAGTAGTTTCTTGAGAAAACAAACATCTTCATTGCCGAACATTGTACTGTGTGAAATAAGCTAATTCGGTTCTAGGAATCACTTGCTTTCCTACAAAGAAGGTTGAGTGCAGCAAGTTCAAACTTTCCTAGTTTGTGTAATCTAACAAGATGTACAAGTTAGTAGATTCGCCTCATTTCTAAAGTAGTTTCTTGAGAAAACAAACATCTTCATTGCGAACATTGTACTGTGTGAAATAAGCTAATTCGGTTCTAGGAATCACTTGCTTTCCTACAAAGAAGGTTGAGTGCAGCAAGTTCAAACTTTCCTAGTTTGTGTAATCTAACAAGATGTACAAGTTAGTAGATTCGCCTCATTTCTAAAGTAGTTTCTTGAGAAAACAAACATCTTCATTGCCGAACATTGTACTGTGTGAAATAAGCTAATTCGGTTCTAGGAATCACTTGCTTTCCTACAAAGAAGGTTGAGTGCAGCAAGTTCAAACTTTCCTAGTTTGTGTAATCTAACAAGATGTACAAGTTAGTAGATTCGCCTCATTTCTAAAGTAGTTTCTTGAGAAAACAAACATCTTCATTGCCGAACATTGTACTGTGTGAAATAAGCTAATTCGGTTCTAGGAATCACTTGCTTTCCTACAAAGAAGGTTGAGTGCAGCAAGTTCAAACTTTCCTAGTTTGTGTAATCTAACAAGATGTACAAGTTAGTAGATTCGCCTCATTTCTAAAGTAGTTTCTTGAGAAAACAAACATCTTCATTGCCGAACATTGTACTGTGTGAAATAAGCTAATTCGGTTCTAGGAATCACTTGCTTTCCTACAAAGAAAGGTTGAGTGCAGCAAGTTCAAACTTTCCTAGTTTGTGTAATCTAACAAGATGTACAAGTTAGTAGATTCGCCTCATTTCTAAAGTAGTTTCTTGAGAAAACAAACATCTTCATTGCCGACATTGTACTGTGTGAAATAAGCTAATTCGGTTCTAGGAATCACTTGCTTTCCTACAAAGAAGGTTGAGTGCAGCAAGTTCAAACTTTCCTAGTTTGTGTAATCTAACAAGATGTACAAGTTAGTAGATTCGCCTCATTTCTAAAGTAGTTTCTTGAGAAAACAAACATCTTCATTGCCGAACATTGTACTGTGTGAAATAAGCTAATTCGGTTCTAGGAATCACTTGCTTTCCTACAAAGAAGGTTGAGTGCAGCAAGTTCAAACTTTCCTAGTTTGTGTAATCTAACAAGATGTACAAGTTAGTAGATTCGCCTCATTTCTAAAGTAGTTTCTTGAGAAAACAAACATCTTCATTGCCGAACATTGTACTGTGTGAAATAAGCTAATTCGGTTCTAGGAATCACTTGCTTTCCTACAAAGAAGGTTGAGTGCAGCAAGTTCAAACTTTCCTAGTTTGTGTAATCTAACAAGATGTACAAGTTAGTAGATTCGCCTCATTTCTAAAAAGTAGTTTCTTGAGAAAACAAACATCTTCATTGCCGAACATTGTACTGTGTGAAATAAGCTAATTCGGTTCTAGGAATCACTTGCTTTCCTACAAAAAGAAGGTTGAGTGCAGCAAGTTCAAACTTTCCTAGTTTGTGTAATCTAACAAGATGTACAAGTTAGTAGATTCGCCTCATTTCTAAAGTAGTTTCTTGAGAAAACAAACATCTTCATTGCCGAACATTGTACTGTGTGAAATAAGCTAATTCGGTTCTAGGAATCACTTGCTTTCCTACAAAGAAGGTTGAGTGCAGCAAGTTCAAACTTTCCTAGTTTGTGTAATCTAACAAGATGTACAAGTTAGTAGATTCGCCTCATTTCTAAAGTAGTTTCTTGAGAAAACAAACATCTTCATTGCCGAACATTGTACTGTGTGAAATAAGCTAATTCGGTTCTAGGAATCACTTGCTTTCCTACAAAGAAGGGTTGAGTGCAGCAAGTTCAAACTTTCCTAGTTTGTGTAATCTAACAAGATGTACAAGTTAGTAGATTCGCCTCATTTCTAAAGTAGTTTCTTGAAAACAAACATCTTCATTGCCGAACATTGTACTGTGTGAAATAAGCTAATTCGGTTCTAGGAATCACTTGCTTTCCTACAAAGAAGGTTGAGTGCAGCAAGTTCAAACTTTCCTAGTTTGTGTAATCTAACAAGATGTACAAGTTAGTAGATTCGCCTCATTTCTAAAGTAGTTTCTTGAGAAAACAAACATCTTCATTGCCGAACATTGTACTGTGTGAAATAAGCTAATTCGGTTCTAGGAATCACTTGCTTTCCTACAAAGAAGGTTGAGTGCAGCAAGTTCAAACTTTCTAGTTTGTGTAATCTAACAAGATGTACAAGTTAGTAGATTCGCCTCATTTCTAAAGTAGTTTCTTGAGAAAACAAACATCTTCATTGCCGAACATTGTACTGTGTGAAATAAGCTAATTCGGTTCTAGGAATCACTTGCTTTCCTACAAAGAAGGTTGAGTGCAGCAAGTTCAAACTTTCCTAGTTTGTGTAATCTAACAAGATGTACAAGTTAGTAGATTCGCCTCATTTCTAAAGTAGTTTCTTGAGAAAACAAACATCTTCATTTCCGAAATTTGTACTGTGTGAAATAAGCTAATTCGGTTCTAGGAATCACTTGCTTTCCTACAAAGAAGGTTGAGTGCAGCAAGTTCAAACTTTCCTAGTTTGTGTAATCTAACAAGATGTACAAGTTAGTAGATTCGCCTCATTTCTAAAGTAGTTTCTTGAGAAAACAAACATCTTCATTGCCGAACATTGTACTGTGTGAAATAAGCTAATTCGGTTCTAGGAATCACTTGCTTTCCTACAAAAGAAGGTTGAGTGCAGCAAGTTCAAACTTTCTAGTTTGTGTAATCTAACAAGATGTACAAGTTAGTAGATTCGCCTCATTTCTAAAGTAGTTTCTTGAGAAAACAAACATCTTCATTGCCGAACATTGTACTGTGTGAAATAAGCTAATTCGGTTCTAGGAATCACTTGCTTTCCTACAAAGAAGGTTGAGTGCAGCAAGTTCAAACTTTCCTAGTTTGTGTAATCTAACAAGATGTACAAGTTAGTAGATTCGCCTCATTTCTAAAGTAGTTTCTTGAGAAAACAAACATCTTCATTGCGAACATTGTACTGTGTGAAATAAGCTAATTCGGTTCTAGGAATCACTTGCTTTCCTACAAAGAAGGTTGAGTGCAGCAAGTTCAAACTTTCCTAGTTTGTGTAATCTAACAAGATGTACAAGTTAGTAGATTCGCCTCATTTCTAAAGTAGTTTCTTGAGAAAACAAACATCTTCATTGCGAACATTGTACTGTGTGAAATAAGCTAATTCGGTTCTAGGAATCACTTGCTTTCCTACAAAGAAGGTTGAGTGCAGCAAGTTCAAACTTTCCTAGTTTGTGTAATCTAACAAGATGTACAAGTTAGTAGATTCGCCTCATTTCTAAAGTAGTTTCTTGAGAAAACAAACATCTTCATTGCCGAACATTGTACTGTGTGAAATAAGCTAATTCGGTTCTAGGAATCACTTGCTTTCCTACAAAAAGTTTGAGTGCAGCAAGTTCAAACTTTCCTAGTTTGTGTAATCTAACAAGATGTACAAGTTAGTAGATTCGCCTCATTTCTAAAGTAGTTTCTTGAGAAAACAAACATCTTCATTGCCGAACATTGTACTGTGTGAAATAAGCTAATTCGGTTCTAGGAATCACTTGCTTTCCTACAAAGAAGGTTGAGTGCAGCAAGTTCAAACTTTCCTAGTTTGTGTAATCTAACAAGATGTACAAGTTAGTAGATTCGCCTCATTTCTAAAGTAGTTTCTTGAAAAACAAACATCTTCATTGCCGAACATTGTACTGTGTGAAATAAGCTAATTCGGTTCTAGGAATCACTTGCTTGCTTTCCTACAAAGAAGGTTGAGTGCAGCAAGTTCAAACTTTCCTAGTTTGTGTAATCTAACAAGATGTACAAGTTAGTAGATTCGCCTCATTTCTAAAGTAGTTTCTTGAAAAAACAAAACATCTTCATTGCCGAACATTGTACTGTGTGAAATAAGCTAATTCGGTTCTAGGAATCACTTGCTTTCCTACAAAAAGAAGGTTGAGTGCAGCAAGTTCAAACTTTCCTAGTTTGTGTAATCTAACAAGATGTACAAGTTAGTAGATTCGCCTCATTTCTAAAGTAGTTTCTTGAGAAAACAAACATCTTCATTGCCCGAACATTGTACTGTGTGAAATAAGCTAATTCGGTTCTAGGAATCACTTGCTTTCCTACAAAGAAGGTTGAGTGCAGCAAGTTCAAACTTTCCTAGTTTGTGTAATCTAACAAGATGTACAAGTTAGTAGATTCGCCTCATTTCTAAAGTAGTTTCTTGAGAAAACAAACATCTTCATTGCCGAACTTTGTAATGTGTGCAGCAAGTTCAAACTTTCCTAGTTTGTGTAATCTAACAAGATGTACAAGTTAGTAGATTCGCCTCATTTCTAAAGTAGTTTCTTGAGAAAACAAACATCTTCATTGCGGACATTGTACTGTGTGAAATAAGCTAATTCGGTTCTAGGAATCACTTGCTTTCCTACAAAGAAGGTTGAGTGCAGCAAGTTCAAACTTTCCTAGTTTGTGTAATCTAACAAGATGTACAAGTTAGTAGATTCGCCTCATTTCTAAAGTAGTTTCTTGAGAAAACAAACATCTTCATTGCCGAACATTGTACTGTGTGAAATAAGCTAATTCGGTTCTAGGAATCACTTGCTTTCCTACAAAGAAGGTTAGTGCAGCAATGTACTGTGTGAAATAAGCTAATTCGGTTCTAGGAATCACTTGCTTTCCTACAAAGAAGGTTGAGTGCAGCAAGTTCAAACTTTCCTAGTTTGTGTAATCTAACAAGATGTACAAGTTAGTAGATTCGCCTCATTTCTAAAGTAGTTTCTTGAGAAAACAAACATCTTCATTGCCGAACATTGTACTGTGTGAAATAAGCTAATTCGGTTCTAGGAATCACTTGCTTTCCTACAAAGAAGGTTGAGTGCAGCAAGTTCAAACTTTCCTAGTTTGTGTAATCTAACAAGATGTACAAGTTAGTAGATTCGCCTCATTTCTAAAGTAGTTTCTTGAGAAAACAAACATCTTCATTGCGAACATTGTACTGTGTGAAATAAGCTAATTCGGTTCTAGGAATCACTTGCTTTCCTACAAAGAAGGTTGAGTGCAGCAAGTTCAAACTTTCCTAGTTTGTGTAATCTAACAAGATGTACAAGTTAGTAGATTCGCCTCATTTCTAAAGTAGTTTCTTGAGAAAACAAACATCTTCATTGCGAACATTGTACTGTGTGAAATAAGCTAATTCGGTTCTAGGAATCACTTGCTTTCCTACAAAGAAGGTTGAGTGCAGCAAGTTCAAACTTTCCTAGTTTGTGTAATCTAACAAGATGTACAAGTTAGTAGATTCGCCTCATTTCTAAAGTAGTTTCTTGAGAAAACAAACATCTTCATTGCCGAACATTGTACTGTGTGAAATAAGCTAATTCGGTTCTAGGAATCACTTGCTTTCCTACAAAGAAGGTTGAGTGCAGCAAGTTCAAACTTTCCTAGTTTGTGTAATCTAACAAGATGTACAAGTTAGTAGATTCGCCTCATTTCTAAAGTAGTTTCTTGAGAAAACAAACATCTTCATTGCTGAACATTGTACTGTGTGAAATAAGCTAATTCTGTTCTAGGAATCACTTGCTTTCCTACAAGAAGGTTGAGTGCAGCAAGTTCAAACTTTCCTAGTTTGTGTAATCTAACAAGATGTACAAGTTAGTAGATTCGCCTCATTTCTAAAGTAGTTTCTTGAGAAAACAAACATCTTCATTGCCGAACATTGTACTGTGTGAAATAAGCTAATTCGGTTCTAGGAATCACTTGCTTTCCTACAAAGAAGGTTGAGTGCAGCAAGTTCAAACTTTCCTAGTTTGTGTAATCTAACAAGATGTACAAGTTAGTAGATTCGCCTCATTTCTAAAGTAGTTTCTTGAGAAAACAAACATCTTCATTGCCGAACATTGTACTGTGTGAAATAAGCTAATTCGGTTCTAGGAATCACTTGCTTTTCTACAAAGAAGGTTGAGTGCAGCAAGTTCAAACTTTCCTAGTTTGTGTAATCTAACAAGATGTACAAGTTAGTAGATTCGCCTCATTTCTAAAGTAGTTTCTTGAGAAAACAAACATCTTCATTGCGAACATTGTACTGTGTGAAATAAGCTAATTCGGTTCTAGGAATCACTTGCTTTCCTACAAAGAAGGTTGAGTGCAGCAAGTTCAAACTTTCCTAGTTTGTGTAATCTAACAAGATGTACAAGTTAGTAGATTCGCCTCATTTCTAAAGTAGTTTCTTTGAAAACAAACATCTTCATTGCCGAACATTGTACTGTGTGAAATAGCTAATTCGGTTCTAGGAATCACTTGCTTTCCTACAAAGAAGGTTGAGTGCAGCAAGTTCAAACTTTCCTAGTTTGTGTAATCTAACAAGATGTACAAGTTAGTAGATTCGCCTCATTTCTAAAGTAGTTTCTTGAGAAAACAAACATCTTCATTGCTGAACATTGTACTGTGTGAAATAAGCTAATTCGGTTCTAGGAATCACTTGCTTTCCTACAAAGATGGTTGAGTGCAGCAAGTTCAAACTTTCCTAGTTTGTGTAATCTAACAAGATGTACAAGTTAGTAGATTCGCCTCATTTCTAAAATAGTTTCTTGAGAAAACAAACATCTTCATTGCCGAACATTGTACTGTGTGAAATAAGCTAATTCGGTTCTAGGAATCACTTGCTTTCCTACAAAGAAGGTTGAGTGCAGCAAGTTCAAACTTTCCTAGTTTGTGTAATCTAACAAGATGTACAAGTTAGTAGATTCGCCTCATTTCTAAAGTAGTTTCTTGAGAAAACAAACATCTTCATTGCCGAACATTGTACTGTGTGAAATAAGCTAATTCGGTTCTAGGAATCACTTGCTTTCCTACAAAGAAGGTTGAGTGCAGCAAGTTCAAACTTTCTTAGTTTGTGTAATCTAACAAGATGTACAAGTTAGTAGATTCGCCTCATTTCTAAAGTAGTTTCTTGAGTAAACAAACATCTTCATTGCGAACATTGTACTGTGTGAAATAAGCTAATTCGGTTCTAGGAATCACTTGCTTTCCTACAAAGAAGGTTGAGTGCAGCAAGTTCAAACTTTCCTAGTTTGTGTAATCTAACAAGATGTACAAGTTAGTAGATTGGCCTCATTTCTAAAGTAGTTTCTTGAGAAAACAAACATCTTCATTGCCAAACATTGTACTGTGTGAAATAAGCTAATTCGGTTCTAGGAATCACTTGCTTTCCTACAAAGAAGGTTGAGTGCAGCAAGTTCAAACTTTCCTAGTTTGTGTAATCTAACAAGATGTACAAGTTAGTAGATTCGCCTCATTTCTAAAGTAGTTTCTTGAGAAAACAAACATCTTCATTGCCAACATTGTACTGTGTGAAATAAGCTAATTCGGTTCTAGGAATCACTTGCTTTCCTACAAAGAGGTTGAGTGCAGCAAGTTCAAACTTTCCTAGTTTGTGTAATCTAACAAGATGTACAAGTTAGTGCATTCGCCTCTTTTCTAAAGTAGTTTCTTTAGAAAAGAAACATCTTCAGTACTGAACACTGTACTGTGTGAAATAAGGTAAATCGGTTCTATGAATCAGTTTAATTTCTAATGAAGATGGTTGAGTGCAGCAAGTTCAAACTTTCCTTGTTAATGTAATCTATAAAGATGCCCAACATAGTAGATTGGCCTCATTCTAAAGTAGTTTGTTTACCAAACAAACATCTTCATTACCAAGACTATACTATGTGAAATGAGCTAGTTCGGTTCTAGGAATCACTTGCTTTCCTACAAAAGAAGGATTGAGTGCAGCAAATACAAACTTTCCTCGTTTGTGTAATCTAACAAGATGTACAAGTTAGTGGATTCGCCTCATTTCTGAAGTGGTTTCTTTAGAAAACAAAATCTTCAGTACTGAACACTGTACTGTGTGAAATAAGTTAATTCTGTTCTAGGAATCAGTTTCCTTTCTACGAAGATGGTTGAGTGCAGCAAGTTCAAACTTTCCTTGTTAATGTAATCTAAAAAAATGGCCAAGTTAGTAGATTCGCCTCATTTGTAAAGTAGTTTTTTGAGAAAATTAACATCTTTATTGCCGAACATTGTACTAGTGAAATAAGCTCATTCGGTTCTAGGAATCACTTGCTTTCCTACAAAGAAGGTTGAGTGCATCAAGTTCAAACTTTCCTTGTTAATGGAATCTAAAAAGATGCACAACTTAGTAGATTGGCCTCATTTTTAAAGTCGTTTCTTTAAAAAGAAACATCTTCAGTACCGAACACTGTACAGTGTGAAATAAGTTAATTCGCTTCTAGGAATCAGTTTAATTTCTATGAAGAAGGTTGAGTGCAGCAAGTTCAAACTTTCCTTGTTAATGTATTCTAAAAAGATGGCCAAGTTAGTCAATTCGCCTCATTTGTAAACTAGTTTGTTGAGAAAACAAACATCTTCATTCCCGAATATTGTAGTGTGTGAAATAAGCTCACTCGGATCTAGGAATCAGTTGCTTTCCTACAAAGAAGGTAGAGTGCAGCAAGTTCACACTTTCCTTGTTAATGTAATCTGAAAAGATGCACAACTTAGTAGATTGCCCTCATTTCTAAAGTAGTTTGTTTACAAAACAAACATCTTCATTACCGAACGCTATACTACGTGAAATGAGCTAGTTCGATTCTAGGAATCACTTGCTTTCCTACGAAGAAAGATGAGTGCAGCAAATTCAAACATTCCTCGTTTGTGTAATCTAACACGATGTACAAGTTAGTGGATTCGCTTCGTTTCTAAAGTGGTTTCTTTAGAACTCAAACATCTTCAGTACTGAACACTGTACTGTGTGAAATAAGTTAATTCGGTTCTAGGAAACAGTTTCCTTTCTACGAAGATGGTTGAGTGCAGCAAGTTCAAACTTTCCTTGTTAATGTGCTCTAAAAAGATGTCCATGTTAGCAGAGTCACCTCATTTGTAAAATAGTTTGTTGAGAAAAATAACATCTTTACAGCCGAACATTGTACTGTGTGAAATAAGCTCATTCGGTTCTAGGAATCAGTTGCTTTCCTACAAAGAAGGTTGAGTGCAGCAAGTTCAAACTTACCTTGTTAATGTAATCTAAAAAGATGCACAACTTAGTAGATTGGCCTCATTTCTAAAGTAGTTTCTTTAGAAAAGAAACATCTTCAGTACCGAACACTGTACTGTGTGAAATAAGCTAGTTCCGTTCTAGGAATCACTTGCTTTCCTACGAAGAAGGTTGAGTGCAGCAAGTTCAAACTTTCTTAGTTTGTGTAATCTAACAAGATGTACAAGTTAGTGGATGTGCCTCATTTCTAAAGTAGTTTCTTTAGTAAAAAACATCTTCAGTACCAACACTGTACTGTGTGAAATAAGTGAATTCGTTTCTAGGAATCAGTTTAATTTCTACGAAGATGGTTGAGTGCAGCAAGTTCAAACTTTCCTGTTAATGTAATCTAAAAAGATGCACAACGTAGTAGATTGGCCTCATTTCTAAAGTAGTTTGTTTACAAAACAAACATCTTCATTACCAAACATTCTACTATGTGAAATGAGCTAGTTCTGTTCTAGGAATCAGTTGCTTTCCTACAAAGAAGGTTGAGTGCAGCAAGTTCAAACGTTCCTTGTTAATGTAATCTGAAAAGATGCACAACTTAGTAGATTGGCCTCATCTAAAGTAGTTTGTTTACAAAACAAACATCTTCATTACCGAACACTATACTAGGTGAAATGAGCTAGTTCGGTTCTAGGAATCACTTGCTTTCCTACGAAGAGGTTGAGTGCAGCAAGTTCAAACTTTCCTAGTTTGTGTAATCTAACAAGATGTACAAGTTAGTGCATTCGCCTCTTTTCTAAAGTAGTTTCTTTAGAAAAGAAACATCTTCAGTACTGAACACTGTACTGTGTGAAATAAGGTAAATCGGTTCTATGAATCAGTTTAATTTCTACGAAGATGGTTGAGTGCAGCAAGTTCAAACTTTCCTTGTTAATGTAATCTATAAAGATGCCCAACATAGTAGATTGGCCTCATTTCTAATGTAGTTTGTTTACCAAACAAACATCTTCATTACCGAAGACTATACTATGTGAAATGAGCTAGTTCGGTTCTAGGAATCACTTGCTTTCCTACGAAGAAGGATGAGTGCAGCAAATACAAACTTTACTCGTTTGTGTAATCTAACAAGATGTACAAGTTAGTGGATTCGCGTCATTTCTGAAGTGGTTTCTTTAGAAAACAAAATCTTCAGTACTGAACACTGTACTGTGTGAAATAAGTTAATTCTGTTCTAGGAATCAGTTTCCTTTCTACTACAAGATGGTTGAGTGCAGCAAGTTCAAACATTCCTTGTTAATGTAATATAAAAAAATGGCCAAGTTAGTAGATTCGCCTCATTTGTAAAGTAGTTTTTTGAGAAAATTAACATCTTTATTGCCGAACATTGTACTAGTGAAATAAGCTCATTCGGTTCTAGGAATCACTTGCTTTCCTACAAAGAAGTTTGAGTGCATCAAGTTCAAACTTTCCTTGTTAATGGAATCTAAAAAGATGCACAACTTAGTAGATTGGCCTCATTTTTAAAGTCGTTTCTTTAAAAAGAAACATCTTCAGTACCGAACACTGTACAGTGTGAAATAAGTTATTTCGCTTCTAGGAATCAGTTTAATTTCTACGAAGAAGGTTGAGTGCAGCAAGTTCAAACTTTCCTTGTTAATGTATTCTAAAAAGATGGCCAAGTTAGTCAATTCGCCTCATTTGTAAACTAGTTTGTTGAGAAAACAAACATCTTCATTCAGCGAATATTGTAGTGTGTGAAATAAGCTCACTCGGATCTAGGAATCAGTTGCTTTCCTACAAAGAAGGTAGAGTGCAGCAAGTTCACACTTTCCTTGTTAATGTAATCTGAAAAGATGCACAACTTAGTAGATTGCCCTCATTTCTAAAGTAGTTTGTTTACAAAACAAACATCTTCATTACCGAACGCTATACTACGTGAAATGAGCTAGTTCGATTCTAGGAATCACTTGCTTTCCTACGAAGAAAGATGAGTGCAGCAAATTCAAACATTCCTCGTTTCTGTAATCTAACACGATGTACAAGTTAGTGGATTCGCTTCGTTTCTAAAGTGGTTTCTTTAGAACTCAAACATCTTCAGTACTGAACACTGTACTGTGTGAAATAAGTTAATTCGGTTCTAGGAAACAGTTTCCTTTCTACGAAGATGGTTGAGTGCAGCAAGTTCAAACTTTCCTTGTTAATGTGCTCTAAAAAGATGTCCATGTTAGCAGAGTCACCTCATTTGTAAAATAGTTTGTTGAGAAAAATAACATCTTTACAGCCGAACATTGTACTGTGTGAAATAAGCTCATTCGGTTCTAGGAATCAGATGCTTTCCTACAAAGAAGGTTGAGTGCAGCAAGTTCAAACTTTCCTTGTTAATGTAATCTAAAAAGATGCACAACTTAGTAGATTGGCCTCATTTCTAAAGTAGTTTCTTTAGAAAAGAAACATCTTCAGTACCGAACACTGTACTGTGTGAAATAAGCTAGTTCAGTTCTAGGAATCACTTGCTTTCCTACGAAGAAGGTTGAGTGCAGCAAGTTCAAACTTTCCTAGTTTGTGTAATCTAACAAGATATACAAGTTAGTGCATTCGCCTCATTTCTAAAGTAGTTTCTTTAGAAAAGAAACATCTTCAGTACCGAACACTGTACTGTGTGAAATAAGTGAATTCGCTTCTAGGAATCAGTTTAATTTCTAAGAAGATGGTTGAGTGCAGCAAGTTCAAACTTCCCTTGTTAATGTAATCTAAAAAGATGCACAACTTAGTAGATTGGCCTCATTTCTAAAGCAGTTTGTTTACAAAACAAACATCTTCATTAACGAACACTATACTATGTGAAATGAGCTAATTCGGTTCTAGGAATCACTTGCTTTCCTACGAAGAAGGATGAGTGCAGCAAGTTCAAACTTTCCTCTTTTTTGTACTCTAACAAGATGTACAAGTTACTGGAATCGCGTCATTTCTAAATTAGTTTCTTTAGAAAACAAACGGCTTCAGTACCGAATGTAGAGAGCTGTGAGATGCCGTGCCTTAAAGATGGCGCTGGCTTCCCCCTTCCGTCTTCCCGATGGCGAGTGCTCTCCTGGATAAAGAATTCCTTATTTGGAGGGGGAATCCCGGGAAAAGAGTCGGGCATGGTGGCACATGCCTTTCATCCCAGCACATGGGAGGCAGAGCAAGACTGCCACAAGTTCAAAGCCAGCCTGGTCTACATAGTGAGTTCCAGGGCAGCCAGGACTACACAGTGAGAAGACCTTGGATTATGGGGACGTATGAACATCATTGTAATTGATAAAAACTATGGGGACCTTTAAATTTGCATGAATGCATTACATTTTACATCATATACGGTTATCAGTTTACGGGGGCGAGGGACAAAATGTGGTGGTTTGATTCAGGTGTCCCCCATAAACTTCAAGTGTTCTAAATGCTAGGTTCCCAGCTGATGGCAATTTGGGAATTAACACCTCCTGAGGGCAGAGTATGTTCCCAGCTGATGGCAATGTGGGATTTCCCACCTCCTGGGGGCAGTATTGTTGCGGGCGGGCTTATGGATATTATAACCAGCTTCCCCTTGCCAGTGTTTTGACCAATGCTAGCCTCACAGCCGCCGTGGCTCAGTTAACTCAAAATATATAAATTATACTAGGGCTGCAAATTTATCCAGATTTTTGTCTAGTTTTCTATTACAGAATTGGTCGCTTGAATTTGAAGATACCTTACAAGAACTGAGACTGGCAGTAGTTAATGTGAATTCTGCCTGCATGGACCTCTCCTTTGCCTCTGGATTGTCATTTTGGCTGATCTCTGCTATGAATCATCTGAAGGAATGGGCGGGTTTGGGTGCTCTTTAGCAGGCCTTCTGTTACTGGTCTCTCTGGTTTGCTTGTCGTGTCTGTGTAAAATCAGGGTCACGCAATGACGGGATGCAGCTATGATCATTCAAGCCTTTACTGCCATAGAGGCTGCACAGTCCCCCTAAGTCTGGCTGGCTACAACTAAAAGTTAATCTTCTTTCTGCTCAGGTTGCGAGGCTAAGCACTGCACTCTGGGTTAGCCCTAAAACTCCAGAGAAGAGCATGTTTGATTGCATGCAGGTTGATGCCCCAGATCCCGCCTCTGAGAAAAAGGCATCAGGGTTGCAAAAATACGCATCATCAGAGATCAGACCTCTACTCTTACCTGTAGCTTGTTTTAAAACATAAAAGGGGGAACTGTAGAGAGCTGCGAGGTGCCACGCCTTAAAGATGGCGCTGGCTTCCGCCTTCCGCATTCCCGATAGCGAGTGCTCTCCTGGATAAACAAGTCCTTATTTGGCTTGGGCCATGATCTAGGCTTGCTTCTGCATATGTGGACGTATCTGCATTCACCACGTGGCTTACAAGGGTTGGATGTTCTACGGCTTCTTAAGCTTTGGGCGGGCTTGTCCCGGGGTCAGTCAGTCAGTGAGTCAGTGAGTGAGTGAGTGAGTGAGGGAGTCAGTGAGTGAGTGAGTGAGTCAGTGAGTGAGTCAGTGAGTGAGTCAGTGAGTCAGTCAGTGAGTGAGTGAGTCAGTCAGTCAGTGAGTCAGTGAGTCAGTGAGTGAGTGAGTGAGTCAGTGAGTGAGTGAGTGAGTGAGTGAGTCAGTCAGTCAGTCAGTCAGTCAGTCAGTCAGTCAGAAGATTGTTCAAGGTTCCTGAATAAACTGCTTCAAGAAGAGTCCGAGCATTGCGTCTTCCTTCCTGGTCGAGGCGGACGCGACAACCGAACACTGTAATGTGTGAAATAAGTTAATTCGGTTCTAGGAATCAGTTTCCTTTCTACGAAGATGGTTGAGTGCAGCAAGTTCAAACTTTCCTTGTTAATGTAAGCTAAAAAGACGGCCAAGTTAGCAGAGTCACCTCATTTGTAAAATAGTTTGTTGAGAAAATTAACATCTTTATTGCCGAACATTGTACTAGTGAAATAAGCTCATTCGGTTCTAGGAATCACTTGCTTTCCTACAAAGAAGGTTGAGTGCAGCAAGTTGAAACTTTCCTTGTTAATGTAATCTAAAAAGATGCACAACTTAGTAGATTGGCCTCATTTCTAAAGTAGTTTCTTTAGAAAAGAAACATCTTCAGTACCGAAGACAGTACAGTGTGAAATAAGTTAACTCGCTTCTAGGAATCAGTTTAATTTCTACGAAGAAGGTTGAGTGCAGCAAGTTCAAACTTTACTTGTTAATGTAATCTAAAAAGATGGCCAAATTAGAAGATTCGCCTCATTTGTCAAGTACTTTGTTGAGAAAACAAACATCTTCATTGCCGAACATTGTACTGTGTGAAATAAGCTCATTCAGTTCTAGGAATCAGTTGCTTTCTTACAAAGAAGGTTGAGTGCAGCAAGTTGAAAATTTCCTTGTTAATGTAATCTAAAAAGATGCACAACTTAGTAGATTGGCATCATTTCTAAAGTAGTTTGTTTAGAAAACAAACATCTTCATTACCGAGCACTGTACTATGTGAAATAAGCTAGTTCCGTTCTAGGAATCACTTGCATTCCTATGAAGAAGGTTGAGTGCAGCAAGTTCAAACTTTCCTAGTTTGTGTAATCTAACAAGATGTGCAAGTTAGTGGATTCGCCTCATTTCTAAAGTAGTTTCTTTAGAAAAGAAACATCCTCTGTACCGAACACTGTACTGTGTGAAATAAGTGAATTCGCTTCTAGGAATCAGTTTAATTTCTACGAAGATGGTTGAGTGCAGCAAGTTCAAACTTTCCGTGTTAATATAATCTAAAAATATGGCCAAGTTAGTAGATTCGCCTCATTTGTAAAGTATTTTGTTGAGAAAACAAACATCTTCATTGCCAAACATTGTACTGTGTGAAATAAGCTCATTTGGATCTAGGAATCATATGCTTTCTTACAAAGAAGGTTGAGTGCAGCAAGTTCAAACTTTCTTGTTAATGTAATCTGAAAAGTTACACAACTTAGTAGATTGGCCTCATTTCTAAAGTAGTTTGTTTACAAAACAAACATCTTCATTACCGAACACTATACTATGTGAAATGAGGTAGTTTGGTTCTAGGAATCACTTGCTTTCCTACGAAGAAGGTTGAGTGCAGCAAGTTCAAACTTTCCTGGTTTGTGTAATCTAACAAGATGTACAAGTTAGTGGATTCGCGTCGTTTCTAAAGTGGTTTGCTTATAAAACAAACATCTTCAGTACTGAACAATGTACTGTGTGAAATAAGTTAATTCGGTTCTAGGAATCAGTGTCCTTTCTACAAAGATGGTTGAGTGCAGCAAGTTCAAACATTCCTTGTTAATGTAATCTAAAAAGATGGCCAAGTTAGCAGAGTCACCTCATTTGTAAATTAGTTTGTTGAAAAAATTAACATCTTTATAGCCGAACATTGAACTGGGTGAAATAAGCTCATTCGGTTCTAGGAACACTTGGTTTCCTACAAAGAAGGTTGAGTGCAGCAAGTTCAAACTTTCCTTGTAAATGTAATCTTAAAAGAAGCACACGTTAGTAGATTGGCCTCATTTCTAAAGTAGTTTCTTTAGAAAACAAACATCTTCAGTACCGAACACTGTACTGGGTGAAATAAGTTAATTCGCTTTTAGGAATCAGTTTAATTTCTACGGAGAAGGTTGAGTGCAGCAAGTTCAAACTTTCCTTGATAATGTAATCTAAAAAGATGGCCAAATTAGAAGATTCTCCTCATTTGTCAAGT
The DNA here is from genome assembly GCA_036365145.1 of Orientallactaga sibirica. Taxonomy (NCBI): domain Eukaryota; kingdom Metazoa; phylum Chordata; class Mammalia; order Rodentia; family Dipodidae; genus Orientallactaga; species Orientallactaga sibirica. The sequence continues at coordinate 65,339 of JAEOAD010002426.1, read as the reverse complement.
ACTTTTTGAGAAAACAAACATCTTCATTGCCGAATATTGTACTGCGTGAAATAAGCTCATTCAGTTCTAGGAATCAGTTGCTTTCCTACAAAGAAGGTTGAGTGCAGCAAGTTCAAACTTTCCTTGTTAATGTAATCTAAAAAGATGTACAACTTAGTAGATTGGCCTCATTTCTAAAGTAGTTTGTTTAGAAAACAAACATCTTCATTACCGAACACTGTACTACGTGAAATAAGCTAGTTCCGTTCTAAGAATCACTTGCTTTCCTATGAAGAAGGTTGAGTGCAGCAAGTTCAAACTTTCCTAGTTTGTGTAATCTAACAAGATGTACAAGTTATTGGATTCGCCTCATTTCTAAAGTAGTTTCTTTAGAAAAGAAACATCTTCAGTACCGAACACTGTACTGTGTGAAATAAGTGAATTCGCTTCTAGGAATCAGTTTAATTTCTACGAAGATGGTTGAGTGCAGCAAGTTCAAACTTTCCTTGTTAATGTAATCTAAAAATATGGCCAAGTTAGTAGATTCGCCTCATTTGTAAAGTATTTTGTTGAGAAAACAAACATCTTCATTGCCAAACATTGTACTGTGTGAAATAAGCTCATTCGGATCTAGGAATCATTTGCTTTCTTACAAAGAAGGTTGAGTGCAGCAAGTTCAAACTTTCCTTGTTAATGTAATCTGAAAAGTTGCATAACTTAGTAGATTGGCCTCATTTCTAAAGTAGTTTGTTTACAAAACAAACATCTTCATTACCGAACACTATACTATGTGAAATGAGGTAGTTCGGTTCTAGAAATCACTTGCTTTCCTACGAAGAAGGTTGAGTGCAGCAAGTTCAAACGTTCCTGGTTTGTGTAATCAAACAAGATGTACAAGTTAGTGGATTCGCCTCATTTTCTAAAGTGGTTTCTTTATAAAACAAACATCTTCAGTAGTGAACAATGTACTGCGTGAAATAAGTTAATTCGCTTCTAGGAATCAGTTTAATTTCTACGAAGAAGGTTGAGTGCAGCAAGTTCAAACTTTCCTTGTTAATGTAATCTAAAAAGATGGCCAACAAAGAAGATTGGCCTCATTTGTAAAGTACTTTGTTGAGAAAACAAACATCTTCATTGCGAACATTGTACTGTGTGAAATAAGCTCATTCGGTTCTAGGAATCAGTTGCTTTCCTACAGAGAAGGTTGAGTGCAGCAAGTTCAAACTTTCCTTGTTAATGTAATCTAAAAAGATGGCCAAGTTAGAAGATTCGCCATTTTTGAAAAGTACTTTGTTGAGAAAACAAACATCTTCATTGCCGAACATTGTACTGTGTGAAATAAGCTCATTCGGTTCTAGGAATCAATTGCTTTCCTACAAAGAAGGTTGAGTGCAGCAAGTTCAAACTTTCCATGTTAATGTAATCTGAAAAGATGCACACTTAGTAGATTGCCCTCATTTCTAAAGTAGTTTGTTTAGAAAACAAACATCTTCATTACCGAACACTGTACTATGTGAAATAAGCTAGTTTGTTTCTCGGAATCAACAAAGAAGGTTGAGTGCAGCAAGTTCAAACTTTCCTCGTTTGTGTAATCCAACAAGATGTACAAGTTAGTGGATTCGCCTCATTTCTAAAGTAGTTTCTTTAGTAAAGAAACATCTTCAGTACCGAACACTGTACTGTGTGAAATAAGTGAATTAACTTGTAGGAATCAGTTTAATTTCTACAAAGATGGTTGAGTACAGCAAGTTCAAACTTTCCTTGTTAATGTAATCTAAAAAGATGGCCAAGTTAGTGGATTCGCCTCATTTTTAAAGTAGTTTGTTGAGAAAATTAACATCTTTATTGCCGAACATTGTACTGTGTGAAATAAGCTCATTCGGTTCTAGGAATCACTTGCTTTCCAAAAAAGAAGGTTGAGTGCAGCAAGTTCAAACTTTCCTTGTTAATGTAATCTGAAAAGTTGCACAACTTAGTAGATTGGCCTCATTTCTAAAGTAGTTTCTTTAGAAAAGAAACATCTTCAGTACCGAACACTGTAGTGTGTCAAATGAGTTTATTCGCTTCTAGGAATCAGTTTAATTTCTAAGAAGATGGTTGAGTGCAGCAAGTTCAAACTTTCCTAGTTTGTGTAATCTAACAAGATGTACAAGTTAGTGGATTCGCGTCATTTCTAAATTAGTTTCTTTAGAAAACAAGCATCTTCAGTACCGAACACTGTACTGTGTGAAATAAGTTAATTCGGTTCTAGGAATCAGTTTCCTTTCTACGAAGATGGTTTAGTTCAGCAAGTTCAAACTTTCCTTGTTAATGTAATCTAAAAAGATGTCCAAGTTAGTAGATTCGCCTCATTTCTAAAGTAGTTTCTTGAGAAAACAAACCTAAATTGCCAAACTTTGTACTGTGTGAAATGAGCTAATTCGGTTCTAGGAATCAGTTTACTTTCTACGAAGATGGTTGAGTTTAGCACACTCAACCTTTGCTTGTTAATGTGCTCTAAAAAGATGTAAAAGTTAGTAGATTTGCCTCATTAGTAAAGCAGTTTGTTGAGAAAACAAACATCTTCATTGCCAAACATTGTACTGTGTGAAAAAAGCTACAAAGAAGGTTGAGTGCAGCCAGTTCAAACTTTCCTTGTTAATGTAAGATGCACAAATTGGTAAATTGGCCTCATTTCTAAAGTAGTTTGTTTACAAAACAAACATCTTCATTGCCAAACACTATACTATGTGAAATGAGCTAGTTCGGTTCTAGGAATCACTTACTTTCCTAGGAAGAAGGTTGAGTGCAGCAAGTTCAAACTTTCCTCGTTTGTGTAATCTAGCAAGCTGTACAAGTTAGTGGATTCGTGTCGTTTCTAAAGTGGTTTCTTTAATGTAATCTAAAAAGATGGCCAAGTTAGTAGATTCGCCTCATTTCTAAAGTAGTTTCTTTAGAAAACAAACCTAAATTGAAAAACTATGTACTGTGTGAAATGAGCTAATTCGGTTCTAGGAATCAGTTTACTTTCTACGAAGGTGGTTGAGTGTAGCAAATTCAAACTTTCCTAGTTAATGTGCTCTAAAAAGATGTCCAAATTAGTAGATTTGCCTCATTGGTAAAGTAGTTTGTTGAGAAAACAAACATCTTCATTGCCGAACATTGTACTGTGTGAAGAAAGCTAATTTAGTTCTAGAATTCAGTTGCTTTCCTAAAAAAGGTTGAGTGCAGCCAGTTCACACTTTCCTTGTTAATGTAATCTAAAAAGATGGCCAAGTTAGAAGATTCGCCTCATTTGTAAAGTACTTTGTTGGGAAAACAAACATCTTCATTGCCGAACATTGTACTGTGTGAAATAAGCTCATTCGGTTCTAGGCATCAGTTGCTTTCCGACAAAGAAGGTTGAGTGCAGCAAGTTCAAACTTTCCTTGTTAATGTAATGTAAAAAGATGCACAACTTAGTAGATTGGCCTCATTTCTAAAGTAGTTTGTTTAGAAAACAAACATCTTCACTAGTGAACACTGGAACACTGGACTATGTGAAATAATCTAGTTCCATTCTAGGAATCACTTGCTTTCCTACGAAGAAGGTTGAGTGCAGCAAGTTCAAGCTTTCCTAGTTTGTGTAATCTAACAAGATGTACAAGTTAGTGGTTTCGCCTCATTTCTAAAATAGTTTCTTTAGAAAAGAAACATCTTCAGTTCCAAACACTGTACTGTGTGAAATAAGTGAATTCGCTTCTAGGAATCAGTTTAATTTCTACGAAGATGGTTGAGTGCAGCACGTTCAAACTTTCCTTGTTAATGAAATCTAAAAAGATGGCCAAGTTAGTAGATGCTCCTCATTTGTAAAGTAGTTTGTTGAGAAAACAAACTTCTTCATTGCCAAATATTGTACTGTGTGAAATAAGCTCATTCAGTATCAGGAATCAGTTGCTTTCCTATAAAGAAGGTTGAGTGCAGCAAGTTCAAACTTTCCTTGTTAATGTAATCTGAAAAGATGCACAACTTAGTAGGTTGGCCTCATTTCTAAAGTAGTTTGTTTACAAAACAAACATCTTCATTACCGAACACTATACTATGTGAAATGAGCTAGTTCGTTTCTAGGAATTACTTGCTTTCCTAAGAAGAAGGTTGAGTGCAGCAAGTTCAAACTTTCCTAGTTTGTGTAATCTAACCAGATATACACGTTAGTGAATTCGCCTCATTTCTAAATTAGTTTCTTTAGGAAAGAAACATCTTTAGTACTGAACTCTGTACTGTGTGAAATAAGCTAAATCGGTTCTAGGAATCAGTTTAATTTCTACAAAGATGGTTGAGTGCAGCAAGTTCAAACTTTCCTTGTTAATGTAATCTAAAAAGATGCACAACTTAGTAGATTGGCCTCATTTCTAAAGCAGTTTGTTTACAAAACAAACATCTTCATTACCGATGACTATACAATGTGAAATGAGCTAGTTCGGCTCTAGGAATCACTTCCTTTCCTACGAAGAAGGATGAGTGCAGCTAATTCAAACTTTCCTCGTTTGTGTAATCTAACAAGATGTACAAGTTAGTGGATTCGCGTCGTTTCTAAAGTGGTTTCTTTAGAAAACAAACATCTTCAGTACTGAACACTGTACTGTGTGAAATAAGTTAATTCGTTTCTAGGAATCAGATTCCTTTCTACGAAGATGGTTGAGTGCAGCAAGTTCAAACTTTCCTTGTTAATGTAATCTAAAAAGATGGCCAAGTTAGTAGATTGGCCTCATTTGTAAAGTAGTTTGTTGAGAAAACAAACATCTTCATTGCCGAACATTGTACTGTGTGAAATAAGCTCATTCGGTTCTAGGAATCAGTTGCTTTCCTACAAAGAAGGTTGAGTGCAGGAAGTTCAAACTTGACTTGTTAATGTAATCTAAAAAGGTGGCCAAGTTAGTAGATTCGCCTCATTTGTAAAGTAGTTTGTTGAGAAAACAAGCATCTTCATTGCCGAACATTGTACTGTGTGAACAAAGCTAATTTAGTTCTAGAATTCAGTTGCTTTCCTACAAAGAAGGTTGAGTGCAGCCAGTTAAAACTTTTCTTGTTAATGTAACCTAAAAAGATGCACAACTTAGTAGATTGTCCTCATTTCTAAAGTAGTTTCTTTAGAAAAGAAACATCTTCAGTACCGAACACTGTACTGTGTGAAATAAGTTAATTCGCTTCTAGGAATCAGTTTAATTTCTATGAAGAAGGTTGAGTGCAGCAAGTTCAAACTCTCCTAGTTTGTGTAATCTAACACGATTTACAAGTTAGTGCATTCGCCTTATGTCTAAAGTAGTATCTTTAGAAAAGAAACATCTTCAGTTCCGAACACTGTACTGTGTGAAATAAGTTAATTCGCTTCTAGGAATCAGTTTAATTTCTACAAAGAAGGTTGAGTGCAGCAAGTTCAAACTTTCCTTGTTAATGTAATCTAAAAAGATGGCCAAGTTAGAAGATTCGCCTCATTTATAAAGTACTTTGTTGAGAAAACAAACATCTTCATTTCCGAACATTGTACTGTGTGAAATAAGCTCATTCGGTTCTAGGAATCAGTTGCTTTCCTACAAAGAAGGTTGAGTGCAGCAAGTTCAAACTTTCCTTGTGAATGTAATCTGAAAAGTTGCACAACTTAGTAGATTGGCCTCATTTCTAAAGTAGTTTCTTTACAAAACAAACACCTTCATTTCCGAACACTATACTATGTGAAATGAGCTAGTTCGGTTCTAGGAATCACTTGCTTTCCTACGAAGAAAGTTGAGTGCAGCAAGTTCAAACTCTCCTAGTTTGTGTAATCTAAAAAGATGTACAAGTTAGTGGATTCGCATCGTTTCTAAAGTGGTTTCTTTAGAAAACAAACAACTTCCGTACTGAACACTGTACTGTGTGAAATAAGTTAATTCGGTTCTAGGAATCAGTTTAATTTCTACGAAGATGGTTGAGTGCAGCAAGTTCAACCTTTCCTTGTTAATGTAATCTAAAAACATGGCCAAGTTAGCAGAGTCACATCATTTGTAAAATAGTTTGTTGAGAAAATTAACATCTTTATTGCCGAACATTGTACTGTGTGAAATAAGCTCATTCGGTTCTAGGAATCACTTGCTTTCCTACAAAGAAGGTTGAGTGTAGCAAGCTCAAACTTTCCTTGTTAATGTAATCTAAAAAGATGCACAACTTAGTAGATTGGCCTCATTTCTAAAGTAGTTTCTTTAGAAAAGAAACATCTTCAGTACCGAACAATGTACAGTGTGAAATAAGTTAATTCGCTTCTAGGAATCAGTTTAATTTCTACGAAGAAGGTTGAGTGCAGCAAGCTCAAAACTTTCCTTGTTAATGTAATCTAAAACGATGGCCAAGTTAGAAGATTGGCCTCATTTGTAAAGTACTTTGTTGAGAAAACAAACATCTTCATTGCCAAACATTGTACTGTGTGAAATAAGCTCATTCGGTTCTAGAAATCAGTTGCTTTCCTACAAAGAAGGTTGATTGCAGCAAGATCAAACTTTCCTTCTTAATGTAATCTAAAAAGATGCACAACTTAGTAGATTGGCCTCATTTCTAAAGTAGTTTGTTTAGAAAACAAACATCTTCATTATCGCACACTGTACTATGTGAAATAAGCTAATTCCGTTCTAGGAATCACTTCTTTTCCTACGAAGAAGGTTGAGTGCAGCAAGTTCAAACATTCCTAGTTTGTGTAATCCAACAAGATGTACAAGTTCTTGGATTCGCCTAATTTCTAAAGTAGCTTGTTTAGAAAAGAAACATCTTCAGTACCGAACACTGTACTGTGTGAAATAAGTGAATTCGCTTCAAGGAAACAGTATAATTTCTACGAAGATGGTTGAGTGCAGCAAGATCAAACTTTCCTTGTTAATGTAATCTGAAAAGATGGCCATGTTAGTAGATTCCCCTCATTTGTAAAGTAGTTTGTTGAGAAAACAAACATCTTCATCGCCAAACATTATACTGTGTGAAATAAGCTCATTCGGTTCTAGGAATCAGTTGCTTTCCTATAAAGAAGGTTGAGTGCAGCAAGTTCAAACTTTCCTTGTTAATGTAATCTGAAAAGATGCACAACTTAGTAGGTTGGCCTCATTTCTAAAGTAGTTTGTTTACAAAACAAACATCTTCATTACCGAACACTATACTATGTGAAATGAGCTAGTTCGGTTCTAGGAATTACTGGCTTTCCTACGAAGAAGGTTGAGTGCAGTAAGTTCAAACTTTCCTAGTTTGTGTAATCTAACCAGATATACACGTTAGTGCATTCGCCTCATTCCTAAATTAGTTTCTTTAGAAAAGAAACATCTTCAGTACTGAACTCTGTACTGTGTGAAATAAGCTAAATCGGTTCTAGGAATCAGTTTAATTTCCACAAAGATGGTTGAGTGCAGCAAGTTCAAACTTTCCTTGTTAATGTAATCTAAAAAGATGCACAACTTAGTAGATTTGCCTCATTTCTAAAGTAGTTTGTTTACAAAACAAACATCTTCATTACCGATGACTATACAATGTGAAATGAGCTAGTTCGGTTCTAGGAATCACTTCCTTTCCTACAAAGAACGATGAGTGCAGCCAATTCAAACTTTCCTGGTTTGTGTAATCTAACAAGATGTACAAGTTAGTGGATTCTCGTCATTTCTAAATTAGTTTCTTTAGAAAACAAACATCTTCAGTACTGAACACTGTACTGTGTGAAATAAGTTAATTCGGTGCTAGGAATCAGTTTCCTTTCCACGAAGATGGTAGAATTTAGCAAGTTCAAACTTTCCTTATTAATGTAATCTAAAAAGATGTCCAAGTTTGTAGATTCGCCTCATTTCTAAAGTAGTTTCTTTAGAAAACAAACCTAAATTGCCAAACCTTGTACTGTGTGAAATGAACTAATTCGGTTCTAGGAATCAGTTTACTTTCTACGAAGATGGTTGAGTTTAGCAAGTTCAAACTTTCCTTGTTAATGTGCTCTAAAAAGATATCCAAGTTAGAAGATTTGCCTCATTGGTAAAGTAGTTTGTTGAGAAAACAAACATCTTCATTGCCGATCATTGTACTGTGTGAAAAAAGCTAATTTAGTTCTAGAGTTCACTTGCTTTCCTACAAAGAAGGTTGAGTGCAGCCAGTTCAAACTTTCCTTGTTAATGTAATCTAAAAAGATGCACAACGTAGTAGATTGGACTCATTTCTAAAGCAGTGTATTTAGAAAAGAAACATCTTCAGTACCAACACTGTACAGTGTGAAATAAGTTAATTAAACTTCTAGGAATCAGTTTAATTTCTACGAAAAAGGTTGAGTGCAGCAAGTTCAAAATTTCCTTGTTAATGTAATCTAAAAAGATGCACAACTTAGTAGATTGGCCTCATTTCTAAAGTAGTTTGTTTAGAAAACAAACATCTTAATTACCGAACACTGTACTATGTGAAATAAGCTAGTTCCGGTCTAGGAATCACTTGCTTTCCTACGAAGAAGGTTGAGTGCAGCAAGTTCAAACTTTCCTAGTTTGTGTAAGCCAACAAGATGTACAAGTTAGTGGATTCGCCTCATTTCTAAAGTAGTTTCTTTAGAAAAGAAACATCTTCAGTACCGAACACTGTACTGTGTTAAATAAGTTAATTTGCTTCTAGGAATCAGTTTAATTTCTACGAAGAAGGTTGAGTGCAGCAAGTTCAAACTTTCCTTGTTAATGTAATCTAAAAAGATGGCCAAGTTATAAGATTCGCCTCATTTGTAAAGTACTTTGTTGAGAAAACAAACATCTTCATTGCCGTACACTGTACTGTGAGAAATAAGCTCATTCGGTTCTAGGAATCAGTGGCTTTCCTACAAAGAAGGTTGGGTGTAGCAAGTTCAAACTTTCCTTGTTAATGTAATCTAAAAAGGTGCACAACTTAGTAGATTGGCCTCATTTCTAAAGTAGTTTGTTTAGAAAACAAACATCTTCATTAGCGAACACTGTACTATGTGAAATAAGCTAGTTCCATTCTAGGAATCACTTGCTTTCCTACGAAGAAGGTTGAGTGCAGCAAGTTCAAACTTTCCTAGTTTGTGTAATCTAACAAGATGTACAAGTTAGTGGATTCTCCTCATATCTAAATTAGTTTCTTTAGAAAACAAACATCTTCCGTGCCGAACACTGTACTGTGTGAAATAAGTTAATTTGGTTCTAGGAATCAGTTTCCTTTCTACGAAGATGGTTGAGTGCAGGAAGTTCAAACTTTCCTTGTTAATGTAATCTAAAAAGATGTCCAAGTTAGTAGATTCGCCTCATTTCTAAAGTAGTTTCTTTAGAAAAGAAACCTAAATTGCCAAACTTTGTACTGTGTGAAATGAGCTAATATGGTTCTAGATATCAGTCTACTTTCTGCGAAGATGGTTGAGTTTAGCAACTTCAAACTTTCCTTTTTAATGTGCTCTAAAAAGATGTCCAAGTTAGTAGATTTTCCTCATTGGTAAAGGAGTTTGCTGAGAAAACTAACATCTTCATTTCTGAATGTTGTACTGTGTGAAAAAAGCTAATTTAGTTCTAGAATTCAGTTGCTTTCCTACAAAGAATGTTGAGTACAGCCAGTTCAAACTTTCCTTGTTAATGTAATCAAAAAAGATGCATAACGTAGTAGATTGGCCTCATTTCTAAAGTAGTTTCTTTAGAAAAGAAACATCTTCAGTACCGAACACTGTACTGTGAGAAATAAGTTAATTCGCTTCTAGGAATCAGTTTAATTTCAACGGAGAAAGTTGAGTGCAGCAAGTTCAAAGTTTCCTAGTTTGTGTAATCTAACAAGATGTACAAGTTAATGCATTCGCATCATTTCTAAAGTAGTTTCTTTAGAAAAGAAACATCGTCAGTACCGAACAATGTACTGTGTGAAATAAGGTAATTCGGTTCAAGGAATCAGTTTAATTTCTACGAAGATGTTTGAGTGCAGCAAGTTCAAACTTTCCTTCTTAATGTAATCTAAAAAGATGGCCACGTTAGTAGATTCACGTCATTTGTAAAGTAGTTTGTTGAGAAAACAAACATCTTCATTGCCAAACATTGTACTGTTTGAAATAAGCTCATTCCGATCTAGGAATCAGTTGCTTTCCTACAAAGAAGGTTGAGTGCAGCAAGTTCAACTTTCCTTATTAATGTAATCTGAAAAGTTGCACAACTTAGTAGATTGGCCAAATTTCTAAAGTAGTTTGTTTACAAAACAAACATCTTCATTACCGAACACTATACTATGTGAAATGAGCTAGTTCGGTTCTAGGAATCACTTGCTTTCCTACGAAGAAGGTTGAGTGCAGCGAGTTCAAACTTTCCTCGTTTGTGTAATCTAACAAGACGTACAAGTTAGTGGATTCGCGTCGTTTCTAAAGTGGTTTCTTTAGAAAACAAACATCTTCAGTATTGAACACTGTACTGTGTGAAATAAGTTAATTCTTTTCTAGGAATCAGTTTCCTTTCCACGAAGATGGTTGAGTGCAGCAAGTTCAAACTTTCTTTGTTAATGTAATCTAAAAAGATGGCCACGTTAGCAGATTCACCTCCTTTGTAAAATAGTTTGTTGAGAAAATTAACATCTTTATTGCCGAACATTGTACTGTGTGAAATAAGCTCATTCGGTTCTAGGAATGACTTGCTTTCCTACAAAGAAGGTTGAGTGCAGCAAGTTCAAACTTTCCTTGTTAATGTAATCTGAAAAGATGCACAACTTAGTAGATTGGCCTCATTTCTAAAGTAGTTTCTTTAGAAAAGAAACATCTTCAGTACCGAACACTGTACAGTGTGAAATAAGTTAATTCGCATCTAAGAATCAGTTTAACTTCTACGAAGAAGATTGAGTACAGCAAGTTCAAACTTTCCTTGTTAATGTAATCTAAAAAGATGTCCAAGTAAGAAGATTCGCCTCATTTGTAAAGTACTTTGTTGAGAAAACAAACATATTCTTTGCCGAACATTGTACTGTATGAAATAAGCTCATTCGGTTCTAGGAATCAGTTGCTTTCCTACAAAGAAGGTTGAGTGCAGCAAGTTCAAACTTTCCTTGTTAATGTAATCTAAAAAGGTGCACAACTTAGTAGATTGGCCTCATTTCTAAGGTTGTTTGTTTAGAAAACAAACATCTTCATTACTGAACACTGTACTATGTGAAATAGGGTAGTTCCATTCTAGGAATCACTTGCTTTCATACAAAGAATGTTAAGTACAGCAAGTTCAAACTTTCCTAGTTTGTGTAATCTAACAAGATGTACAACTTACTGCATTCACCTCATTTCTAAAGTAGTTTCTTTAGAAAAGAAACATCTTCAGTACCGAACACTGTACTGTGTGAAATAAGGTAATTCGGTTCTAGGAATTAGTTTAATTTCTACCAAAATGGTTGAGGGCAGCAAGTTCAAACTTTCCTTGTTAATGTAATCTAAACAGATGGCCAAGTTAGTAGATTCGCCTGATTTGTAAAGTAGTTTGTTGAGAAAACAAACATCTTCATCGCAAAACATTGTACTGTGTGAAATAAGCTCATTCGGTTCTAGGAATCAGTTGCTTTTCTACAAAGAAGGTTGAGTGCAGTAAGTTCAAACTTTCCTTGTTAATGTAATCTGAAAAGATGCACAACTTAGTAGATTGCCCTCATTTCTAAAGTAGTTTCTTTAGAAAACAAACATCTTCCTTACCGAATACTGTACTACGTGAAATGAGCTAGTTCGATTCTAGGAATCACATGCTTTCCGACGAAGAAGGTTGAGTGCAGCAAGTTCAAACATTCCTAGTTTGTGTAATGTACCAAGATGTACAAGTTAGTGGTTTCGCGTCATTTCTAAATTAGTTTCTTTAGAAAACAAACATCTTCAGTACCGAACACCCTACTGTGTGAAATAAGTTAATTCGGTTCTAGGAATCAGTTTCCTTTCTACGAAGATGGTTGAGTTTAGCAAGTTCAAACTTTCCTTGTTAATGTAATCTAAAAAGATGGCCAAGTTAGCAGAGTCACCTCATTTGTAAAGCAGTTTGTTGAGAAAATTAACATCTTTATTTTTGACCATTGTACTGTGTGAAATAAGCTCATTTGGTTCTAGGAATCACTTGCTTTCCTACAAAGAAGGTTGAGTGCAGCAAGTTCAAACTTTCTTTGTTAATGTAATCTAAAAAGATACACAACTTATTAGATTGGCCTCATTTCTAAAGTAGTTTCTTTATAAAAGAAACATCTTCAGTACCAAACACTGTACTGTGTGAAATAAGTTAATTTGCTTCTAGGAATCAGGTTAATTTCTACGAAGAAGGTTGAGTGCAGCAAGTTCAAACTTTCCTAGTTTGTGTAATCTAACAAGATGTACAAGTTAGTACATTAGCCTCATTTCTAAAGTAGTTTCTTTAGAAAAGAAACATCTTCAGTACCGAGCACTGTACTGTGTGAAATAAGGTAATTCGGTTCTAGGAATCACTTTAATTTCTATGAAGATGGTTGGATGCAGCAAGTTCAAACTTTCCTTGTTAATGTAATCTAAAAAGATGCACAACGTAGTAGATTGGCCTCATTTCTAAAGTAGTTTGTTTACAAAACAAACATCTTCATTACCGAACACGATACTATGAGATAATTCGGTTCTAGGAATCACTTGCTTTCCTATGAAGAAGGTTGAGTGCAGCAAGTTCAAACTTTCCTCGTTTGTGTAATCTAACAAGGTTACAAGTTAGTGGATTCGCGTTGTTTCTAAAGTGGTTTCTTTAGAAAACAAACATCTTCAGTACTGAACACTGTACTGTGTGAAATATATTAATTTGGTTCTAGGAATCAGTTTCCTTTCTACGAAGATGGTTGAGTGCAGCAAGTTCAAACTTTCCTTGTTAATGTAATCTAAAAAGATGGCCAAGTTAGCAGAGTCACCTCATTTGTAAAATAGTTTGTTGAGAAAATTAACATCTTTGTTGCCGATCATTGTACTGTGTGAAATAAGCTCATTCGGTTCTAGAAATCACTTAATTTTCTACAAAGAAGGTTGAGTGCAGCAAGTTCAAACTTTCCTTGTTAATGTAATCTAAAAAGATGCACAACTTAGTAGACTGGCCTCATTTCTAAAGCAGTTTCTTTAGAAAAGAAACATCTTCAGTACCGAACACTGTACAGTGTGAAATAAGTTAGTTCGCTTCTAGGAATCAGTTTAATTTCTATGAAGAAGGTTGAGTACATCAAGTTCAAACATTCCTTGTTAATGTAATCTAAAAAGATGGCCAAGTTAGAAGATTCGCCTCATTTGTAAACTACTTTGTTGAGAAAACAAACATCTTCATTGCCGAACATTGTACTGTGTGAAATAAGCTCATTCGGTTAGAGGAATCAGTTGCTTTCCTGCAAAGAAGGTTGAGTGCAGCAAGTTCAAACTTTCCTAGTAATGTAATCTAGAAAGATGCACAACTTAGTAAATTGGCCTCATTTCTAAAGTAGTTTGTTTAGAAAACAAACATCTTCATTACCGAACACTGTACTATGTGAAATAAGATAGTTCCGTTCTAGGAATCACTTGCTTTCCTACGAAGAAGGTTGAGTGCAGCAAGTTCAAACTTTCCTAGTTTGTGTAATCTAACTAGATGTACAAGTTAGTGGATTCGCCTCATTTCTAAAGTGGATTTTTAGAAAAGAAACATCTTTAGTACCGAACACTGTACTGTGTGAAATAAGTGAATTCGCTTCTAGGAATCAGTTTAATTTCTACGAAGATGGTTGAGTGCAGCAAGTTCAAACTTTCCTTGTTAATGTAATCTAAAAAGATGGCCAAGTTAGTAGATTCGCCTCATTTGTAAAGTAGTTTGTTGAGAAAACAAACATCTTCATTGCCAAACACTGTACTGTGTGAAATAAGCTCATTCGGTTCTAGGAATCACTTGCCTTCCTACAAAGAAGGTTGAGTGCAGCAAGTTCAAACTTTCCTTGATAATGTAATATGAAAGGTTGCACAACTTAGTAGATTGGCCTCATTTCTAATGTAGTTTGTTTACAAAACAAACATCTTCATTACCGAACACTATACTATGTGAAATGAGCTAGTTCCGTTCTAGGAATCACTTGCTTTCCTACGAAGAAGTTTGAGTGCAGCAAGTTCAAACTTTCCTAGTTTGTGAAATCTAAGAAGATGTACAAGTTAGTGGTTTCGAGTCGTTTCTAAAGTGGTTTCTTTAGAAAAGAAACATCTTCAGTACCCAAAACTGTACTGTGTGAAATAAGTGAATTCGCTTCTAGGAATCAGTTTCCTTTCTACGAAGATGGTTGAGTGCAGCAAGTTCAAACTTTCCTTTTTAATGTAATCTAAAATGATGGCCAAGTTAGTAGATTCACCTCATTTGTAAAATAGTTTGTTGAGAAAATTAACATCTTTATTTCCGAACATTGTACTGTGTGAAATAAGCACATTCGGTTCTAGGAATCAGTTGGTTTCCTACAAAGAAGGTTGAGTGCAGCAAGTTCAAACTTTCCTTGTTAATGGAATCTAAAAAGATGCACAACATAGTAGATTGGCCTCATTTCTAAGGTAGTTTCTTTAGAAAAGTATCATCTTCAGTACTGAACACTGTACTGTGTGAAATGAGTTAATTTGCTTCTAGGAATCAGTGCAATTTCTACGAAGATGGTTGAGTGCGGCAAGTTCAAACTTTCCTAGTTTGTGTAATCTAACAAGATGTACAAGTTAGTGGATTCGCGTCATTTCCAAATTAGTTTCTTTAGAAAACAAACATCTTCAGTACCGAACACTGTACTGTGTGAAATAAGTTAATTCGGTTCTAGGAATCAGTTTCCTTTCTACGAAGATGGTTGAGTTTAGCAAGTTTAAACTTTCCTTGTTAATGTAATCTAAAAAGATGTCCAAGTTAGTAGATTGGCCTCATTTCTAAAGTAGTTTCTTTAGAAAACTAACCTAAATTGCCAAACTTTGTACTGTGTGAAATGGGCTAGTTCGGTTCTAGGAATCAGTTTACTTTCTCCGAAGATGGTTGAGTTTAGCAAGTTCAAACTTTCCTTGTTAATGTGCTCTAAAAAGATGTCCAAGTTAGTAGATTTGCATCATTGGTAAAGTAGTTTGTTGAGACAACAAACATCTTCATTGCCGAACATTGTACTGTGTGAAAAAAGCTAATTTAGTTCTAGAATTCAGTTGCTTTCCTATGAAGAAGGTTGAGTGCAGCCAGTTCAAACTTTCCTTGTTAATGTAATCTAAAAAGATGCACAACGTAGTAGATTGGCCTCATTTCTAAAGTAGATTGTTTGCAAAACAAACATCTTCATTACCAAACACTATACTATGTGAAATGAGTTAGTTCGTTTCTAGGATTCACATGCTTTCCTACGAAGAAGGATGAGTGCCGCAAATTCAAACTTTCCTGGTTTGTGTAATCTAACAAGATGTACAAGGTAGTGGATTTGCGTCGTTTCTAAAGTGGTTTCTTTAGAAAACAAACATCGTCAGTACTGAACACTGTACTGTGTGAAATAAGTTAATTCGGTTCTAGGAATCAGTTGCTTTCCTACAAAGAAGGATGAGTGCAGCAAGTACAAACTTTCGTTGTTAATGTAATCTGAAAAGTTGCACAACTTAGTAGATTGCCCTCATTTCTAAAGTAGTTTGTTTACAAAACAAACATCTTCATTACCGAACACTATACTATGTGAAATGAGCTAGTTCGGTTCTAGGAATCACTTGCTTTCCTAGGAAGAAGGGTGAGTGCAGCAAGTTCAAACTTTCCTCGTTTGTGTAATCTAACAAGATTTACAAGTTAGTGGATTCGCTTCGTTTCTAAAGTGGTTTCCTTATAAAACAAACATCTTCAGTTGTGAACACTGTACTGTGTGAAATAAGTTAATCGGTTCTAGGAATCAGTTTCCTTTCTACGAAGATGGTTGAGTGCAGCAAGTTCAAACTTTCCTTGTTAATGTAATATAAAAGATGGCCAAGTTAGCAGAGTCACCTCATTTGTAAATAGTTTGTTGAGAAAATTAATATCTTTATTGCCAAACATTGTACTGTGTGAAATAAGCTCATTCGGTTATAGGAATCACTTGCTTTCCTACAAAGAAGGTTGAGTGCAGCAAGTTCAAACTTTCCTTGTTAATGTAATCTGAAAAAGATGCACAACTTAGTAGATTGGCCTCATTTCTAAAGTAGTTTGTTTAGAAAAGAAACATCTTCAGTACCGAACACTGTACTGTGTGAAATGAGTTAATTAAGCTTCTAGGAATCAGTTTAATTTCTACGAAGATGGTTGAGTGCAGCAAGTTCAAACTTTCCTAGTTTGTGTAATCTAACAAGATGTACAAGTTAGTGGATTCAAACATCATTTCTAAATTAGTTTCTTTAGAAAACAAACATCTTCAGTACCGAACACTGTACTGTGTGAAATAAGTTAATTCGGTTCTAGGAATCAGTTTACTTTCTACGAAGATGGTTGAGTTTAGCAAGTTCGAACTTTCTTGTTACTGTGCTCTAAAAAGATGTCCAAGTTAGTAGATTTGCCTCATTGGTAAAGTAGTTTGTTGAGAAAACAAACATCTTCATTGCCGAACATTGTACTGTGTGAAAAAAGCTAATTTAGTTCTAGAATTCAGGTGCTTTCCTACAAAGGAGGTTGAGTACAGTCAGTTCAAACTTTCCTTGTTAATGTAATCTAAAAAGGTGCACAACTTAGTAGATTGGCCTCATTTCTAAAGTAGTTTCTTTAGAAAAGAAACATCTTCAATACCGAACACTGTACTGTGTAAAATAAGTTAATTCGCTTCTAGGAATCAGTTTAATTTCTACGAAGACGGTTGAGTGCAGCAAGTTCAAACTTTCCTTGTTCATGTAATCTAAAAAGATGGCCAAGTTCGAAGATACACCTCATTTTAAGGTACTTTGTTGAGAAAACAAACATCTTCATTGCCGAACATTGTACTGTGTGAAATAAGCTCATTTGGTTCTAGGAATTAGTTGCTTTCCTACAAAGATGGTTGAGAGCAGCAAGTTCAAACTTTCCTTGTTAATGTAATCTAAAAAGATGCACAACTTAGTAGATTGCCCTCATTTCTAAAGTAGTTTGTTTACAAAACAAACATCTTCAATACCGAACACTATACTATGTGAAATGAGGTGGTTCGGTTCTAGGAATCACTTGCTTTCCTAGGAAGAAGGTTGAGTGCAGCAAGTTCAAACTTTCCTCGTTTGTGTAATCTAACAAGATGTACAAGTTAGTGGATTCATGTCATTTCTAAAGTGGTTTCTTTAGAAAACAAACATCTTCAGTAATGAACACTGTACTGTGTGAAATAAGTTAATTTGTTTCTAGGAATCAGTTTCCTTTCTACGAAGATGGTTGAGTGGAGCTAGTTCAAACTTTCCTTGTTAATGTAATCTAAAAAGATGGCCAAGTTAGTAGATTCGACTCATTTGTAAAGTAGTTTGTTGAGAAAACAAACATCTTCATTGCCAAACATTGTACTGTGTGAAATGAGCTCATTCGGTTCTTGGAATCAGTTGCTTTCCTACAAAGAAGGTTGAGTGCAGCAAGTTCAAACTTTCCTTGTTAATGGAATCTAAAAAGATGCACAACTTAGTAGATTGACTTCATTTCTAAAGTAGTTTCTTTAGAAAAGAAACATCTTCAGTACCGAACACTGTACTGTGTGAAATGAGTTAATTCGTTCTAGGAAAAAGGTTTAATTTCTACGAAGATGGTTGAGGGCAGGAAGTTCAAACTTTCCTAGTTTGTGTAATCTAACAAGATGTACAAGTTAGTGGATTCACCTCATTTCTAAAATAGTTTCTTTAGAAAACAAACATCTTCAGTAATCCCAACACTGTACTGTGTGAAATAAGTTAATTCGGTTCTAGGAATCAGTTTCCTTTCTACAAAGAACATGGTTGAGTGAGTTTAGCAAGTTCAAACTTTCCTTGTTAATGTAATCTAAAAGATGTCCAAGTTAGTAGATTGAGAAAACAAACATCTTCAAACATTTCAAAGTAGTTTCTAAAGAAAACAAACATTTCTTTCTAACGTGGTTTCTTTAAATGAAGAAGGTTCCCGAACACTGTACTGTGTGAAATAAGTTAATTCACTTCTAGGAATCAGTTTAATTTCTACTAGAAGAATGTTGAGTGCACCAAGTTCAAACATTCCTTTGTTTGTGTAATATAAAAAGATGTCCAAGTTAGTGCATTCGCCTCATTTCTAAAGTAGTTTCTTTAGAAAACAAACATCTTCTGTTCGAAACACTGTACTGTGTGAAATAAGGTAATTCTAGTTCTAGGAATCAGTTTAATTTCTAGGAAGATGGTTGAGTGCAGCAAGTTCAAACTTTCCTTGTTAATGTAATCTGAAAAGATGCACAACTTAGTAGATTGGCCTCATTTCTAAAGTAGTTTGTTTACAAAACAAACATCTTCATTACCGTACACTATACTATGTGAAATGAGCTAGTTCGGTTCTAGGAATCACTTGCTTTCCTACGAATAAGGTTGAGTGCAGCAAGTTCAAACTTTCCTAGTTTGTGTAATCTAACAAGATATACAAGTTAGTGCATTCGCCTCATTTCTAAAGTAGTTTCTTTAGAAAAGAAACATCTTCAGTACTGAACACTGTACTGTGTGAAATAAGGTAAATCGGTTCTAGGAATCAGTTTAATTTCTAATAAGATGGTTGAGTGCAGCAAGTTCAAACTTTCCTTGTTAATGTAATCTAAAAAGATGCACAACTTAGTAGATTGGACTCGTTTCTAAAGTAGTTTGTTTACAAAACAAACATCTTCATTACCGAAAGACTATACTATGTGAAATGAGCTAGGTTCGGTTCTAGGAATCACTTGCTTTCCTACAAGAAGGATGAGTGCAGCAAATTCAAACTTTCCTCGTTTTTGTAATCTAACAAGATGCACAAGTTAGTGGATTCGCCTCATTTCTAAAGTAGTTTCTTTAGAAAAGAAACATCTTCATTACCGAACACTGTACTGTGTGAAATAAGTGAATTTGCTTCTAGGAATCAGTTTCCTTTCTACCAAGATGGTTGAGTGCAGCAAGTTCAAACTTTCCTTGTTAATGTAATCTAAAAAAATGGCCACGTTAGTAGATTCGCCTCATTTGTAAAATAGTTTGTTGAGAAAATTAACATCTTTATTGCCGAACATTGTACTGAGTGAAATAAGCTCATTTGGTTCTAGGAATCAGTTGCTTTCCTACAAAGAAGGTTGAGTGCAGCAAGTTCAAACTTTCCTTGTTAATGGAATCTAAAAAGATGCACAACTTAGTAGATTGGCCACATTTCTAATGTAGTTTCTTTAGAAAAGAAACATCTTCAGTACCAAACACTGTACTGTGTGAAATGAGTTAATTCGCTTCTAGGAATCAGTTTAATTTCTACGAAGATGGTTGAGTGCAGCATGTTCATACTTTCCTAGTTTGTGTAATCTAACAAGATGTACAAGTTACTTGATTGGCGTCATTTCAAAATTAGTTTCTTTAGAAAACAAACATCTTCAGTACCGAACACTGTACTGTGTGAAATAAGTTAATTCGGTTCTAGGAATCAGTTTCCTTTCTCCGAAGATGGTTGAGTTTAGCAAGTTCAAACTTTCCTTGTTAATGTAATCTAAAAAGATGTCCAAGTTAGTAGATTGGCCTCATTTCTAAAGTAGTTTCTTTACTGAAAACAAACATCTTCATTGCCAAACTTTGTACTGTGTGAAATGAGCTAATTTAGTTCTAGAAATCAGTTTACTTTCTATGAAGATGGTTGAGTGCAGCAAGTTCAAACTTTCCTTGTTAATGTAATCTAAAAAGATGCACAAGTTAGTAGATTGGCATCATTTCTAAAGTAGATTGTTTGCAAAACAAACATCTTCATTACCAAACACTGTACTGTGTGAAATGAGTTAATTTAGTTCTAGGATTCACATGCTTTCCTACGAAGAAGGTTGAGTGCAGCCAGTTCAAACTTTCCTGGTTTGTGTAATCTAAAAAGATGTACAAGGTAGTGGATTGGCCTCATTTCTAAAGTAGTTTGTTTAAAAACAAACATCTTCAGTACTGAACACTGTACTGTGTGAAATAAGTTAATTCCGTTCTAGGAATCAGTTGCTTTCCTACAAAGAAGGTTGAGTGCAGCAAGTACAAACTTTCCTTGTTAATGTAATCTGAAAAGATGCACAACTTAGTAGATTGGCCCTCATTTCTAAAGTAGTTTGTTTACAAAACAAACATCTTCATTACCGAACACTATACTATGTGAAATGAGCTAGTTCGGTTCTAGGAATCACTTGCTTTCCTAGGAAGAAGGGTGAGTGCAGCAAGTTCAAACTTTCCTCGTTTGTGTAATCTAACAAGATTTACAAGTTAGTGGATTCGCCTCATTTCTAAAGTGGTTTCCTTATAAAACAAACATCTTCAGTTGTGAACACTGTACTGTGTGAAATAAGTTAATTCATTTCTAGGAATCAGTTTCCTTTCTACAAAGATGGTTGAGTGCAGCAAGTTCAAACTTTCCTTGTTAATGTAATATAAAAATGGGCCAAGTTAGTAGAGTCACCTCATTTGTAAAGTAGTTTGTTGAGAAAATTAATATCTTTATTGCCAAACATTGTACTGTGTGAAATAAGCTCATTCGGTTCTAGGAATCACTTGCTTTCCTACAAAGAAGGTTGAGTGCAGCAAGTTCAAACTTTCCTTGTTAATGTAATCTGAAAAGATGCACAACTTAGTAGATTGGCCTCATTTCTAAAGTAGTTTGTTTAGAAAAGAAACATCTTCAGTACTGAACACTGTACTGTGTGAAATGAGTTAATTCGGTTCTAGGAATCAGTTTAATTTCTACGAAGATGGTTGAGTGCAGCAAGTTCAAACTTTCCTAGTTTGTGTAATCTAACAAGATGTACAAGTTAGTGGATTCACGTCATTTCTAAATTAGTTTCTTTAGAAAACAAAGATCTTCAGTACTGAACACTGTACTGTGTGAAATAAGTTAATTCGGTTCTAGGAATCAGTTTACTTTCTACGAAGATGGTTGAGTTTAGCAAGTTCAAACTTTCTTGTTACTGTGCTCTAAAAAGATGTCCAAGTTAGTAGATTTGCCTCATTGGTAAAGTAGTTTGTTGAGAAAACAAACATCTTCATTGCTGAACATTGTACTGTGTGAAAAAAGCTAATTTAGTTCTAGAATTCAGGTGCTTTCTACAAAGGAGGTTGAGTACAGTCAGTTCAAACTTTCCTTGTTAATGTAATCTAAAAAGGTGCACAACTTAGTAGATTGGCCTCATTTTCTAAAGTAGTTTCTTTAGAAAAGAAACATCTTCAATACCGAACACTGTACTGTGTAAAATAAGTTAATTAAACTCTAGGAATCAGTTTAATTTCTACAAAGACGGTTGAGTGCAGCAAGTTCAAACTTTCCTTGTTCATGTAATCTAAAAAGATGGCCAAGTTCGAAGATACACCTCATTTTAAGGTACTTTGTTGAGAAAACAAACATCTTCATTGCCGAACATTGTACTGTGTGAAATAAGCTCATTTGGTTCTAGGAATTAGTTGCTTTCCTACAAAGATGGTTGAGAGCAGCAAGTTCAAACTTTCCTTGTTAATGTAATCTAAAAAGATGCACAACTTAGTAGATTGCCCTCATTTCTAAAGTAGTTTGTTTACAAAACAAACAACGTCAATACCGAACACTATACTATGTGAAATGAGCTAGTTCGGATCTAGGAATCACTTGCTTTCCTAGGAAGAAGGTTGAGTGCAGCAAGTTCAAACTTTCCTCGTTTGTGTAATCTAACAAGAAGTACAAGTTAGTGGATTCATGTCGTTTCTAAAGTGGTTTCTTTAGAAAACAAACATCTTCAGTAATGAACACTGTACTGTGTGAAATAAGTTAATTTGTTTCTAGGAATCAGTTTCCTTTCTACGAAGATGGTTGAGTGGAGCAAGTTCAAACTTTCCTTGTTAATGTAATCTAAAAAGATGGCCAAGTTAGTAGATTCGACTCATTTGTAAAGTAGTTTGTTGAGAAATCAAACATCTTCATTGCCAAACATTGTACTGTGTGAAATGAGCTCATTCGGTTCTTGGAATCAGTTGCTTTCCTACAAAGAAGGTTGAGTGCAGCAAGTTCACACTTTCCTTGTTAATGGAATCTAAAAAGATGCACAACTTAGTAGATTGACTTCATTTCTAAAGTAGTTTCTTAAGAAAAGAAACATCTTCAGTACCGAACACTGTACTGTGTGAAATGAGTTAATTCGCTTCTAGGAAAAAGGTTTAATTTCTACGAAGATGGTTGAGGGCAGGAAGTTCAAACTTTCCTAGTTTGTGTAATCTAACAAGATGTACAAGTTACTGGATTCGCGTCATTTCTAAATTAGTTTCTTTAGAAAACAAACATCTTCAGTACCGAACACTGTACTGTGTGAAATAAGTTAATTCGGTTCTAGGAATCAGTTTCCTTTCTACTAAAAACATGGTTGAGTTTAGCAAGTTCAAACTTTCCTTGTTAATGTAATCTAAAAAGATGTCCAAGTTAGTAGATTCGTCTCATTTCTAAAGTAGTTTCTTTAGAAAACAAACCTAAATTACCAAACTGTACTGTGTGAAATAAGCTAATTCAGTTCTAGGAATCAGTTTAATTTCTACGAAGAATGTTGAGTGCAGAACAAGTTCAAACATTCCTAGTTTGTGTAATATAACAAGATCTCCAAGTTAGTGCATTTCTTTAGAAAAGAAACATCTTCTCATTTCTAAAGTAGTTTCTTTTCTAGAAAAGAAACATCTTCTAGTTTGTTCTAACAAGATGTCCAACATTGTACTGTGTGAAATAAGGTAATCTTCTGTTCTAGGAATCAGTTTAAATCAGTCTAATTTCTAGGAAGATGGTTGAGTGCAGCAAGTTCAAACTTTCCTTGTTAATGTAATCTGAAAAGATGCACAACTTAGTAGATTGGCCTCATTTCTAAAGTAGTTTGTTTACAAAACAAACATCTTCATTACCGTACACTATACTATGTGAAATGAGCTAGTTCGGTTCTAGGAATCACTTGCTTTCCTACGAATAAGGTTGAGTGCAGCAAGTTCAAACTTTCCTAGTTTGTGTAATCTAACAAGATATACAAGTTAGTGCATTCGCCTCATTTCTAAAGTAGTTTCTTTAGAAAAGAAACATCTTCAGTACTGAACACTGTACTGTGTGAAATAAGGTAAATCGGTTCTAGGAATCAGTTTAATTTCTAATAAGATGGTTGAGTGCAGCAAGTTCAAACTTTCCTTGTTAATGTAATCTAAAAAGATGCACAACTTAGTAGATTGGACTCGTTTCTAAAGTAGTTTGTTTACAAAACCAACATCTTCATTACCGAAGACTATACTATGTGAAATGAGCTAGGTCGGTTCTAGGAATCACTTGCTTTCCTAAGAAGAAGGATGAGTGCAGCAAATTCAAACTTTCCTCGTTTTTGTAATCTAACAAGATGCACAAGTTAGTGGATTCGCCTCATTTCTAAAGTAGTTTCTTTAGAAAAGAAACATCTTCATTACCGAACACTGTACTGTGTGCAATAAGTGAATTTGCTTCTAGGAATCAGTTTCCTTTCTACCAAGATGGTTGAGTTCAGCAAGTTCAAACTTTCCTTGTTAATGTAATCTAAGAAAATGGCCACGTTAGTAGATTCGCCTCATTTGTAAAATAGTTTGTTGAGAAAATTAACATCTTTATTGCCGAACATTGTACTGAGTGAAATAAGCTCATTTGGTTCTAGGAATCACTTGCTTTCCTACAAAGAAGGTTGAGTGCAGCAAGTTCAAACTTTCCTTGTTAATGGAATCTAAAAAGATGCACAACTTAGTAGATTGGCCACATTTCTAATGTAGTTTCTTTAGAAAAGAAACATCTTCAGTCCCGAACACTGTACTGTGTGAAATGAGTTAATTCGCTTCTAGGAATCAGTTTAATTTCTACGAAGATGCTTGAGTGCAGCATGTTCATACTTTCCTAGTTTGTGTAATCTAACAAGATGTACAAGTTACTTGATTGGCGTCATTTCAAAATTAGTTTCTTTAGAAAACAAACATCTTCAGTACCGAACACTGTACTGTGTGAAATAAGTTAATTCGGTTCTAGGAATCAGTTTCCTTTCTACGAAGATGGTTGAGTTTAGCAAGTTCAAACTTTCCTTGTTAAGGTAATCTAAAAAGATGTCCAAGTTAGTAGATT
This sequence comes from Orientallactaga sibirica, assembly GCA_036365145.1. Taxonomy (NCBI): domain Eukaryota; kingdom Metazoa; phylum Chordata; class Mammalia; order Rodentia; family Dipodidae; genus Orientallactaga; species Orientallactaga sibirica. Next base: position 41,181 of record JAEOAD010002426.1, on the reverse strand, counting down.
GGCCTCATTTCTAAAGTAGTTTCTTTAGAAAACAAACTTAAATTGCCAAACTTTGTACTGTGTGAAATGAGCTAACTCGGTTCTAGGAATCAGTTTACTTTCTACGAAGATGGTTGAGTTTAGCAAGTTCAAACTTTCCTTGTTAATGTGCTCTAAAAAGATGTCCAAGTTAGTAGATTTGCATCATTGGTAAAGTAGATTGTTGAGACAACAAACATCTTCATTGCCGAACATTGTACTGTGTGAAAAAAGCTAATTTAGTTCTAGAATTCAGTTGCTTTCCTATGAAGAAGGTTGAGTGCAGCCAGTTCAAACTTTCCTTGTTAATGTAATCTAAAAACATGCACAACGTAGTAGATTGGCCTCATTTCTAAAGTAGTTTGTTTAAAAAACAAACATCTTCATTACCGAACACTGTACTATGTGAAATAAGCTAATTCCGTTCTAGGAATCACTTGCTTTCCTACGAAGAAGGTTGAGTGCAGCAAGGTCAAACTTTCCTAGTTTGTGTAATCTAACAAGATGTACAAGTTAGTGGATTCGCCTCATTTCTAAAGTAGTTTCTTTAGAGAAGAAACATCTTCAGTACCTAACACTGTATTGTATGAAATAAGTAAAATCACTTCTAGGAATCAGTTTAATTTCTACGAAGATGGTTGAGTGCAGCAAGTTCAAACTTTCCTTGTTAATGTAATCTAAAAAAAAGGCCAAGTTAGTAGATTCGCCTCATTTGTAAAGTAGTTGGTTGAGAAAACAAACATCTTCATTGCGGAATATTGTACTGTATGAAATAAGCTCATTCATTTCTAGGATTCAGTTGCTTTCCTACAAAGAAGGTTGAGTGAAGCAAGTTCAAACTTTCCTTGTTAATGTAATCTGAAAAGATGCACAACGTAGTAGATTGGCCTCATTTCTAAAGTAGTTTGTTTACAAAACAAATATCTTCATTACCGAAAACTATACTATGTGAAATGAGCTAGTTCGGTTCTAGGAATCACTTGCTTTCCTATGAAGAAGGTTGAGTGCAGCAAGTTCAAACTTTCCTAGTTTGTGTAATCTAACAAGATGTACAAGTTAGTGCATTCGCCTCATTTGTATAGTAGTTTCTATAGAAAAGAAACATCTTCAGTACTGAACACTGTACTGTGTGAAATAATGTAAATCGGTTCTAGGAATCAATTTAATTTCAACGAAGAGGGTTGAGTGCAGCAAGTCCAAACTTTCCTTGTTAATGTAATCTAAAAAGATGCACGACTTAGTAGATTGGTCTCATTTTAAAAGTAGTTTGTTTACAAAACAAAGATCTTCATTACGGAACACTATACTATGTGAAATGAGCTAGTTCGGTTCTAGGAATCACTTGCTTTCCTACGAAGAAGGTTGAGTGCAGCAAGTTCAAACTTTCCTCGTTTGTGTAATCTAACAAGATGAACAAGTTAGTGGATTCGCGTCGTTTCTAAAGTGGTTTCTTCAGAAAACAAACATCTTCAGTACTGAACACTGTACTGTGTGAAATAAGTTAATTCGGTTCTAGGAATGTTTGCTTTCTAGGAAGATGGTTGAGTGCAACAAGTTCAAACTTTCCTTGTTAATGTAATCTAAAAAGATGGCCAAGTTAGCAGAGTCACCTCATTTGTAAAATAGTTTCTTGAGAAAATTAACATCTTTATTGCCGAACTTTGTACTGTGTGAAATAAGCTTATTCGGTTCTAGGAATCCGTTCCTTTCCTACAAAGAAGGTTGAGTGCAGCAAGTTCAAACTTTCCTTGTTAATGTAATCTAAAAAGATGCACAACTTAGTAGGTTTCCCTCATTTCTAAAGTAGTTTCTTTAGAAAAGAAACATCTTCAGTACCAAACAATGTACAGTGTGAAATAAGTTAATTCATTCTAGGAACAAGTTTAATTTGTACAAAGAAGGTTGAGTGCAGCAAGTTCAAACTTTCCTTGTTAATGTAATCTAAAAAGATGCACAACTTAGTAGATTGGCCTCATTTCTAAAGTAGTTTGTTTACAAAACAAACATCTTCATTACCGAACACTATACTATGTGAAATGAACTAGTTCGGTTCTAGGAATCACTTGCTTTCCTAGGAAGAAGGTTGAGTGCAGCAAGTTCAAACTTTCCTCGTTTGTGTAATCTAACAAGATTTACAAGTTAGTGGATTCGCCTCACTATCTAAAGTGGTTTCCTTATAAAACAAACATCTTCAGTAGAGAACACTGTACTGTGTGAAATAAGTTAATTCGGTTCTAGGAATCAATTTCCTTTCTACGAAGATGGTTGAGTGCAGCAAGTTCAAACTTTCCTTGTTAATGTAATCTAAAAAGATGGCCAAGTTAGCAGAGTCACCTCATTTGTAAAGTAGTTTGTTGAGAAAATTAACATCTTTATTGCCGAACATTGTACTGTGTGAAATAAGCTCATTCGGTTCTAGGAATCACTTGTTTCCTACAAAGAATGTTGAGTGCAGCAAGTTCAAACTTTCCTTGTTATTGTACTCTGAAAAGATGCACAACATAGGAGATTGGCCTCATTTCTAAACTAGTTTATTTAGAAAAGAAACATCTTCAGTCCCGAACACTGTACTGTGTGAAATGAGTTAATTCGCTTCTAGGAATCAGTTTAACTTCTACAAAGAAGTTTGAGTGCAGCAAGTTCAAACTTTCCCTGTTTGTGTAATCTAACAAGATTTACAAATTAGTGGATTCGCATCGTTTCTAAATTAGTTTCTTTAGAAAACAAGCATCTTCAGTACCGAACACTGTACTGTGTGAAATAAGTTAATTTGTTTCTAGGAATCAGTTTCCTTTCTACGAAGATGTTTGAGTTTAGCAAGTTCAAACTTTCCTTGTTAATGTAATCTAAAAAGATGTCCAAGTTAGTAGGTTCGCCTCATTTCTAAAGTAGTTTCTTTAGAAAAAAAACCTAAATGGCCAAACTTTGTACTGTGTGAAATGAGCTAATTCGGTTCTAGGAATCAGTTTACTTTCTACGAAGATGGTTGAGTTTAGCAAGTTCAAACTTTCCTTGTTAATGTGCTCTAAAAAGATGTCCAAGTTAGTAGATTTGCCTCATTGGTAAAGTAGTTTGTTGAGAAAACAAACATCTTCATTGCCGAACATTGTACTGTGTGAAAAAAGCTAATTTAGTTCTAGAATTCAGTTGCTTTCCTACAAAGAAGGTTGAGTGCAGCCAGTTCAAACTTTCCTTGTTAATGTAATCTAAAAAGATGCACAACTTAGTAGATTGGCCTCATTTCTAAAGTAGTTTCTTTAGAAAAGAAACAGCTTCAGTACCGAACACTGTACTGTGTGAAATAAGTTAATTCGCTTCTAGGAATCAGTTTAATTTCTACGAAGACGGTTGAGTGCAGCAAGTTCAAACTTTCCTTGTTAATGTAATCTAAAAAGATGGCCAAGTTAGAAGATTCGCCTCATTTGTAAAGTACTTTGTTGAGAAAACAATCATCTTCATTGTGGAACATTGTACTGTGTGAAATAAGCTCATTCGGTTCTAGGAATCAGTTGCTTTCCTACAAAGAAGGTTGAGTGCAGCAAGTTCAAACTTTCCTTTTTAATGTAATCTAAAAAGATGCACAACTTAGTAGATTGTCCTCATTTCTAAAGTAGTTTGTTTAGAAAACAAACATCTTCATAACCGAACACTGTACTATGTGAAATAAGCTAGTTCCGTTCTAGGAATCACTTGTTTTCCTACGAAGAAGGTTGAGTGCAGCAAGTTCAAACTTTCCTCGTTTGTGTAATCTAACAAGATGTACAAGTTAGTTGATTCACGTCATTTATAAAGTGGTTTCTTTAGAAAACAAACATCTTCAGGACTGAGCACAGTACTGTGTGAAATAAGTTAATTCGGTTCTAGTAATCACTTTCTTTTCTACGAAGATGGTTGAATTTAGCAACTTCAAACCTTCCTTGTTAATGTAATCTAAGAAGATGGCCAAGTTAGTAGATTCACCTCATTTCTAAAGTAGTTTCTTTAGAAAACAAACCTAAATTGCCAAACTTTGTACTGTGTGAAATGAGCTAATACGGTTCTAGGAATCAGTTTACTTTCTACGAAGATGGTAGAGTTTAGAAAGTTCAAACTTTCCTTGTTAATGTTCTCTAAAAAGATGTCCAAGTTAGTAGATTTGCCTCTTTGGTAAAGCAGTTTGTTGAGAAAACAAACATCTTCATTGAGAACTTTGTACTGTGTGTAAAAAGCTAATTCGGTTCTAGAATTCAGTTGCTTTCCTACAAAGAAGGTTGAGTGCAGCCAGTTCAAACTTTCCTTGTTAACGTAATCTAAAAAGATGCACAACTTAGTAGATTGGCCTCATTTCTAAAGTAGTTTCTTTAGAAAAGAAACATCTTCAGTACCGAACACTGTACTGTGTGAAATAAGTTAATTTGCTTCTAGGAATCAGTTTAATTTCTACGAAGAAGGTGGAGTGCAGCAAGTTCAAACTTTCCTTGTTAATGTAATTTAAAAAGATGCACAACTTAGTAGATTGACCTCATTTCTAAAGTAGTTTGTTTACAAAACAAACATCTTCATTACCGAACACTGCACTATGTGAAATAAGCTAGTTCCCTTCTAGGAATCACTTGCTTTCTTATGAAGAAGGTTATGTGCATCAGCAGTAGTGATCACTGTACTGTTTGAAATAAGTTTATTCAGTCCTAGGAATCAGTTTCCTTTCCACGAAGATGGTTGAGTGCAGCAAGTTCAAACTTTCCTTGTTAATGTAATCTAAAAAGATGGCCAAGTTAGCAGAGTCACCTCATTTGTAAAGTTGTTTGTTGAGCAAATTAACATCTTTATTGCCGAACATTTTACTGTGTGAAATAAGGTCATTCGGTTCTCGGAAACAGTTGCTTTCCTACAAAGAAGGTGGACTGCAGCAAGTTCAAACTTTCCTTGTTAATGTAATCTAAAAAGATGCACAACTTAGTAGATTGGCCTCATTTCTAAAGTAGTTTCTTTAGAAAAGAAACATCTTCAGTACCGAACACTGTTCTGTGTGAAATAAGTTAATTCGCTTCTAGGAATCAGGTTAATTTCTACGGAGAAGGTTGAGTGCCGGAAGTTCAAACTTTCCTTGTTAATGTAATCTAAAAATATGGCCATGTTAGAAGATTCGCCTCATTTGTAAAGTACTTTGTTGAGAAAACAAACATCTTCATTGCCGAACATTGTACTGTGTGAATTAAGCTCATTCGGTTCTAGGAATCACTTGCTTTCCTACAAAGAAGGTTGAGTGCAGCAAGTTCAAACTTTCCTAGTTTGTGTAATCTAACAAGATATACAAGTTAGTGTATTCGTCTCATTTCTAAAGTAGTTTCTTTAGAAAAGAAACATCTTTATTATCGAACACTGTACTGTGTGAAATAAGTGAATTCGCTTCTAGGAATCAGTTTAATTTCTACGAATATGGTTGATTGCAGAAAGTTCAAACTTTCCTTGTTAATGTAATCTAAAAAGATGGCCAAGTTAGTAGATTCGCCTCATTTGTAAAGTGCAGCGAACCTCCCGAACAGCAGGAAAGGAACGACCACAAACGAGGATTCTTCTTGTATCACACTTTATTGGAGAGCCCTTGGTTAACAGGAAAGCTGATGGCGAGGGGCGAGGGGCGCAAATCTGCAGCTGCTTTTATAGGGCGTACTGCTACGAGGCGCTTACTGATTGGTTGCGAGAAGCTTGCCACAAGCAGATACCACGGAATAGGCTCGGGACAGGTTGCGTCATGCGTGTGCACATACCTTGAGTAAGGTTGGCGCCAAGGCACTGCCTAATATGGAGACGTTTTCCTCAACACCGGCAGGAAGCCATCGCCATCTTGTAATGGCGTTTGCTCTAGCTCCCTGCAGTAAAGTACTTTGTTGAGAAAACAAACATCTTCATTGCCGAATATTGTACTGTGTGAAATAAGCTCATTCGGTTCTAGGAATCAGTTGCTTTCCTACAAAGAAGGTTGAGTGCAGCAAGTTCAAACTTTCCTTGTTAATGTAATCTGAAAAGATGCACAACTTAGTAGATTTGCGTCATTTCTAAAGTAGTTTGTTTACAAAACAAACATCTTCATTACCGAACACTATACTATGTGAAATGAGCTAGTTCGGTTCCAGGAATTACTTCCTTTCCTATGAAGAAGGATGAGTGCAGCAAGTTCAAAATTTCCTCGTTTGTGTAATCTAACAAGATGTACAAGTTGGTGGATTAGCGTCGTTTCTAAAGTGGTTTCTTTAGAAAACAAACATCTTCAGTATTGAAAATTGTACTATGTGAAATAAGTGAATTCGGTTCTAGGAATCAGTTTCCTTTCTACGAAGATGGTTGAGTGCAGCAAGTTCAAACTTTCCTTGTTAATGTAATCTAAAAAGATGGCCAAGTTAGAAGAGTCACCTCATTTGTAAAACAGTTTGTTGAGAAAATAAACATCTTCATAGCCCAACATTGTACTGTATGAAATAAGCTCATTCTGTTCTGGGAATCAGTTGCTTTCCTACAAAGAAGGTTGAGTGCAGCAAGTTCAAACGTTCCTTGTTAATGTAATCTGAAAAGATGCACAACTTAGTAGATTGGCATCATTTCTAAAGTAGTTTCTTTAGAAAAGAAACATCTTCAGTACCGAAAACTGTATTGTGTGAAATAAGTGAATTCGCTTCTAGGAATCAGTTTAATTTCTACGAAGAAGGTTGAGTGCAGCAAGTTCAAACTTTCCTTATTAATGTAATCTAAAAAGATGGCCAAGTTAGAAGATTCGCCTCATTTGTAAAGTACTTTGTTGAGGAAACAAACATCTTCATTGCCGAACATTGTACTGTGTTTAATAAGCTCATTCGGTTCTAGGAATCACTTGCTTTCCTACAAAGAAGGTTGACTGCAGCAAGGTCAAACTTTCCTGGTTAATGTAATCTAAAAAGATGGCCAAGTTAGAAGATTCGCCTCATTTGTAAAGTACTTTGTTGAGGAAACAAACGTCTTCATTGCCGAACATTGTACTGTGCTTACTAAGCTCATTCGGTTCTAGGAATCACTTGCTTTCCTACAAAGAAGGTTGAGTGCAGCAAGGTCAAACTTTCCTTGTTAATGTAATCTAAAAAGATGGCCAAGTTAGTAGATTCACCTCATTTGTTAAGTAGTTTTTTTGAGAAAACAAACATCTTCATTGCCGAACATTGTACTATGTGAAATAAGCTCATTCGGTTCTAGGAATCAGTTGCTTTCCTATAAAGAAGGTTGAGTGCAGCAAGTTCAAACTTTCCTTGTTAATGGAATCTGAAAAGATGCACAACTTAGTAGATTGGCCTCATTTCTAAAGTAGTTTGTTTAGAAAACAAATATCTTCATTACGAAACACTGTACTATGTGAAATGAGCTAGTTCGATTCTAGGAATGACTGTCTTTCCTACGAAGAAGGTTGAGTGCAGCAAGTTCAAACTTTCCTCGTTTGTGTAATCTAACAAGATGTACAAGTTAGTGGATACGCCTCATTTCTAAAGTAGTTTCTTTAGAAAAGAAACATCTTCAGTACCAAACACTGTACTGTGTGAAATAAGTGAATTCGCTTCTAGGAATCACTTGCTTTCCTACAAAGAAGGTTGAGTGCAGCAAGTTCAAACTTTCCTTGTTAATGTAATCGAAAAAGATGCACAACTTAGTAGATTGGCCTCATTTCTAAAGTAGTTTCTTTAGAAAAGAAACATCTTCAGTACCGAACACTGTACTGTGTGAAATAAGTTAATTCGCTTCTAGGAATCAGTTTAATTTCTACGAAGAAGGTTGAGTGCAGCAAGTTCAAACTTTCCTTGTTAATGTAATCTAAAAAGATGGCCAAGTTAGAACATTCGCCTGATTTGTAAAGTACTTTGTTGAGAAAACAAACATCTTCATTGCCAAACATTGTACTGTGTGAAATAAGCTCATTCGGTTCTAGGAATCAGTTGCTTTCCTACAAAGAAGGTTGAGTGCAGCAAGTTCAAACTTTCCTTGTTAATGTAACCTAAAAATGCACAACTTAGTAGATTGGCCCCATTTCTAAAGTAGTTTGTTTAGAAAACAAACATCTTCATTACCGAACACTGTACTATGTGAAAAAAGCTAGTTCCGTTCTAGGAATCACTTGCTTTCCTACGAAGAAGGTTGAGTGCAGCAAGTTCAAACTTTCCTAGTTTGTGTAATCTAACAAGATGTACAAGTTAATGGATTCGCCTCAATTCTAAAGTAGTTTCTTTAGAAAAGAAATATCTTCAATGCCGAACACTGTACTGTGTGAAATAAGTGAATTCGCTTCTAGGAATCAGTTTAATTTCTATGAAGATGGTTGAGTGCAGCAAGTTCAAACTGTCCTTATTAATGTAATCTAAAAACCTGGCCAAGTTAGTAGATTCGCCTCATTTGTAAACTAGTTTGTTGATAAAATTAACATCTTTATTGCCGAACCTTGTACTGTGTGAAATAAGCTCATTCGGTTCTAAGAATCACTTGCTTTCCTACAAAGAAGGTTGAGTGCAGCAAGTTCAAACTTCCTTGTTAATGTAATCTTAAAAGATGCACAACTTAGTAGATTGGCCTCATTTCTAAAGTAGTTTCTTTAGAAACGAAACATCTTCAGTACCGAACACTGTACTGTGTGAAATAAGTTAATTCGCTTGTAGGAATCAGTTTAATTTCTACGAAGAAAGATGAGTGCACGAAGTTCAAACTTTCCTTGTTAATGGAAGCTAAAAAGATGGCCAAGTTAGAAGATTCGCCTCATTTCTAAAGTACTTTGTTGAGAAAACAAACATCTTCATTGCCGAACGTAGTACTGTGTGAAATAAGCTCATTCGGATGTAGGAATCAATTGCTATCCTACAAAGAAGGTTGATTGCAGCAAGTTTAAACTTTTCTTGTTAATGTAAACTAAAACGATGCACAACGTAGTAGATTGGCCTCATTTCTAAAGTAGTGTGTTTAGAAAACAAACATCTTCATTACCAAACACTGTACTATGTGAAATAAGCTAGTTCCGTTCTAGGAATCACTTGCTTTCCTACGAGGAAGGTTGAGTGCAGCAAGTTCAAACTTTCCTAGTTTGTGTAATCTAACAAGATGTACAAGTTAGTGGATTCGCCTCATTTCTAAAGTAGTTTCTTTAGAAAAGAAACATCTTCAATACCGAACACTGTACTGTGTGAAATAAGTGAATTCGCTTCTAGGAATCAGTTTAATTTCTATGAAGATGGTTGAGTGCAGCAAGTTCAAACTGTCCTTGTTAATGTAATCTAAAAAGATGGCCAAGTTAGTAGATTCGCCTCATTTGTAAACTAGTTTGTTGAGAAAATTAACATCTTTATTGCCGAACATTGTACTGTGTGAAATAAGCTCATTCGGTTCTAAGAATCACTTGCTTTCCTACAAAGAAGGTTGAGTGCAGCAAGTTCAAACTTCCTTGTTAATGTAATCTTAAAAGATGCACAACTTAGTAGATTGGCCTCATTTCTAAAGTAGTTTCTTTAGAAAAGAAACATCTTCAGTACCAAACACTGTACTGTGTGAAATAAGTTAATTAAGCTTCTAGGAATCAGTTTAATTTCTCGAAGAAAGATTGAGTGCAGCAAGTTCAAACTTTCCTTGTTAATGGAAGCTAAAAAGATGGCCAAGTTAGAAGATTCGCCTCATTTCTAAAGTACTTTGTTGAGAAAACAAACATCTTCATTGCCGAACGTAGTACTGTGTGAAATAAGCTCATTCGGATGTAGGAATCAGTTGCTATCCTACAAAGAAGGTTGATTGCAGCAAGTTTAAACTTTTCTTGTTAATGTAAACTAAAACGATGCACAACGTAGTAGATTGGCCTCATTTCTAAAGTAGTGTGTTTAGAAAACAAACATCTTCATTACCAAACACTGTACTATGTGAAATAAGCTAGTTCCGTTCTAGGAATCACTTGCTTTCCTACGAGGAAGGTTGAGTGCAGCAAGTTCAAACTTTCCTCGTTTGTGTAATCTAACAAGATGTACAAGTTAGTGGATTCGCCTCATTTCTAAAGTAGTTTCTTTAGAAAAGAAACATCTTCAGTACCGAACACTGTACTGTGTGAAATAAGTGAATTTGCTTCTAGGAATCACTTGCTTTCCTACATAGAAGGTTGAGTGCAGCAAGTTCAAACTTTCCTTGTTAATGTAATCTTAAAAGATGCACAACTTAGTAAATTGGCCTCATTTCTAAAGTAGTTTCTTTAGAAAAGAAACATCTTCAGTACAAAACACTGTACTGTGAGAAATAAGTTAATTCGCTTCTAGGAATCAGTTTAATTTCTACGAAGAAGGTTGAGTGCAGCAAGTTCAAACTTTCCTTGTTAATGTAATCTAAAAAGTTGGCCAAGTTAGTAGATTCGCCTGATTTGTAAAGTACTTTGTTGAGAAAACAAACATCTTCATTGCCGAACATTGTACTGTGTGAAATAAGCTCATTCGGTTCTAGGAATCTGTTGCTTTCCTACAAAGAAGGTTGAGTGCAGCAAGTTCAAACTTTCCTTGTTAATGTAATCTAAAAAGATGCACAACTTAGTAGATTGGCCTCATTTCTAAAGTAGTTTCTTTAGAAAAGAAACATCTTCAGTACCAAACACTGTACTGTGTGAAATAAGTTAATTAAGTTCTAGGAAACAGTTTAATTTCTACGAAAGAAGGTTGAGTGCAGCAAGTTCAAACTTTCCTTGTTAATGGAATCTAAAAAGATGGCCAAGTTAGAAGATTCGCCTCATTTGTAATGTACTTTGTTGAGAAAACAAACATCTTCATTGCCGAACATTGTACTGTGTGAAATAAGCTCATTCGGATGTAGGAATCAGTTGCTATCCTACAAAGAAGGTTGAGTCCAGCAAGTTTAAACTTTTCTTGTCAATGTAATTTAAAAAGATGCACAACTTAGTAGATTGACCTCATTTCTAAAGTATTTTGTTTAGAAAACAAACATCTTCATTACCGAACACAGTACTATGTGAAATGAGCTGCTTCGATTCTAGGAATCACTTGCTTTCCTACGAAGAAGGTTGAGTGCAGCAAGTTCAAACTTTGCTCGTTTGTGTAATCTAACAAGATATACAACTTAGTGGATTCGCCTCATTTCTAAAGTAGTTTCTTTAGAAAACAAACATCTTCAGTACCGAACACTGTACTGTGTGAAATAAGTGAATTCGCTTCTAGGAATCAGTTTAATTTCTACGAAGAAGGTTGAGTGCAGCAAGTTCATATTTTCTCAGTTTGTGTAATGTAACAAGATGTATAAGTTAGTGGATTCCCCTCATTTCTAACGTAGTTCCTTTAGAAAAGAAACTTCTTCAGTACCAAACACTGTACTGTGTGAAATAAGTTAATTCGCTTCTAGGAATCAGTTTAATTTCTACGACGAAGGTTGAGTGCAGCAAGTTCATATTTTCCTAGTTTGTGTAATCTAACAAGATGTATAAGTTAGTGGATTCGCCTCATTTCTAATGTAGTTCCTTTAGAAAAGAAACATCTTCAGTACCAAGCAGTGTAATGTGTGAAATAAGTTAATTCGCTTTCTAGGAATCCGTTTAATTTCTAAGAAGATGGTTGAGTTTAGCAAGTTCAAACTTTCCTTGTTAATGTAATCTAAAAAGATGTCCAAGTTGGTAGATTTGCCTCATTGGTAAAGTAGTTTCTTGGGAAAGCAAACATCTTCATTGCCGAACATTGTACTGTGTGAAAAAAGCTCATTCGGTTCTAGAATTCAGTTGCTATCCTACAAAGACTGTTGAGTGCAGCAAGTTCAAACTTTCCTTGTTAATGTAATCTAAAAAGATGCACAACTTAGTAGATTGGCCTCATTTCTAAAGTAGTTTCTTCAGAAAAGAAAGATCTTCAGTGTTGAACACTGTATTGTGTGAATAAGTTAATTCGGTTCTAGGAATCAGTTTCCTTTCTACGAAGATGGTTGAGTTTAGCAAGTTCAAACTTTCCCTGTTAATGTAATCTAAAAAGATGTCCAAGTTAGTAGATTTGCCTCATTGGTAAAGTACTTTATTGAGCAAACAAACATCTTCATTGCCGAACATTGTACTGTGTGAAAAAAGCTAATTTAGTTCAAGAATTCAGATGCTTTCCTACAAAGACGGTTGAGTGAAGAAAGTTCAAACTTTCCATGTTAATGTAATGTAAAAAGAAGCACAATGTAGTAGATTGGCCTCATTTCTAAAGTAGTTTCTTTAGAAAAGAAACATCTTCAGTACCGAACACTGTACTGTGTGAAATGTTAATTTTCTTCTAGGAATTAGTTTAATTTCTACGAAGATGGTTGAGTGGAGCAAGTTGAAACTTTCCTTGTTAATGTAATCTGAAAAGATGCACAACTTACTAGATTGGCCTCATTTGTAAAGTACTTTGTTGAGAAAACAAACATCTTCATTGCCGAACATTGTACTGTGTGAAATAAGCTCATTTGGTTCTGGGAATCAGTTGCTTTCCTACAAAGAAGGTTGAGTGCAGCAAGTTCAAACTTTCCTTGTTAATGTAATCTGAAAAGTTGCACAACTTAGTAGATTGGCCTCATTTGTAAAGTAGTTTGTTTACAAAACAAACATCTTCATTACCGAACACTATACTATGTGAAATGAGCTAGTTCGGTTCTAGGAATCACTTGCTTTCCTACGAAGAAGGTTGAGTGCAGCAAGTTCAAACTTTCCTTCTTAATGTAACCTGAAAAGATGCACAACTTAGTAGATTGGCCTCATTTCTAAAGTAGTTTCTTTAGAAAAGAAACATCTTCAGTACCGAACACTGTACTGTGTGAAATAAGTTAATTTGCTTCTAGGAATCAGTTTAATTTCTACGAAGAAGGTTGACTGCAGCAAGTTCAAACTTTCCTTGTTTAATGTAATCTAAAAAGATGGCCAAGTTAGAAGATTCGCCTCATTTGTAAAGTACTTTGTTGAGAAAAAAACATCTTCATTGCCGAACATTGTACTGTGTGAAAAAGCACATTTTCGATTCTAGGAATCGGTTGCTTTCCAATAAAGAAGGTTGAGTGCAGCAAGTTCAAACTTTCCTTGTTAATGTAATCTAAAAAGATGGCCAAGTTAGAAGATTTGCCTCATTTGTAAAGTACTTTGTTGAGAAAACAAACATCTTCATTGCCAAACATTGTACTGTGTGAAAAAAGCTCATTCGGTTCTAGGAATCAGTTGCTTTCCTAGAAAGAAGGTTGAGTGCAGCAAGTTCAAACTTTCCTTGTTAATGTAATCTAAAAAGATGCACAACTTGGTAGATTGGCCTCATTTCTAAAGTAGTTTGTTTAGAAAACAAACATCTTCATTACCGAACACTGTACTATGAGAAATAAGCTAGTTCCGTTCTAGGAATCACTTGCATTCCTACGAAGAAGGATGAGTGCAGCAAGTTCAAACTTTCCTAGTTTGTGTAATCTAACAAGATATACAAGTTAGTGGATTCGCATAATTTCTAAATTAGTTTCTTTAGAAAACAAACATCTTCAGTACCGAACACTGTACTGTGTAAAATAAGTTAATTCGTTTCTAGGAATCAGTTTCCTTTCTAGGAAGATTGTTGAGTTTAGCAAGTTCAAACTTTCCTTGTTAATGTAATCTGAAAAGGTGCACAACTTAGTAGATTGGCCTCATTTCTAAAGTAGTTTGTTTAGAAAACAAACATCTTCATTACCGAACACTGTACTATGTGAAATGAGTTAGTTCGATTCTAGGAATCACTTGCTTTCCTACGAAGAAGGTTGAGTGCAGCAAGTTCAAACTTTCCTAGTTTGTGTAATCTAACAAGATGTCCAAGTTAGTAGTTTCACGTCATTTCTAAAGTGGTTTCTTTAGAAAACAAACATCTTCAGTACTGACATTGTGTACTGTGTGAAATAAGTTAATTCGGTTCTAGGAATCAGTTTCCTTTCTACAAAGATGGTTGAGTGCAGCAAGTTCAAACTTTCCTTGTTAATGTAATCTAAAAAGATGGCCAAGTTAGTAGACTCACCTCATTTGTAAAGTAGTTTGTTGAGAAAATTAACATCTTTATTTCCGAACATTGTACTGTGTGAAATAAGCTAATTCGGTTCTAGGAATCAGTTTAATTTTCCTAAAAAAAAAAAGTTGAGTGCAGCAAGTTCAAATTCTCTAGTTTGCATAATCTAACAAGATGTACAAGTTAGTGGATTCGCCTCATTTCTAACGTAGTTCCCTTAGGAAAGAAACGTCTTCAGTACCAAACACTGTACTGTGTGAAATAAGTTAATTAAGTTTCTAGGAATCAGTTTAATTTCTAGGAAGATGGTTGAGTTTAGCAAGTTCAAACGTTCCTTCTTAATGTAATCTAAAAAGAAGTCTAAGTTAGTAGATTCGCCTCATTTCTAAAGTAGTGTCTTTAGAAAACAAACCTTCATAGCCGAACATTGTACTGTGTGAAATGAGCTAATTCGGTTCTAGGAATCAGTTTACTTTCTACAAAGATGTTTGAGTGCAGCAAGTACAAACTTTCCTTGTTAATGTAATCTGAAAAGTTGCACAACTTAGTAGATTGGCCTCATTTCAAAAGTAGTTTGTTTAGAAAAGAAACATCTTCATTACCGTACACTGTACTGTGTGAAATAAGCTAGTTCCGTTCTAGGAATCACTTGCTTTCCTACAAAGAAGGTTGAGTGCAGCAAGTTCAAACTTTCCTTGTTAATGTAATCTAAAAAGATGCACAACTTAGTAGATTGGGCTCATTTCTAAAGTAGTTTGTTTAGAAAACAAACATCTTCATTACTGAACATATACTATGTGACATGAGCTAGTTCGGTTCTAGGAATCACTTGCTTTCCTACAAAGAAGGATGAGTGCAGCAAGTTCAAACTGTCCTCGTTTGTGTAATCTAAAAAGATGTACAAGTTAGGGGATTCGCATCATTTCTAAAGTGGTTTCTTTAGAAAACAAACATCTTCAGTACTGTACACTGTACTGTGTGAAATAAGTTAATTCGGTTCTAGGAATCAGTTTCCTTTCTACGAGGATGGTTGAGTGCAGCAAGTTCAAACTTTCCTTGTAAATGTAATCTAAAAAGATGGCCAAGTTAGCAGATTCACCTCAATGGTAAGGTATATTGTTGAGAAAATTAACATCTTTACTGCCGAACATTGTACTGTGTGAAATAAGCTCATTCGGTTCTAGGAATCAGTTGCTTTCCTACAAAGAAGGTTGAGGGCAGCAAGTTCAAACTTTCCTTGTTAATGTAATCTAAAAAGATGCACAACTTAGTAGATTGGCCTCATTTGTAAAGTAGTTTCTTTAGAAAAGAAACATCTTCAGTTCGAACACTGTACTGTGTGAAATGAGTTAATTCAGCTTCTAGGAATCAGTTTACTTTCTCTGAAGACGGTTGAGTGCAGCAAGTTCAAATTTTCCTAGTTTGTGTAATCTAACAAGATGTACAAGTTAGTGGATTCGCCTCATTTCTAACGTAGGTCCTTCAGAAAAAGAAACATCTTCAGTTCCAAACATTGAACTGTGTGAAATAAGTTAATTCGCTTCTAGGAATCAGTTTAATTTCTATGAAGACGGTTGAGTTTAGCAAGTTCAAACTTTCCTTGTTAATGTAATCTAAAAAGATGTCCAAGTTAGTAGATTTGCCTCATTGGTAAAGTAGTTCGTTGAGAAAACAAACATCTTCATTTCGAACATTGTACTGTGTGAAAAAGCTCATTCGGTTCTAGAATTCAGTTGCTTTCCTACAAAGACCGTTGAGCGCAGCAAGTTCAAACTTTCCTTGTTAATGTAATCTAAAAGATGCACAACTTAGTAGATTGGCCTCATTTCTAAAGTAGTTTCTTTAGAAAAGAAACATCTTCATTTCGAACACTGTACTGTGTGAAATAAGTTAATTCGCTTCTAGGAATCAGTTTAATTTCTACGAAGAAGGTTGAGTGCAGCAAGTTGAAACTTTCCTTGTTAATGTAATCTAAAAATATGGCCAAGTTAGTCGATTCGCCTCATGTGTAAAGTAGTTTGTTGAGAATACAAACATCTTCATTGCCGAACATTGTACTGTGTGAAATAAGCTCATTCGGTTCTAGGAATCAGTTGCTTTCCTACAAAGAAGGTTGAGTGCAGCAAGTTCAAACTTTCCTTGTTAATGTAATCTGAAAAGATGCACAACTTAGTAGATTGGCCTCATTTCTAAAGTAGTTTGTTTACAAAACAAACATCTTCATTACCGAACACTGTACTATGTGAAATGAGCTAGTTCGATTCTAGGAATCACTTTCTTTCCTACGATGAAGGTTGAGTGCAGCAAGTTCAAACTTTCCTATTTTGTGTAATCTAACAAGATGTACAAGTTAATGGATTCGCCTCATTTCTAAAGCAGTTTCTTTAGAAAAGAAACATCTTCAGTACCAAACACTGTACTGTGTGAAATAAGTGAATTAAGCTTCTAAGAATCAGTTTAATTTCTACAAAGATGGTTGAGTGCAGCAAGTTCAAACTTTTCTGGTTAATGTAATCTAAAAAGATGGCCATGTTAGTAGATTCGCCTCATTTGTAAAGATGTTTGTTCAGAAAAGTAACATCTTTATTGCCGAACATTGTACTGTTTGAAATAAGCTCATTCGGTTCTAGGAATCACTTGCTTTCCTACAAATAAGGTTGAGTGCAGCAAGTTCAAACTTTCCTTGTTAATGGAATCTAAAAAGATGCACAACTTAGGAGATTGCTCTCATTTCTAAAGTAGTTTCTTTAGAAAATTAAAATCTTCAGTACCGCACCCTGTACTGTGTGAAATGAGTTAATTCGCTTCTAGGAATCAGTTTAATTTCTACGAAGATGGTTGAGTGCAGCAAGTTCAAACTTTCCTAGTTTGTGTAATCTAACAAGATGTACAAGTTAGTGGATTTGCGTCATTTCTAAATTAGTTTCTTTAGAAAACAAACATCTTCAGTACCAAACACTGTACTGTGTGAAATAAGTAAATTCGGTTCTAGGAATCAGTTTCCTTTCTACGAAGATGGTTGAGTTTAGCAAGTTCAAACTTTCCTTGTTAATGTAATCTAAAAACATGTCCAAGTTGGTAGATTCGCCTCATTTCTAAAGTAGTTTCTTTAGAAAACAAACCTAAATTGCCAATCTTTGTACTGTGTGAAATGAGCTAATTTGGTTCTAGGAATCAGTTTACTTTCTACGAAGATGGTTGAGTTTAGCAAGTTCAAACTTTCCTTGTTAATGTGCTCTAAAAAGATGTCCAAGTTAGTAGATTTGCCTCATTGGTAAAGTAGTTTGTTGAGAAAACAAACATCTTCATTGCCGAACATTGTACTTGTACAAAAAAATTCAAACTTTCAGTTGCTTTCTCCATTGTAATTCAAAAGAATGCAAAAGATGCACAACGTAGTAGATTGGCCTCATTTCTAAAGTAGTTTCTTTAGAAAAGAAACATCTTCAGTACCGAACACTGAACTGTGTGAAATAAGTGAATTCGCTTCTAGAAATCAGTTTAATTTCTACTAAGAAGGTTGAGTGCAGCAAGTTCAAACTTTCCTAGTTTGTGTAATCTAACAAGATATACAAGTTAGTGCATTTGCCTCATTTCTAAAGTAGTTTATTTAGAAAAGAAACATCTTCAGTACCGAACACTGAACTGTGTGAAATAAGGTAATTTGATTCTAGGAATCAGTTTAATTTCTCTGAAGATGGTTGAGTGCAGCAAGTTCAAACTTTCCTTGTTATTGTAATCTAAAAAGATGCACAACTTAGTAGATTGGCCTCATTTCTAACGTAGTTTGTTTACAAAACAAACATCTTCATTACCGAACACTATACTATGTGAAATGAGCTAGTTCGGTTCTAGGAATCACTTGCTTTCCTACGAAGAAGGTTGATTGCAGCAACTTCAAACTTTCCTAGTTTGTGTAATCTAACAAGATGTACAAGTTAGTGGATACGCGTCGTTTCTAAAGTGGTTTCTTTAGAAAACAAACGTCTTCAGTACCGAATGTAGAGAGCTGCGAGGTGCTGCGCCTTGAATATGGCGCTGGCTTCTGCCTTCCGCCTTCCCGATGGCGATTGCTCTCCTGGATAAACAAGTCCTTATTTGGAGGGGGAATCCCGGGAAAAGAGCCATTCATGGTGGCACATGCCTTTCATCCCAGCACATGGGAGGCAGAGCAGGACTGCCACAAGTTCAAAGCCAGCCTGGTCTACATAGTGAGTTCCAGGGCAGCCAGGACTACACAGTGAGAAGACCTTGGATTATGGGGACTTATGAACATCATTGTAATTGATAAAAACTATGGGGACCTTTAAATTTGCATGAATGCATTACATTTTACATCATATATGGTTATCAGTTTACGGGGCCAGGGACAAAATGTGGTGGTTTGATTCAGGTGTCCCCCATAAACTTCAAGTGTTCTAAATGCTAGGTTCCCAGCTGATGGCAATTTGGGAATTAACACCTCCTGGAGGCAGAGTATGTTCCCAGCTGATGGCAATTTGGGAATTCACACCTCCTGGAGGCAGTATTGTTGGGGGCGGGCTTATGGGTATTATAACCAGCTTCCCCTTGCCAGTGTTTTGACCAATGCTAGCCTTGCAGCGCCGTGGCTCAGTTAATTCAAAATATATAAATTATACTAGGGCTGCAAATTTATCCAGATTTTTGTCTAGTTTTCTATTACAGAATTGGTCGCTTGAATTTGAAGATACCTTAAAAGAACTGAGACTGGCAGTAGTTAATGTGAATTCTGCCCTCATGGACCTCTCCTTTGCCTCTGGATTGTCATCTTGGCTGATCTCCGCTATGAATCATCTGAAGGAATGGGCGGGTTTGGGTGCTCTTTAGCAGGCCTTCTGTTACTGGTCTCTCTGGTTTGCTTGTGGTGTCTGTGTAAAATCAGGGTCACACACATGACGGGATGCAGCTATGATCATTCAAGCCTTTACTTCCATAGAGGCTGCACAGTCCCCTAAGTCTGGCTGGCTACAACTAAAAGTTAATCTTCTTTCTGCTCAGGTTGCGAGGCTAAGCACTGCACTCTGGGTTAGCCCTAAAACTCCAGAGAAGAGCATGTTTGATTGCATGCGGGTTGATGCCCCAGATCCCACCTCTGAAAAAAAGGCATCAGGGTTGCAAAAATACGCATCATCAGAGATCAGACCTCTACTCTTACCTGTGGCTTGTTTTAAAACATAAAAGGGGGAACTGTAGAGTGCTGCGAGGTGCCGCGCCTTAAAGATGGCACTGGCTTCCACCTTCCGCCTTCCCGATGACGAGTGCTGTCCTGGATAAACAAGTCCTTATTTGGCTTGGGCCGTGATCTAGGCTTGCTTCCGCATATGTGGACCTATCTGCATTCACCACGTGTCTTACCAGGGTAGGCTGTTCAAAGGCTTCTTAAGCTTTGGGAGGGCTTGTCCCGGGGTCAGTCAGTCAGTGAGTCAGTGAATGAGTGAGTGAGTGAGTGAGGGAGTCAGTAAGTGAGTGAGTGAGTCACTGAGTGAGTCAGTGAGTGAGTCAGTGAATCAGTCAGTGAGTGAGTCAGTCAGTCAGTCAGTGAGAAAGTGAGTGAGTGAGTGAGTCAGTGAGTGAGTGAGTGAGTCAGTCAGTGAGTGAATGAGTCAGTGAGTGAGTGAGTCAGTGAGTCAGTGAGTGAGTCAGTGAGTGAGTGAGTGAGTCAGTCAGTCAGTGAGGCAGAAGATTGTTCAAAGTTCCTGAATAAACTGCTTCAAGAAGAGTCCGGTTAGTTGCGTCTTCCTTGCTGGTCGAGGCGGACGTGACAACCGAACAGAATACTGTGTGAAATAAGTTAATTCGGTTCTAGGAATCAGTTTCCTTTCTACGAAGATGGTTGAGTGCAGCAAGTTCAACCATTCCTTGTTAATGTAATCTAAAAAGATGGCCAAGTTAGCAGAGTCACCTCATTTGTAAAATAGTTTGTTGAGAAAATTAACATCTTTATTGACAAACATTGTACTGTGTGAAATAAGCTCATTTGGTTCTAGGAATCACTTGCTTTCCTACAAAGAAGGTTGAGTGCAGCAAGTTGAAATGTTCCTTGTTAATGTAATCTAAAAAGATGCACAACTTAGTAGATTGGCCTCATTTCTAAAGTAGTTTCTTTAGAAAAGAAAGATCTTCAGTACCGAACACTGTACAGTGTGAAATAAGTTAATTCACTTCTAGGAATCAGTTTAATTTCTACGAAGAGGGTTGAGTGCAGCAAGTTCAAACTTTCCTTGTTAATGTAATCTAAAAAGATGGCCAAATTAGAAGATTCGCCTCATTTGTAAAGTACTTTGTTGAGAAAACAAACATCTTCATTGCCGAATATTGTACTGTGTGAAATAAGCTCATTCGGTTCTAGGAATCCGTGGCTTTCCTACAAAGAACGTTGAGTACAACAAGTTCAAACTTTCCTTGTTAATGTAATCTAAAAAGATGCACAACTTAGTAGTTTGGCCTCATTTCTAAAGTAGTTTGTTTAGAAAACAAACATCTTCATTACCGAACACTGTACTATGTGTAATAAGCTAGTTCCGTTCTAGGAATCACTTGCTTTCCTATGAAGAAGGTTGAGTGCAGCAAGGTCAAACTTTCCTAGTTTGTGTACTCTAACAAGATGTACAAGTTAGTGGATTCGCCTCATTTCTAAAGCAGTTTCTTTAGAAAAGAAACATCTTCAGTACCGAACACTGTACTGTGTGAAATAAGTGAATTCGCTTCTAGGAATCAGTTTAATTTCTTCGAAGATGGTTGAGTGCAGCAAGTTCAGACTTTCCTTGTTAATGTAATCTAAAAAGATGGCCAAGTTAGTAGATTCGCCTCATTTGTAAAGTATTTTGTTAAGAAAACAAACATCTTCATTTCCAAACATTGTATTGTGAGAAATAAGCTCATTTGGTTCTAGGAATCAGTTGCTTTCCTACAAAGAAGGTTGAGTGCAGCAAGTTCAAACTTTCATTGTTAAGTAAATCTGAAAAGTTGCACAACTTAGTAGATTGGCCTCATTTCTAAAGTAGTTTGTTTACAAAACAAACATCTTCATTACCGAACAGTATACTATGTGAAATGAGCTAGTTCGGTTCTAGGAATCACTTGCTTTCCTACGAAGAAGGTTGAGTGCAGCAAGTTCAAACTTTCCTCGTTTTGTAATCTAACAAGATTTACAAGTTAGTGGAATCACGTCGTTTCTAAAGTGGTTTCCTTATAAAACAAACATCTTCAGTACTGAACACTGTACTGTGTGAAATAAGTTAATTCGGTTCTAGGAATCAGTTTCCTTTCTACCAAGAAGGTTGAGTGCAGCAAGTTCAAACATTCCTTGTTTATGTAATCTAAAAAAATGGCCAAGTTAGCAGAGTCACCTCATTTGTAAAGTAGTTTGTTGAGAAAATTAACATCTTTATTGCGAACATTTGTACTATGTGAAATAAGCTCATTCGGTTCTAGGAATCACTTGGTTTCCTACAAAGAAGGTTGAGTGCAGCAAGTTCAAACTTTCCTTGTTAATGTAATCTTAAAAGATGCACAACTTAGTAGATTGGCCTCATTTCTAAAGTAGTTTCTTTAGAAAAGAAACATCTTCAGTACCGAACACTGTACAGTGTGAAATAAGTTAATTCACTTCTAGGAATCAGTTTAATTTCTACGAAGAAGGTTGAGTGCAGCAAGTTGAAACTTTCCTTGTTAATGTAATCTAAAAAGATGGCCAAATTAGAAGATTCGCCACATTTGTAAAAGTACTTTGTTGAGAAAACAAACATCTTCATTGCCGAACATTGTACTGTGTGAAATAAGCTCATTCGGCTCTAGGAATCAGTTGCTTTCCTACAAAGAAGGTTGAGTGTAGCAATTTCAAACTTTCCTTGTTAATGTAATCTGAAAAGATGCACAACTTAGTAGATTGGTCTCATTTCAAAAGTAGTTTGTTGAGAAAACAAACATCTTCATTACCGAACCCTGTGCTATGTCAAATAAGCTAGTTACATTCTAGGAATCACTTGCTTTCCTAAGAAGAAGGTTGAGTGAAGCAATTTCAAACTTTCCTAGTTTGTGTAATCTAACAAGATGTACAAGTTAGTGGATTCGCCTCATTTCTAAAAAGTAGTTTCTTTCAGAAAAGAAACATCTTCAGTACCAAACACTGTACTGTGTGAAATATGTTAATTCGCTTCTAGGAATCAGTTTAATTTCTTCGAAGATGGTTGAGTTTAACAAGTTCAAACTTTCCTTGTTAATGTAATCTAAAATATGGCCAAGTTAGTAGATTTGCCTCACTGGTAAAGTAGTTCGTTGAGAAAACAAACAACTTCATTGCCGAACATTGTACTGTGTGAAAAAAGCTCATTCGGTTCTAGAATTCAGTTGCTTTCCTACAAAGACGGTTGAGTGCTGCAAGGTGAAACTTTCCTTGTTAATGTTATCCAAAAAGATGCACAACTTAGTCGATTGGCCTCTTTTCTAAGGTAGTTTCTTTAGAAAACAAACATCTTCAGTACCGAACACTGTACTGTGTGAAATAAGTTAATTCGCTTCTAGGAATCAGTTTAATTTCTACAGAGAAGGTTGAATGCAGCAAGTTCAAACTTTCCTTGTTAATGTAATCTAAAAATGGCAAAGTAAGAAGATTCGCCTCATTTGTAAAGTACTTTGTTGAGAAAACAAACATCTTCATTGCCCGAACATTGTACTGTGTGAAATAAGCTCATTCGGTTCTAGGAATCACTTGCTTTCCTACAAGGAAGGTTGAGTGCAGCAAGTTCAAACTTTCCTTGTTAATGTAATCTAAAAAGATGCACAACTCAGTAGATTGGCCTCATTTCAAAAGTAGTTTGTTTAGAAAACAAACATCTTCAGTACCAACACTGTACTGTGTGAAATAAGTGAATTTCGGTCTAGGAATCAGTTTAATTTCTACGAAGAAGGTTGAGTCAGCAAGTTCAAACTTTCCTAGTTTGTGTAATCTAACAAGATCTACAAGATAGTGGATTCGCCTCATTTCTAAATTAGTTTCTTTAGAAAACAAACATCTTCAGTTCGAACACTGTACTGTCTGAAATAAGTGAATTAAGGTTCTAGGAATCAGTTTAATTTCTTGAAAATTGTTGAGTGCAGCAAGTTCAAACTTTCCTTGTTAATGTAATCTAAAAGATATCCAAGTTAGTAGATTCGCCTCATTTCTAAAGTAATTTCTTTAGAATACAAACCTTCATTGCCAAACATTGTACTGTGTGGAATTAGCTAATTCGGTTCTAGGAATCAGTTTACTTTCTACGAAGATGGTTGAGTTTAGCAAGTTCAAACTTTCATTGTTAATGTAATCTAAGAAGATGTCCAAGTTAGTAGATTCGCCTCATTTCTAAAGTGGTTTCTTTAGAAAACAAACATCTTCAGTACTGAACACTGTACTGTGTGAAATAAGTTAATTCGGTTCTAGGAATCAGTTTCCTTTCTACGAAAATGGTTGAGTGCAGCAAGTTCAAACTTTCCTTGTTAATGTAATCTAAAAAGATGGCCAAGTTAGCAGAGTCACCTCATTTGTAAAGTAGTTTGTTGAGAAAATTAACATCTTTATTGCCCAACATTTTACGGTGTGAAATAAGCTCATTCGGTTCTAGGAATCACTTGTTTTCCTACAAAGAAGGTTGAGTGCAGCAAGTTCAAACTTTCCATGGTAATGTAATCTAAAAAGAGGCACAACTTTGTAGATTGCCCTCATTTCTAAAGTAGTTTCTTTAGAAAAGAAACATCTTCAGTACCGAACACTGTAGTGTGTGAAATAAGTTAATTGGCTTCTAGGAATCAGTTTAATTTCTACAAAGAAGGTTGAGTGCAGCAAGTTCAAACTTTCCTAGTTTGTGTCATCTAACAAGATGTACAAGTTAGTGTATTCGTGTCGTTTCTAAAGTGGTTTCTTTAGAAAAAAACATCTTCAGTACCGAACACTGTACTGTGTGAAATAAGTTAATTCGGTTCTAGGAATCAGTTTCCTTTCCTACAAAGATGGTTGAGTGCAGCAAGTTCAAACTTTCCTTGTTAATGTAATCTAAAAAGATATCCAAGTTAGTAGATTCGCCTCATTTCTAAAAGTAGTTTCTTTACAAAACAAACCTTCATTGCCAAACATTGTACTGTGTGAAATAAGCTTATTCAGTTCTAGGAATCAGTTTACTTTCTATGAATATGGTTGAGTTTAGCAAGTTCAAACTTTCCTTGTAAATGTAACCTAAAAAGATGTCCAAGTTAGTAGATTTGCCTCATTGGTAAAGTAGTTTGTTGAGAAAACAAACATCTTCATTGCCGAACATTGTACTGTGTGTAAAAAGCTAATTCGGTTCTAGAATTCAGTTGCTTTCCTACAAAGTTGGTTGAGTGCAGAAAGTTCAAACTTCCTTGTTAATGTAATCTAAAAAGATGCACAACTTAGTAGATTGGCCTCATTTCTAAAGTAGCTTCTTTAGAAAAGAAACATCTTCAGTACTGAACACTGCACTGTGTGAAATAAGTTAATTCGCTTCTAGGAATCAGTTTAATTTCTATGAAGAATGTTGAGTGCAGCAAGTTCAAACTTTCCTAGTTTGGTAATCTAACAAGATGTACAACTTAGTGGATTCGCCTCACTTCTAAAGTAGTTTCTTTAGAAAAGAAACATCTTCAGTACCGAACACTGTACTGTGTGAAATAAGTTCAAGCTCATTCAGTTCTGGAATTCAGGTGCTTTCCTACAAAGACCGTTGAATGCAGCAAGTTCAAACTTTCCTTGTTAATGTAATCTAAAAAGATGTCCAAGTTAGTAGATTCGCCTCATTTCTAAAGTAGTTTCTTTAGAAAACTAACCTTCATTGCCAAACATTGTACTGTGTGAAATGAGCTAATTCTATTCTAGGAATCAGATTACTTTCTACGAAGATGGTTGAGTTTAGCAAGTTCAAACTTTCCTTGTTAATGTAATCTGCAAAGATGGCCAAGTTAGTAGACTCACCTCATTTGTAAAGTAGTTTGTTGAGAAAACAAACATCTTCATTTCGAACATTGTACTGTGTGAAAAAGCTAATTCGGATCTAGAATTCAGTTGCTATCCTACAAAGACGGTTGAGTGCAGCAAGTTCAAATATTCCTTGTTAATGTAATCGAAAAAGATGCACAACTTAGTAGATTGGCCTCATTTCTAAAACAGTTTCTTTAGAAAAGAAACATCTTCAGTACCTAACACTGTACTGTGTGAAATAAGTTAATTAAGCTTCTAGGAATCATTTAATTTCTATGAAGATGGTTGAGTGCAGCAAGTTCAAACTTTCCTTGTTAATGTAATCTAAAAAGAAGGCCAAGTTAGTAGATTCGCCTCATTTGTAAAGTAGTTTGTTGAGAAAACCAACATCTTCATTGCCAAACATTGTACTGTGTGAAATAAGCTCATTCGGTTCTAGGAATCACTTGCTTTCCTACAAAGAAGGTTGAGTGCAGCAAGTTCAAACTTTCCTTGTTAATGTAATTTAAAAAGATGCACAACTTAGTAAATTGGCCTCATTTATAAAGTAGTTTGCTGAGAAAACAAACATCTTCATTACCGAACACTGTACTATGTAAAATGAGCTAGTTCGGTTCTAGGAATCACTTGCTTTCCTACGAAGAAGGTTGAGTGCAGCAAGTTCAAGCTTTCCTAGTTTGTGTAATCTAACAAGATGTATAAGTTAGTGGATTCACGTCATTTCTTAAGTGGTTCCTATACAAAACAAACATCTTCAGTACTGAACACTATACTCTGTGAAATAAGTTAATTCGGTTCTAGGAATCAGTTTCCTTTCAACGAAGATGGTTGAGTGCAGCAAGTTCAAACTTTCCTTGTTAATGTAATCTAAAAAGATGGCCAAGTTAGCAGATTCACCTCATTTCTAAAGAAGTTTGTTGAAAAAATTAAAATCTTCATTGCCGAACATTTTACTGGGTTAAATAAGCTTATTTGGTTCTAGGAATCAGTTTACTTTCTATGAATATGGTTGAGTTTAGCAAGTTCAAACTTTCCTTGTTAATGGAATCTAAAAAGATGTCCAAGTTAGTAGATTTGCCTCACTGGTAAAGTAGTTTGTTGAGAAAACAAACATCTTCATTGCCAAACATTGTACTGTGTGTAAAAAGCTAATTCGATTCTAGAATTCAGTTGCTTTCCTACAAAGACGGTTGAGTGCAGAAAGTTCAAACTTTCCTTGTTAATGTAATTTAAAAGATGCACAACTTAGTACATTGGCCTCATTTCTAAAGTAGTTTCTTTATAAAAGAAACATCTTCAGTACCGAACACTGTACTGTGTGAAATAAGTTAATTCGCTTGTAGGAATCAGTTTAATTTCTACGAAGAAGGTTGAGTGCAGGAAGTTCAAACTTTCCTAGTTTGTGCAATCTAACAAGATGTACAAGTTAGTGGATTCGCCTCATTTCTAAAGTAGTTTCTTTAGAAAAGAAATATCTTCAGTACCGAACACTGTACTGTGTGAAATAAGTTCAAGCTCATTCAGTTCTAGAATTCAGGTGCTTTCCTAAAAAGACCGTTGAATGCAGCAAGTTCAAACTTTCCTTTTTAATGTAATCTAAAAAGATGCACAACTTAGTAGATTGGCCTCATTTCTAAAGCAGTGTCTTTAGAAAACAAACCTTCATGCCAAACATTGTACTGTGTGAAATGAGCTAATTCGGTTATAGGAATGAGTTCACTTTCTACGAAGATGGTTGAGTTTAGCAAGTTCAAACTTTCCTTGTTAATGTAATCTAAAAAGACGCACAAATTAGTGGATTCGCCTCATTTGTAAAGTAATTTCTTTAGAAAAGAAACATCTTCAGTACTGTACACTGTACTGTGTGAAATGAATTAATTCGCTTCTAGGAATCAGTTTAATTTCTATGAAGATGGTTGAGTGCAGCAAGTTCAAACTTTCCTTGTTAATGTAATTTGCAAAGATGGCCAAGTTAGTAGATTCACCTCATTTGTAAAGTAGCTTGTTGAGAAAACAAACGTCTTCATTGACGAACATTGTACTGTGTGAAAAAAGCTAATTCGGATCTAGAATACAGTTGCTTTCCTACAAAGACGGTTGAGTGCAGCAAGTTCAAATATTCCTTGTTAATGTATTCTAAAAAGATGCACAAATTAGTGGATTCACCTCATTTCTCAAGTAATTTCTTTAGAAAAGAAACATCTTCAGTACCGAACACTGTACTGTGTGAAATACGTTAATTCGCTTCTAGGAATCAGTTTAATTTCTACGAAGATGGTTGAGGGCAGCAAGTTCAAACTTTCCTTGTTAATGTAATCTAAAAAGATGTCCAAGCTAGTAGATTCGCCTCATTTCTAAAGTAGTTTCTTTAGAAAACAAACCTTCACTGCCAAACATTGTACTGTGTGAAATGAGCTAATTCGGTTCTAGGAATCAGTTTACTTTATACGAAGATGGTTGAGTTTAGAAACTTCAAACTTTCCTTGTAAATGTAATCTAAAAAGATGTCCAACTTAGTAGATTCTCCTCATTTCTAATGTAGTTTCTATAGAAAACAAACCTTCATTGCCAATCATTGTACTGTGTGAAATGAGCTAATTAGGTTATTGGAATGAGTTCACTTTCTACGAAGATGGTTGAGTTTAGCAAGTTAAAACTTTCCTTGTTTATGTAATCTAAAAAGATGTCCAAGTTAGTAGATTTGCCTCATTGGTAAAGTAGTCTGTTGAGAAAACAAACATCTTCATTGCTGAACATTTTACTGTGTGAAAAAAGCTAATTTAGTTCTAGAAATCAGTTGCTTTCCTACAAAGACGGTTGAGTGCAGCAAGTTCAAACATTCCTTCTTAATATAATCTAAAACGATGCACAGCGTAGTAGATTGGCCTCATTTCTAAAGCAGTTTCTTTAGAAAAGAAACATCTTCAGTACCGAACACTTTACTGTGTGAAATAAGTTAATTAAGCTTCTAGGAATCAG
Source organism: Orientallactaga sibirica (assembly GCA_036365145.1). NCBI lineage: Eukaryota > Metazoa > Chordata > Mammalia > Rodentia > Dipodidae > Orientallactaga > Orientallactaga sibirica. Next base: position 13,209 of record JAEOAD010002426.1, on the reverse strand, counting down.
TTTAACTTCTACGAAGAAGGTTGAGTGCAGCAAGTTCAAATTTTCCTAGTTTGTGTAATCTAACAAGATGTACAAGTTAGTGGATTCGCCTCATTTCTAATGTAGTTCCTTCAGAAAAGAAACATCTTCAGTACCAAACACTGTACTGTGTGAAATAAGCTCATTCGGTTCTAGGAATCTGTTGCTTTCCTAGACAGAAGGTTTAGTGCAGAAAGTTCAAACTTTCCTTGTTAATGTAATCTGAAAAGTTGCACAACTTAGTAGATTGGCCTCATTTCTAAAGTCGGTTGTTTACAAAACAAACATCTTCATTACCGAACACTGTAGTATGTGAAATGAGCTAGTTCCGTTCTAGGAATCACTTGCTTTCCTACGAAGAAGGTTGAGTGCAGCAAGTTCAAACTTTCCTTGTTAATGTAATCTAAAAAGATGCACAACTTAGTGGATTCGCCTCATTTCTAAAGTAGTTCCTTTAGAAAAGAAACATCTTCAGTACCGAACACTGTACTGTGTGAAATAAGTGAATTCGCTTCTAGGAATCAGTTTCCTTTCTACGAAGATGGTTGAGTGCAGCAAGTTCAAACTTTCCTTGTTATTGTAATCTAAAAAGATGGCCAAGTTAGCAGAGTCACCTCATTTGTAAAGTAGTTTGTTGGGAAAATTAACATCTTTATTGCCGAACATTGTACTGTGTGAAATAAGCTCATTCGGTTCTAGGAATCACTTGTTTTCCTACAAAGAAGGTTGAGTGCAGCAAGTTCAAACTTTCCTTGTTAATGTAATCTAAAAAGATGCACAACTTAGTGGATTCGCCTCATTTCTAAAGTAGTTCCTTTAGAAAAGAAACATCTTCAGTGCCGAACACTGTACTGTGTGAAATAAGTGAATTCGCTTCTAGGAATCAGTTTAATTTCTACGAAGATGGTTGAGTGCAGCAACTTCAAACTTTCCTTGTTAATGTAATCTAAAAAGATGGCCATGTTAGTAGATTCGCCTCATTTGTAAAATAGTTTGTTGAGAAAACAAGCATCTTCATTACCGAACACTGTACTGTGTGAAATGAGCTAGTTCGGTTCTAGGAATCAGTTGCTATCATATAAAGAAGGTTGAGTGCAGCAAGTTCAAACTTTCCTTGTCAATGTAATGTAAAAAGATGCATAACTTAGTAGATTGGCCTCATTTCAAAAGTAGTTTCTTTAGAAAAGAAACATCTTCAGTACTGAACACTGTACTGTGTGAAATAAGGTAAATCGGGTCTAGGAATCAGTTTAATTTCTACGAAGATGCTTGAGTGCAGCAAGTTCAAACTTTCCTTGTTAATGTAATCTAAAAAGATGCACAACTTAGTAGATTGGCCTCATTTCTAAAGTAGTTTGTTTACAATCAAACATCTTCATTACCGAACACTATACTATGTGAAATGAGCTAGTTCGGTTCTAGCAATCACTTGCTTTCCTACGAAGAAGGATGAGTGCAGCAAATTCAAACTTTCCTCGTTTGGTTAATCTAACATGATGTACAAGTTAGTGGATTCGCATCGTTTCTAAAGTGGTTTCTTTAAAAAACAAACATCTTTAGTACTGAACACTGTACTGTGTGAAATAAGTTAATTCGATTCTAGGAATCAGTTTCCTTTCTACGAATATGGTTGAGTGCAGCAAGTTCAAACTTTCCTTGTTAATGTAATCTAAAAAGATGGCCAAGTTAGCAGAGTCACCTCATTTGTAAAATAGTTTGTTGAGAAAATTAACAACTTTATTGCCGAACATTGTACTGTGTGAAATAAGCTCATTTGGTTCTAGGAATCACTTGCTTTCCTACAAAGAAGGTTGAGTGCAGCAAGTTCAAACTTTCCTTGTTAATGGAATCTAAAAAGATGCACAACTTAGTAGATTGGCCTCATTTCTAAAGTAGTTTCTTTAGAAAAGAAACATCTTTAGTACCGAACACTGTACTGTGTGCAATGAGTTAATTCGCTTCTAGGAATAAGTTTAATTTCTACGAAGATGGTTGAGTGCAGCAAGTTCAAACTTTCCTAGTTTGTGTAATCTAACAAGATGTACAAGTAACTGGATTCTCGTCCTTTCTAAATTAGTTTCCTTAGAAAACAAACATCTTCAGTACCGACCAGTGTACTGTGCGAAATAAATTAATTCGGTTCTAGGAATCAGTTTCCTTTCTACGAAGACGGTTGAGTTTAGCAAGTTCAAACTTTCCTTGTTAATGTAATCTAAAAAGATGTCCAAGTTAGTAGATTCGTCTCATTTCTACAGTAGTTTCTTTAGAAAACAAACCTAAATTGCCAAACTTTATACTGTGTGAAATGAGCTAATTCGGTTCCAGTAATCAGTTTACTTTCTACAAAAGATGGTTGAGTTTAGCAAGTTCAAACCTTCCTTGTTAATGTGCTCTAAAAAGATGTCCAAAATAGTAGATTTGCCTCATTGGTAAAGTAGTTTGTTGAGAAAACAAACATCTTCATCGCTGAACATTGTACTGTGTGTAAAAGCTAATTCGGTTCTAGAATTCAGTTGCTTTCCTACAAAGAAGGTTGAGTGCAGCCAGTTCAAACTTTCCTGTTAATGTAATCTAAAAAGATGCACAACGTAGTAGATTGGCCTCATTTCTAAAGTAGTTTCCTTAGGAAAGAAACATCTTCAGTACCGAACACTGTACTGTGTGAAATAAGGTAATTAAACTTCTAGGAATCAGTTTAATTTCTACGAAAGAAGGTTGAGTGCAGCAAGTTCAAACTCTCCTAATTTGTGTAATCTAACAAGATGTACAAGTTAGTGCATTCGCCTCATTTCTAAAGTAGTTTCTTTAGAAAAGAAACATCTTCAGTACCGAACACTGTACTGTGTGAAATAAGGTAATTCGGTTCTAGAATCAGTTTAATTTCTACAAAGATGGTTGAGTGCAGCAAGTTCAAACTTTCCTTGTTTGTGTAATCTAACAAGATGTACAAGTAACTGGATTCTCCTCCTTTCTAAATTAGTTTCTTAGAAAACAAACATCTTCAGTACCGAACAGTGTACTGTGTGAAATAAGTTAATTCGGTTCTAGGAATCAGTGTCCTTTCTAGGAAGAAGGTTGAGTTTAGCAAGTTCAAACTTTCCTTGTTAATGTAATCTAAAAAGATGTCCAAGTTAGTAGATTCGCCTCATTTCTAAAGTAGTTTCTTTAGAAAACAAACCTAAATTGCCAAACTTTGTACTGTGTGAAATAAGCTAATTCGGTTCCAGTAATCAGTTTACTTTCTACGAAGATGGTTGAGTTTAGCAAGTTCAAACTTTCCTTGTTAATGTAATCTAAAAAGATGTCCAAGATAGTAGATTTGCCTCATTGGTAAAAAGTAGTTTGTTGAGAAAACAAACATCTTCATTACTGAACATTGTACTGTGTGTAAAAAGCTAATTCGGTTCTAGAACTCAGTTGCTTTCCTACAAAGAAGGTTGAGTGCAGCCAGTTCAAACTTTCCCTGTTAATGTAATCTAAAAAGATGCACAACGTAGTAGATTGGCCTCATTTCTAAAGTAGTTTCCTTAGGAAAGAAACATCTTCAGTACCGAACACTGTACTGTGTGAAATAAGGTAATTCGCTTCTAGGAATCAGTTTAATTTCTACGAAGATGGTTGAGTGCAGCAAGTTCAAACTTTCCTTGTTAATGTAATCTAAAAAGATGCACAGCTTAGAAGATTGGCCTCATTTCTAAAGTAGTTTGTTTACAAAACAAACATCTTCATTACCAAACACTATACTATGTGAAATGAGCTAGTTCGGTTCTAGGAATCACTTGCTTTCCTACGAAGAAGGTTGAGTGCAGCAAGTTTAAACTTTCCTTGTTAATGTAATCTTAAAAGATGCACAACTTAGTAGATTGGCCTCATTTCTAAAATAGTTTATTTAGAAAAGAAACATCTTCAGTATTGAACATTGTACTATGTGAAATAATGTAAATATGTTCTAGGAATCAGTTTAATTTCTAAGAAGATGGTTGAGTCCAGCAAGTTCAAACTTTCCTTGTTAATGTAAGCTAAAAAGATGGCCAAGTTAGCAGAGTCACCTCATTTGTAAAATAGTTTGTTGAGAAAATTAACTTCTTTATTGCCGAACATTGTACTGTGTGAAATAAGCTCATTCGGTTCTAGGTATCAGTTGCTTTCCAATAAAGAATGTTGAGTGCAGCAAGTTCAAACTTTCCTTGTTAATGTAATCTAAAAAGATGCACAGCTTAGTAGATTGGCCTTATTTCTAAAGTAGTTTGTTTACAAAACAAACATCTTCATTACCGAACACTACGCTATGTGAAATGAGCTAGTTCGGTTCTAGGAATCACTTGCTTTCCTACGAAGAAGGTTGAGGGCAGCAAGCTTAAACTTTCCTTGTTAATGTAATCTGAAAAGATGCACAACTTAGTAGATTGGCCTCATTTCTAAAGTAGTTTCTTTAGAAAAGAAACATCTTCAGTACAGAACACTATACAGTGTGAAATAAGTTAATTCGCTTCTAGGAATCAGTTTAATTTCTACGAAGAAGGTTGAGTGCAGCAAGTTCAAACTTTTCTTGTTAATGTAATCTAAAAAGATGGCCAAGTTAGAAGATTCGCCTCATTTGTAAAGTACTGTGTTGAGAAAACAAACATCTTCATTGCCGAACATTGTACTGTGTGAAATAAGCTCATTCGGTTCTAGGAATCAGTTGCTTTCCTACAAAGAAGGTTGAGTGCAGCAAGTTCAAACTTTCCTTGTTAATGTAATCTAAAAAGATGCACAACTTAGTAGATTGGCCTCATTTCTAAAATAGATTGTTTAGAAAACAAACATCTTCATTACTGAACACTGTACTATGTGAACTAAGCTAGTTCCGTTCTAGGAATCACTTGCTTTCCTACGCAGAAGGTTGAGTGCACTAAGTTCAAACTTTCCTAGTTTGTGTAATCTAACAAGATTTACAAGATAGTGGTTTCGCCTCATTTCTAAAGTAGTTTCTTTAGACAAGAAACATCTTCAGTACCGAACACTGTACTGTGTGAAATAAGCTCATTCGGTTCTAGGAATCAGTTTAATTTCTACGAAGATTGTTGAGTGCAGCAAGTTCAAACTTTCTTTTTTAATGTAATCTAAAAACATGGCCAAGTTAGTAGATTCGCCTCATTTGTAAAGTAGTTTGTGGAGAAAACAAACATCTTCATTGCCAAACATTGTACTGTGTGAAATAAGCTCATTCGGTTATAGGAATCAGTTGCTTTCCTACAAAGAAGGTTGAGTGCAGCAAGTTCAAACTTTCCTCGTTTGTGTAATCTAACAAGATTTACAAGTTAGTGGATTCGGGTCGTTTCTAAAGTGGTTTCCTTATAAAACAAACATCTTCAGTAGTGAACACTGTACTGTGTGAAATAAGTTAATTCGGTTCTAGGAATCATTTTCCTTTCTTTGAAGATGGTTGAGTGCAGCAAGTTCAAACTTTCCTTGTTAATGTAATCTAAAAAGGTGGCCAAGTTAGCAGAGTCACCTCATTTGTAACTTAGTTTGTTGAGAAAATTTACATCTTTATTGCCGAACATTGTACTGTGTGAAATAAGCTCATTCGGTTCTAGGAATCACTTGCTTACCTACAAAGAAGGTTGAGTGCAGCAAGTTCAAACTTTCCTTGTTAATGTAATCTGAAAAGATGCACAACTTAGTAGATTGGCCTCATTTCTAAAGTAGTTTGTTTACAAAACAAACATCTTCATTACCGAACACTATACTATGTGAAATGAGCTAGTTCGGTTCTAGGAATCACTTGCTTTCCTACGAAGAAGGTTGAGTGCAGCAAGTTCAAACATTCCTTGTTAATGTAATCTGAAAAGATGGACAACTTAGTAGATTGACCTCATTTCTAAAGTAGTTTCTTTAGAAAAGAAACATCTTCAGTACTGAACACTGTACTGAGTGAAATAAGGTAAATAGGTTCTAGGAATCAGTTTAATTTCTAAGAAGATGGTTGAGTGCAGCAAGTTCAAACTTTCCTTGTTAATGTAATCCAAAAAGATGGCCAAGTTAGCAGAGTCACCTCATTTGTAAAATAGTTTGTTGAGAAAACTAACATCTTTATTGCCGAACATTGTACTATGTGAAATAAGCTCAATCGGTTCTAGGAATCACTTGCTTTCCTACAAAGAATGTTGAGTGCAGCAAGTTCAAACATTCCTTGTTAATGTAATCTGAAAAGATGCACAACTTAGTAGATTGGCCTCATTTCTAAAGTAGTTTCTTTAGAAAAGAAACATCTTCAGTATAGAACAGTATACAGTGTGAAATAAGTTAATTCGCTTCTAGGAATCAGTTTAATTTCTACCAAGAAGGTTGAGTGCAGCAAGTTCAAACTTTCCTTGTTAATCTAATCTAAAAAGATGGCCAAGTTAGAAGATTCGCCTCATTTGTAAAGTACTTTCTGAGAAAACAAACATCTTCAATGCCGAACATTGTACTGTGTGAAATAAGCTCATTCGGTTCTAGGAATCAGTTGCTTTCCTACAAAGAAGATTGAGTGCAGCAAGTTCAAACTTTCCTTGTTAATGTAATCTAAAAAGATGCACAACTTAGTAGATTGGCCTCATTTCTAAAGTAGATTGTTTAGAAAACAAACATCTTCATTACCGAAGACTGTACTATGTGAAATAAGCTAATTCTGTTCTAGGAATCACTTGCTTTCCTCCAAAGAAGGTTGAGTGCAGCAAGTTCAAACTTTCCTTGTTAATGTAATCTAAAAAGATGCACAACTTAGTAGATTGGCCTCATTTCTAATGTAGTTTCTTTAGAAAAGAAACATCTTTAGTACCGAACACTGTACTGTGTGAAATAAGTTAATTAAACTTCTAGGAATCAGTTTAATTTCTACGAAGATGGTTGGGTTTAGCAAGTTCAAACTTTCCTTGTTAATGTGCTCTAAAAAGATGTCCAAGTTAGTAGATTTGCCTCCTTGGGAAAGTAGTTTGTTGAGAAAACAAACATCTTCATTGCCGAACATTGTACTGTGTGAAAAAAGCTAATTTAGTTCTAGAATTCAGTTGCTTTCCTACAAAGAATGTTGAGTGCAGCCAGTTCAAACTTTCCTTGTTAATGTATTCTAAAAAGATGCACAACTTAGTAGATTGGCCTCATTTCCAAAGTAGTTTCCTTAGAAAAGAAACATCTTCAGTACCGAACACTGTACTGTGTGAAATAAGTTAATTAAACTTCTGGAATCAGTTTAATTTCTACGAAGAAGGTTGAGTGCAGCAAGTTAAAACTTACCTTGTTAATGTAATCTAAAATGATGGCCAAGTTAGAAGATTCTCCTGATTTTTAAAGTACTTTGTTGAGAAAACAAACATCTTCATTGCGGAACATTGTACTGTGTGAAATAAGCTCATTCGGTTCTAGGAATCAGTTGCTTTACTACAAAGAAGGTTGAGTGCAGCAAGTTCAAACTTTCCTTCTTAATGTAATCTAAAAAGATGGCCAAGTTAGTAGATTTGCCTCATTTGTAAAGTAGTTTGTTGAGAAAACAAACATCTTCATTGCCGAACATTGTACTGTGTGAAATAAGCTCATTCGTTTCTAGGAATCAGTTTCTTTCCTACAAGGAAGGTTGAGTGCAGCAAGTTGAAACTTTCCCTGTTAATATAATCTGAAAAGATGAACAACTTAGTAGATTGTCCTCATTTCTAAAGTAGTTTGTTTATAAAACAAGCATCTTCATTACCGATCACTGTACAGTGTGAAATAAGTTAATTCGCTTGTAGGAATCAGTTTAATTTCTTCGAAGATGGTTGAGTGCAGCAAGTTCAAACTTTCCTTGTTAATGTAATCTAAAAGGATGGCCAAGTTAGCAGAGTCACCTCATTTGTAAAATAGTTTCTTGAGAAAACAAACATCTTCATTGTCGAACATTGTACTGTGTGAAATAAGCTCATTCGGTTCTAGGAGTCACTTGCTTTCCTAAAAAGAAGGTTGAGTGCAGCCAGTTCAAACTTTCCTTGTTAATGAAATCTGAAACGATGCACAACTTAGTAGATTGGCCTCATTTCTGAAGTAGTTTGTTTAGAAAACAAACATCTTCATTACCGAACACTGTACTATGTGAAATAAACTAGTTCCGTTCTAGGAATCACTTGCTTTCCAACAAAGAAGGTTGAGTGCAGCAAGTTCAAACTTTCCTAGTTTGTGTAATCTAACAAGATGTACAAGTTAGTTCATTCGCCTCATTTCTGAAGTAGTTTCTTTAGAAAAGAAACATCTTCAGTACCGAACACTGTACTGTGTGAAATAAGTGAATTCGCTTCTAGGAATCAGTTTAATTTCTACGAAGAAGGCTGAGTGCAGCAAGTTCAAACTTTCCCAGTCAATGTAATCTAAAAAGATGGCCAAGTTTGTAGATTCGCCTCATTTGTAAAGTAGTTTGTTGAGAAAACAAACATCTTCATTGCCAAACATTGTACTGTGTTAAAAAAGCTCATTCGGTTATAGGAATCAGTTGCTTTCCTGCAAAGAAGGTTGAGTGCAGCAAGTTCAAACTTTCCTTGTTAATGTAATCTGAAAAGTTGCACAACTTAGTAGATTGGCCTCATTTCTAAAGTAGTTTGTTTACAAAACAAACATCTTCATTACCGAACACTATTCTATGTGAAATGAGCTAGTTCGGTTCTAGGAATCACATGCTTTCCTACGAAGAAGGATGAGTGCAGCAAGTTCAAACTTTCCTCGTTTGTGTAATCTAACAAGGTGTACAAGTTAGTGCATTCGTGTCATTTCTAAAATGGTTTCTTTAGAAAACAAACATCTTCAGTACTGAACACCGTACTGTGTGAAATAAGTTAATTCGGTTCTAGGAATCAGTTTCCTTTCTACTAAGATGGTTGAGTGCAGCAAGTTCAAACTTTCCTTGGTAATGTAATCTAAAAAGATGGCCAAGTTGGCAGAGTCACCTCATTTGTAAAATAGTTTGTTGAGAAAACAAACATCTTCATTGCCGAACATTGTACTGTGTGAAATAAGCTCATTCGGTTCTGGGAATCACTTGCTTTCCTACAAAGAAGGTTGAGTGCAGCAAGTTCAAACTTACCTTTTTAATGTTATCTAAAAAGATGCACAACTTAGTAGATTGGCCTCATTTCTAAAGTAGTTTCTTTAGAAAAGAAACATCTTCAGTATAGAACAGTATACAGTGTGAAATAAGTTAATTCGCTTCTAGGAATCAGTTTAATTTCTACGAAGAAGGTTGAGTGCAGCAAGTTCAAACTTTCCTTGTTAATCTAATCTAAAAAGATGGCCCAGTTAGAAGATTCGCCTCATTTGTAAAGTACTTTCTGAGAAAACAAACATCTTCATTGCCGAACATTGTACTGTGTGAAATAAGCTCATTCGGTTCTAGGAATCAGTTGCTTTCCTACAAAGAAGATTGAGTGCAGCAAGTTCAAACTTTCCTTGTTAATGTAATCTAAAAAGATGCACAACTTAGTAGATTGGCCTCATTTCTAAAGTAGATTGTTTAGAAAACAAACATCTTCATTACCGAAGACTGTACTATGTGAAATAAGCTAATTCTGTTCTAGGAATCACTTGCTTTCCTCCAAAGAAGGCTGAGTGCAGCAAGTTCAAACTTTCCTTGTTAATGTAATCTAAAAAGATGCACAACTTAGTAGATTGGCCTCATTTCTAATGTAGTTTCTTTAGAAAAGAAACATCTTTAGTACCGAACACTGTACTGTGTGAAATAAATTAATTCGCTTCTAGGAATCAGTTTAATTTCTACGAAGATGGTTGGGTTTAGCAAGTTCAAACTTTCCTTGTTAATGTGCTCTAAAAAGATGTCCAAGTTAGTAGATTTGCCTCCTTGGGAAAGTAGTTTGTTGAGAAAACAAACATCTTCATTGCCGAACATTGTACTGTGTGAAATAAGCTCATTCGTTTCTAGGAATCAGTTTCTTTCCTACAAGGAAGGTTGAGTGCAGCAAGTTGAAACTTTCCCTGTTAATATAATCTGAAAAGATGAACAACTTAGTAGATTGTCCTCATTTCTAAAGTAGTTTGTTTATAAAACAAGCATCTTCATTACCGATCACTGTACAGTGTGAAATAAGTTAATTCGCTTGTAGGAATCAGTTTAATTTCTTCGAAGATGGTTGAGTGCAGCAAGTTCAAACTTTCCTTGTTAATGTAATCTAAAAGGATGGCCAAGTTAGCAGAGTCACCTCATTTGTAAAATAGTTTCTTGAGAAAACAAACATCTTCATTGTTGAACATTGTACTGTGTGAAATAAGCTCATTCGTTTCTAGGAGTCACTTGCTTTCCTAAAAAGAAGGTTGAGTGCAGCCAGTTCAAACTTTCCTTGTTAATGAAATCTGAAACGATGCACAACTTAGTAGATTGGCCTCATTTCTGAAGTAGTTTGTTTAGAAAACAAACATCTTCATTACCGAACACTGTACTATGTGAAATAAACTAGTTCCGTTCTAGGAATCACTTGCTTTCCATCAAAGAAGGTTGAGTGCAGCAAGTTCAAACTTTCCTAGTTTGTGTAATCTAACAAGATGTACAAGTTAGTTCATTCGCCTCATTTCTGAAGTAGTTTCTTTAGAAAAGAAACATCTTCAGTACTGAACACTGTACTGTGTGAAACAAGTGAATTCGCTTCTAGGAATCAGTTTAATTTCTACGAAGAAGGCTGAGTGCAGCAAGTTCAAACTTTCCCAGTCAATGTAATCTAAAAAGATGGCCAAGTTTGTAGATTCGCCTCATTTGTAAAGTAGTTTGTTGAGAAAACAAACATCTTCATTGCCAAACATTGTACTGTGTTAAAAAGCTCATTCGGTTATAGGAATCAGTTGCTTTCCTGCAAAGAAGGTTGAGTGCAGCAAGTTCAAACTTTCCTTGTTAATGTAATCTGAAAAGTTGCACAACTTAGTAGATTGGCCTCATTTCTAAAGTAGTTTGTTTACAAAACAAACATCTTCATTACCGAACACTATTCTATGTGAAATGAGCTAGTTCGGTTCTAGGAATCACATGCTTTCCTACAAAAGAAGGATGAGTGCAGCAAGTTCAAACTTTCCTCGTTTGTGTAATCTAACAAGGTGTACAAGTTAGTGCATTCGTGTCATTTCTAAAATGGTTTCTTTAGAAAACAAACATCTTCAGTACTGAACACCGTACTGTGTGAAATAAGTTAATTTGGTTCTAGGAATCAGTTTCCTTTCTACTAAGATGGTTGAGTGCAGCAAGTTCAAACTTTCCTTGGTAATGTAATCTAAAAAGATGGCCAAGTTGGCAGAGTCACCTCATTTGTAAAATAGTTTGTTGAGAAAACAAACATCTTCATTGCCGAACATTGTACTGTGTGAAATAAGCTCATTCGGTTCTGGGAATCACTTGCTTTCCTACGAAGAAGGTTGAGTGCAGCAAGTTCAAACTTACCTTTTTAATGTTATCTAAAAAGATGCACAACTTAGTAGATTGGCCTCATTTCTAAAGTAGTTTCTTTAGAAAAGAAACATCTTCAGTATAGAACAGTATACAGTGTGAAATAAGTTAATTCGCTTCTAGGAATCAGTTTAATTTCTACGAAGAAGGTTGAGTGCAGCAAGTTCAAACTTTCCTTGTTAATGTAATCTAAAAAGATGGCCAAGTTAGAAGATTCGCCTCATTTGTAAAGTACTTTCTGAGAAAACAAACATCTTCATTGCCGAACATTGTACTGTGTGAAATAAGCTCATTCGGTTCTAGGAATCAGTTGCTTTCCTACAAAGAAGATTGAGTGCAGCAAGTTCAAACTTTCCTTGTTAATGTAATCTAAAAAGATGCACAACTTAGTAGATTGGCCTCATTTCTAAAGTAGATTGTTTAGAAAAACAAACATCTTCATTACCGAACACTGTACTATGTGAAATAAGCTAATTCTGTTCTAGGGAATCACTTGCTTTCCTCCAAAGAAGGCTGAGTGCAGCAAGTTCAAACTTTCCTTGTTAATGTAATCTAAAAGATGCACAACTTAGTAGATTGGCCTCATTTCTAATGTAGTTTCTTTAGAAAAGAAACATCTTTAGTACCGAACACTGTACTGTGTGAAATAAATTAATTCGCTTCTAGGAATCAGTTTAATTTCTACGAAGATGGTTGGGTTTAGCAAGTTCAAACTTTCCTTGTTAATGTGCTCTAAAAAGATGTCCAAGTTAGTAGATTTGCCTCCTTGGAAAGTAGTTTGTTGAGAAAACAAACATCTTCATTGCGAACATTGTACTGTGTGAAAAAGCTAATTTAGTTCTAGAATTCAGTTGCTTTCCTACAAAGAATGTTGAGTGCAGCCAGTTCAAACTTTCCTTGTTAATGTATTCTAAAAAGATGCACAACTTAGTAGATTGGCCTCATTTCCAAAGTAGTTTCCTTAGAAAAGAAACATCTTCAGTACTAACACTGTACTGTGTGAAATAAGTTAATTCGCTTCTCGGAATCAGTTTAATTTCTACGAAGAAGGTTCAGTGCAGCAAGTTAAAACTTACCTTGTTAATGTAATCTAAAATGATGGCCAAGTTAGAAGATTCTCCTGATTTTTTAAAGTACTTTGTTGAGAAAACAAACATCTTCATTGCGGAACATTGTACTGTGTGAAATAAGCTCATTCGGTTCTAGGAATCAGTTGCTTTACTACAAAGAAGGTTGAGTGCAGCAAGTTCAAACTTTCCTTCTTAATGTAATCTAAAAAGATGGCCAAGTTAGTAGATTTGCCTCATTTGTAAAGTAGTTTGTTGAGAAAACAAACATCTTCATTGCCGAACATTGTACTGTGTGAAATAAGCTCATTCGTTTCTAGGAATCAGTTTCTTTCCTACAAGGAAGGTTGAGTGCAGCAAGTTGAAACTTTCCTGTTAATATAATCTGAAAAGATGAACAACTTAGTAGATTGTCCTCATTTCTAAAGTAGTTTGTTTATAAAACAAGCATCTTCATTACCGATCACTGTACAGTGTGAAATAAGTTAATTAAACTTAGGAATCAGTTTAATTTCTTCAAGATGGTTGAGTGCAGCAAGTTCAAACTTTCCTTGTTAATGTAATCTAAAAGGATGGGCAAGTTAGCAGAGTCACCTCATTTGTAAAATAGTTTCTGAGAAAACAAACATCTTCCTTTGTCAACATTGTACTGTGTGAAATAAGCTCATTCGGTTCTAGGAGTCACTTGCTTTC
>JAEOAD010000660.1:0-89035 GCA_036365145.1 Orientallactaga sibirica | reverse complement strand
TTAGTCTCTTTTTTTAATATGATGTCATCCTCTTTTACTTCTACTATGAGGGTCTTGCGGAGGTATTGCTAGGCACAGCAAGGTCATGGATATCAAGGCCAATTTCTGTCTGGGCAGTTGCATTGTAGGGAGTCGTACCCTTCCTTTGGCTCTTCCATTCTATCCGCCCCTCTTCCTTCAATAATGATCCCTGAGCCTTTGAGGGTGTGACAGAGATGTTTCAGTGCTGGGCACTTCTCCATCCCTTCTTCTCAGCACTATGTTGTCTTTTGGATCATCCCAGTGGTCATCGCCATCTGAAAAGAGAGCTTCTCTAACCAGAAGTGAGAGTAGCATTAATATGTGAATATGAGCATTAAGTGTAGTATTTTCCGGGCAGCTTGGTGGGAATAGTATATACATTTAGATAAGGGCATGCTTTATACCCCTAAGGCTTATGACCTTACCTACCATAGACTTTGCTTAGGTTTTTCAGTACCAGGTATGTATTCCCTCCCGTAGAGAGGGCCTTCAGTCCAATTATAGAGCAGTTGGTTACCCCACGAGTAGACATGCCACTATTGCACCCGTTCAGTCTTTGGGCCTGTCTGGCCAAATTTGAATATTCAGCGTCCACTGTTTTCACTGCTGATGACTTCTGTCTCCCATACTCTGCATGCAGTGCAGCTTTTTCCAGCTTTCAGTTGGCTGGTCTACAGGGAGAAGGTTTTCTGCTCAGCACCAGCTTGCTTTCTCAGTGACCTTGCCTCTCAGGCAAGAGATGTCTTCAGCAATAGGGTCTTACTATCTGTTTCTCAGGGAAAACCAAGGGCTTTGGCAAAAGCCTTTAATGTTTTGGAGGCTACCGGGACCTCCTTGGCCAACAACTCACTGGAAGGTATCCCATCCCAGGTACTGAAAATTTTCTAGTAACAGTCTACAGCTTCTAGATGTACCATTATTCAAAAAAGTAGTTTTACATAAGTCTTATTCACAATCTTTTGAAATTAGATTGACCCTCCCCTTGCCCTTCTTTTATGCATTCTCTACCCATGGCCTTGGTTAGGCCATTCCCCTCCTTGTAATCAGTCCTTCCACTTACATATGTGTAATACCATACACTTCAGTCCTTCCCTTTCCTCCGTCCCTTATAGCCTTTTACCAGCTTACTGGTTTCTGGCACCAATTTTTGGTTCCAGTTCACACACAAGTCTGTCTATTTGTAGCTAGGATCCACATATGAGAGAGAACATGTGACGTTTGGCTTTCTGAGCCTGGGTTACCTCACTTAGTATAATCCTTTCCAGATCCATCCATTTCCCTGCAAATTTCATAATTTCATTTTCTTTACTGCTGAGTAGAACTCCATTGTGTAAATGTACCACATCTTTATTATCCATTCATTTGTGGTGGGACATCTAGGCTGCTTCCATTTCCTAGCTATTGTGAATAGAGCGGCAATAAACATGGTTTTGCAAGTATCTCTAAGGAAGTGAGAAGAGTCTTCTGGATATATGCCTAGGAGTGCTATAGCTGGATCATATGGTAAATCTATTTCTAGCTGTCTCAAAACCTCCACACTGATTTCCACAATGGTTGGACTAGGTTACATTCCCACCAACAGTGTAGAAGTGTTCCTCTTTTTCCGCATCCACGCCAACACTTATTGTCCTTTGTTTTCTTGATGGAAGCCATTCTGACAGGAGTGAAATGGAATCTCAAAGTGGTTTTAATTTGCATTTCCCTGATGGCTAAGGATGTGGAGCATTTTTTCAGATGTTTATATGCCATCTGAATTTCATCTTCTGTGAATTCTCTATTTAGTTCCATAGCCCATTTTTTAACTGGGTTGTTTGAATTCTTATTATTCTGTTTTTGAGTTCTTTGTATATTCTGGATATTAATCCTCTGTCAGATGTATAGCTGGCAAAGATTTTCTCCCATTCTGTAGGTTGTCTTTTGCTCTACTCACAGTGTCCTTTGCTGTACAAAAGCTTTGTAATTTCATAAGGTCCCATTGGTTGATTAGTGATTTTATTAAGCTGAGCAATTGGGGTTATATTCAGAAAGTCCTTACCTATGCCAATATGTTGAAGGGTTTCCCCTACTTTTTCCTCTAGCAGGTTCAGAGTTTCAGGTCTGATATCAAGGTCCCTGATCCATTTGGATTTGACTCTTGTGCATGGAGAAAGACAAGGATCTATGTTTATCCTTTTACATACCGATGTCCAGTTTTCCCAACACCACTTGTTAAAGAGACTATCTTTTCTCAATTAATATTTTTGGCATTTTTGTCAAAAATCAGGTGGCTGTAGCTGCTTGGATTAATATTTGGGTCTTCTATTCTGTTCCATTGATCTACCTGTCTGTCCTTGTGCCAGTACCATGCTGTTTTTGTTACTATGGCTTTGTAATATAACTTAAAATCGGGTATGGTTATACCACCTGCCTGATTTTTGTTTCGCAAAAATTGTTTTGGCTATTCGAGGTTTTTGTGTTTCAGATGAATTTTAGGATTGTTTTTCTATTTCCGTGAAGAAAGCTATTGGGATTTTAATAGGGATCGCATTAAATGTATAGATTGCTTTTGGTAAGATTGACATTTTCACAATATTGATTCTTCCAATCCAGGAGCATGGGATGTCTTTCCATTTCCTTGTGTCTTCTGTAATTTGTCGCTCGAGTTTTTAAAGTTCTCATTGTAGAGATCCTTCACTTCCTTGGTTAAGTTTATTCCAAGGTATTTTATTTTTTGAAGCAATTGTGAATGGGAGAGATTCCTGATTTCATCCTCTGCACGTTTGTTGTTAGTATATAGAAAGGCTACTGATTTCTGTGTGTTTATTTTGTATCCTGCTACATTGCTAAAAGTGTTTATCAGCTCTAACAGTTTGCAGGTAGAGCCTTTAGGGTCTGTTAGGTATAGAATCATATCGTCTGCAAATAATGATAATTTGATCTCTTCCCTTCCGATTTGTATCCCCTTTATGAGTGTCTCTTGCCTTATTGCTGTGGCTAAGACTTCCAGTACTATATTAAATAGTAGTGGGGAAAGTGGACACCCTTGTCTTGTTCCTGAATTTAGAGGAAAAGCTTCAAGTTTTTCCCCATTTAGTATTATGTTGGCTGTAGGTTTGTCATCTACAGACTTCTTACACAGGATCCATGACTTTCAAATAGAAAGTTAGGAAACAAAACTGACACTTACTTAGAAAGCTTGTGCATTAATTTTCTTTCTCGATCAGGCTTCAATGATATCTGTATTTCAAAAATACAATCCTTCCACATATCTCCATCACTTTCTGTGTTTTGCTTTATTCTCCAAAAACACCTTGTTTCTGTCAGACTGCAGAAGAGGAAAGATGCAGAAAGCATCACAAGAAATAAGACAAAAGTAAAACTGATCACCATCCCCATGTCTCAGAGCTCTCAGTCTGAGCTCAGATGTAATGTGCAATTCCAAATAGATAAATACAATGCATATACATGCGTGTGTATATTTATCTTTACTACTGTTGCTGAATAGATGGAATATTTATATCCCTAATATTTTTCTATCCAGCTGTGTCACCCACCCTTGAGGTGTACAGAACACAGCCCTGGGGCTCTGCATCTGAGGTCTACATCAAGATCAAAACACAAGGTGAAAAACATGTTGTGAGGATCATCTCTTGTTTCAGGTGCTATGATGTCATGCATATCCAGGCATGAATGGCACTTGGATAATCTCCTGAGCATACTTGGTCCCAGATTAATGTCAACAAGCCATTTGGATGAACAGTACCTCAGATCATGTAAGAGAATTTCATCACTTTCCAAACCAATATGGAAGGTGAAAAGGTCAGAAAGATTTCCTGCCCATCATAGCTCATGCACACATATGAGGAATAATTTCCTCCATTGTTCAAGCAGTGGAGAGAATCCTCACATACCTCACTTCCAGCAGCATCATAGCACTTACTATGTGGTCCCAGCACTACTCCATAGCACTTTCATGCTTGTAATATCCCACAACTCCACATTTCCCATTGTCTTAGTAAACAATAAAGAAAATAATCATGGCAAGTTCAGCAATTCCCAGTTAGTCTCTCAATATCAATGCAGACACTAAGACTCATGTTTTTGTTATAAAACATTACCTTCATCCATGTACCTCAGTTCCCACAGACTAATACCCTGTGATGACCCAGTTTCTCAACTTTAGTGTTGCTATTCTCCATTGTTTATTCTTGAATTATTACAGGATGCCAGATGAAATTTAACCTCATATTTTATATGTAAACTCTGCACTTCCACCATCTGAGGAACTAAATATTTTTTCTTGTTGTTTTCACAGTAAGTGTTACTAGTTGGACAGTCAATAAATGAATGTGGGATGAGGAACCTGCTTTCATTAGTACGGATTGCAAGGAAAGTTGCAAAAATTTGTGGTGATTCATTTTATGTGAGTTGAGATAAATTACTCTGTCCCCGCTCCTTTATAATTTTCCCAAAATGGCAATTCTTATATTATCATTAGTACATGCATAAATTTTAAATATATATATGAGAGAAAATGTGTTTTGTTCTGAATCTGATTTATTTTCCTTAACATGACAAAGCCTTGCTTCATGCATTTTATAATGTCTTACTAGGACTATTTCTTAAATCTAAATAAAATTCCACTGTACATATTCATATGTATGTATATATGTGGTAGGTTTGTAATTTTAACTGTTCATTCATGTGAAAATGGGCATGCAGTGTGATTACAAATCTTGAATATTCTGAATAACGACATGGCAAACTTGTGTCTGTGTGATATGCTGATTTAGATAATTTAGGCATTTCTCCATGAGTGACACAGAGGAATCATTTGCTGTATCTACTTTCAGATTTGATTAACATCATATTCATTCCCATAATGGCTACACCAGATTCTATTCACACTGAAAATAGTGTGGGTTGATTTTCTCTCAAATCCTTGTCAGTGGTGTGCTTTCTTTTCATGATGATAGCCTCTATGACATGGGTGAGTGGAAACCAATTTATTTTTGATTTGCATTTTCCTAGTAGACAAAGATTTTGAATATGTTTTCACGCATCTTGGTCATTTTTTCTTATTTTAGTATATTCTGCTCAATACACTTGACTCTTTATTTATTGAAAGATGTCTAGGAAGACTGGAGCTCAAAATTTAAATGTTATTTTTGCATTCACATATTAATTATCTTCCAAGTGAATTGATGAGAAAAATTGTCTCCATTCTTAGGATGTTTGCTTTCTTTGCTGGCTGTTTTCTTTCTTCCCACATCCTTTTTAGCATCATTTATTCCCATTGCTCCAGTCTTGCTACTACTACTTGAGCCATTGGAACCCTTTCAGGATTGTCCTTTTCTATAAAAATGTACTGAAGACTATCCTACAGATACCTCAAGTTCAAAGTTTCATGTCTTATATTAAGATCTTTCATCAATTTTCAATTTATTTTTTCATATATTGAGAAATAGGATTTTTTAAATCCATGTATGGATATCCATTTCTCCCATGATCAGTTGTTATGCAGACGCTTACCTCCAATACATTGTTTTGGTACATGTAACAGTTTTTCATTGCTGTTAACAAGCACTATATTAGAAGGAACTTATGAATGGAAAGGGGTTCAGTCCATTCATATTAATGTGGGGAAAGCATGGAATGCAAGAGTGGGAAGGTGAGTCCCATTGGCATGCAGGACTCAGAGGAAGAACTAGACTATGATACCTCAGTGACCACATTGAGTGATAAACTACGCCAGTGTAGGTTCATCTTCTAAAGGTTTCATTAACTTCCCAAACAGTAGCACCTGCATGCAACCCCATTTTTCTCCTGGCTTACTGCTCCCAATAAGAAAATTAGATATTCTGACAATGCTCTGACCAAATACCTGACATACAACATATTTAAGAAGGTTCATTTTAGTTTAAAATTGAGAGAGTAATGACCATCATGGTTAGAAAAGCTTAGTGGCAGGAAATGTGAGCTTGCTTTTACACATCTGGGGTAATATAAGGCAGGTAAATTGTGGCATTCAGCTGAATTTCTCTTTTTTATTGAGTTCAGGACAACAGCTCATAGAATGGTTTCACCTATATTCAAGGTGAGTATCCCACATCTTAATATATTGATACACTATGAAGTGGGCCTCATGGGTGCTATATGTGTTCATAAATCCAACCAAGTTGACAATGTAATTAACTGTCACTAAGTCTTCTGCACTGTATTTAATAAGACTGAAGAAGATGCACATTCTTATTTCATTTCAAATTTCAGAGGAGATAATTTGACTTTTCACAATTTCGTTTTTAAATATTTTAAATATTTTATTTATTTATTTGACATCGAAAGAAGCAGACAGAGAAACAAAGAGAGAGACACACAAAAGGGATTCCAGCCAATTGGCTGCTTTGTACATCTTTATGTGGGTATAAGAGAATCAAACCTTTGTCATCACACTATGCAAACAGGGTCCTATAATATGTTCAAATAAATCAACGTGTAGATGTATAAATAGTTATGTTTACAAAATATTGTTTTAATTGGTCATGTTAAATTTTATAGGAATTAATGTATTTTGACTAAATTTGCCACAGTTTAGGAATATAAGCTTTCACATTAGTCCAACATGTTGTTCTAGACTTCAACGATATCTATTTTAATTTTTTGTATGTCAATGTTAATTTTAATATTCTTGGATTTTCCCCTTTCCTGTCATTAGTTTAAGGAATGTGGTTCTTGCACATCTTCAAGAAAACACTTCTATCTTTTGCTTATGTATTATCTTGTGTCTTTAATTCTGTTTCATTAATTTCTTCTTTGATACTACCCTGAATGTCATTCCATGCACAATGGATTGATATTATCTTATTTTTCCAAGATATTGAGATTCATTGTTAAGTACTTATTTGTAATACTTGAGTTTTACCTATTTTAAAAAATATCTATTGCTAAGTTCTATTTTACATACGTTACTGTATTAACTTTATAAGGGTGAAATCTGCTGAAGAAGGGCTAAGATGCTGTGAATATCATCTTGGTAATATTAGGTCCTATTTAGTAGAAAACCATTTGTGGCCTTCACTATGATATCTGATTTACAGGTAGATCGACCTGAGCCAGAAGCTCTCCTTTGAAGCCATGCTACAGTCTTAGCATCTCCAAAATCATGGGATCTCCATTGCAACCCACGGTTTTCTTTCAAACCCCAACAGTGACCTCACAGGGCCTTCATGCAAGGACTATGTCCCAGCTTCACATTGCCACATTCCAGGAACTCCGGGAACTATGGTTGCACATCATTATCTTATTTCCTTTATACATCATGCTTTCAGAGCCATTATCAAGTAGACTTCACTATCAAATTTGTAAAACTAGAGGGAATTAAAGTTGATCTTAAGGAGAAAGATATTTTTTTCAAAATTCTTTCTTCAGGCTCAATCCACTGAAAAGAATTTGCATCCTTACTAGCTTGAGCCTTAGATGGGTGGTGTTTTACTCTCAGGGATTTTCCCCATGGTCCCATTGCAGAATAGTTGGTCAATCTTCAATGGTGATTATTGATTAACAATTATACCTTAATTGGCCCAAAACCAGCACCTGTGACTGAAACTTTAAATTTTTTAAACATTTATTTCTGTAAAAACTTTATATTTTGCAATTCTTTCTGTTCTATACTTCTTCCAAACACATCAGTTCATTGCATTGAAATTCAATTTTGCTTAAAAACTCTATAAATCAGGATGTCTGCAGAATGCAGCCAGCTTCTAGTGTATTTTTAACAAGGTACGTTTCCACTTCTTGAACATCATAAGCCAAGCCTTAATGGTTCAGGTCAGCCCTCAGTGGAACACCACATTCAGCTAGGCTCTACCTTCCAACTCCTGAAAAAGCTGTAAACCAGGTAAAAAGTTGAATAACAAGTACTTGTGATATTGGGGAAAATTTTACCTTCAGCCACCACAACCTTTGTGACTTACCATTTTATCTTGAACCTTTTAGTGTTTTTTCTTAGCTTTACAGTCCTGAAATTGTCATAATAATGTGTCAAGGAAAAATTATTTTCCAGTGGGTGTTTAAAGGCCTAAATATCTCTTATGTTGTATTTTCTAATTTTTTATCTTTATGAAGTTATTTTCTATAGTATCATTGCATTTTATCTCTTTAATTTTTTGTCACATATCCTTATATCCCACTGATTAATTTTGATGTTTTGGTCATGTCTCAGAATTCTTGGCATATGTTGTCTGACCGTGGTTGGTTTTGTTTTTCATTATTGATGTTGAAATGCAATGCTTACTTGAGCTTTTCAAAAGCAATTCACTTTAGATAGTTTTTATCTACCCACATTCCTTCTCTATGTTCTCTGTTTCTGCTTCCATGACACCTGTAGCCATTTGCCCTTCGTACTTCCTTTCCTTGTCATTTCCTTTTATTTATTTATTTATTTTTATTTATTTGAGAGTAACAGAGAGAGGGGGGAGGGAAAGAGGCAGTGAGAGAAAGAGAGAGAGAATGGGCATGTAAGGGCCTCCAGCCACTGCAAACGAACTCCAGATGCATGCACCACCTTGTACATCTGACTTACATGGATACTGGGTAATTGAACCTTGAACCAGGGTCCTTAGGCCTCACAGGCAAGTGCTTAACCACTAAGCAATCTTTGAATCACCCATCATTTTTTATTACTCAGTTTTGGTCCCCATTCTAGCCTTTTAGGTTTGACCCGCTTTTATCCCCCTTTATATGTATACTTATTGGTATGATAAATGTGGGCTGTGTTTGTTGAGTTTGAGTCAATTTTCTTATCATTTTTATTTCCAAGTTGAACCACTTTCTTACAATTTCATAACTTGATATTCCTTTACTGCTGAGTAAAACTCCACTGTGTGTATGTACCACATTTTCATTATCCATTATCTTCTGCAAAACAGCCTCTATGCTCCTTTGTTCCCTAGCTATTGTGGACAGAGCCACAACATACATGCAATATAAGTATCTTGGTGGTAGAGAATAGGGTCATTGGGATATACCCATGAGTGGAACATCTGGCACATTTCATAGTTCCATTTCTAATGTTCTGAGAAACCTCCATACTGATTTCTGTAATGGTTGTAGTAGTTTGCATTCCCTCCAGCAGGGAATAAGGGTTCTTTGCCCACACACTCACCAACATATGTTATTAGTTTTCTAGGTGCTGCCATTCTGACTAGGATGAGCTTGCATCTCAAAGTGCTGATGGCTAGGTGTGCTGAACACTTTTGCAAACACTTTGTGACCACTTATGTTTCTTATTTGTGCATTGTTTGTTCATGTTCTTTTTGTTAGTCCATTTGCTGATTTATGATATTTTGGTGTTTAATTTTGTATCTCTTTATGAAGTCTGTATACTATCCCTTCTGCCTGAGGTATAGCTGGTAAAGATTTTAACACATGTATAAGCTGTCTACATTACTACTTGGGATGTTTCTCAGCCATGGCCTTGTAAGACTGCAGATCTCTTCTTAAATGATAACCCTGACAAATCAGCTAAGTGGATTTAAGTCTAAAAGTTTCCATGGATATGACTGTCAATCACTTTTCTCCAAGGATACCTGCCTTGCTTTATTGACTCTTATGTTTCTTACATAAACTCTCTGTGAGTGTGTGTATGTACAGTGAGAGTGTGAGTGGAGGGGATGCACACAAGGGGTAAATATTAATTATTGAGTTAAACAGCTTTTAATTATAGTAAACAAGTATTTTAGATAAGTCATTTCCAAAAGTTGCATAAAGATTCCTATCCAATGTCAAAACATATTCTTCACAAAATGAGAAAAAGAAGACCTTCAAATTATATGGCTGCAGAAAAGATAAAAACTGCAAAACAATTTTATTCAGTAGCATTAATGCTGGAGGTATCACAATACCTAATTTCAACTTCTAGTTCAAAAATATAGTAATGAAATCAGCATGGCACCATGAGAGTAGCATTAATATATTGATGTGGACATTAACAGGAGTGCTTACTGGACAGTTTGGTGAGTATAGTATATACATTTAGCATGGTACAGGCAGACGTTACACCCCTAGGGCTCATGACTACCCTGTCATAGGTTTTCAGTATCAGGGATGTATTCCATCCCATGGAAAATACTTCTGAAAAACATTGAAAGTATGTCTTTATAAAACATTAGTAAGTAGATGCTTGAACAAAATTAAATAACAGGGGAAATGATACTAAAAAATTATAAATCGGGCTACATGAAATCAGTTTCTGTATGATAAAGTTACAAATAACCAGAAGGAAAAAGATAGATAATATAAAAGAGAAAGTGAGTATAGAGATGAGAGGGAGGGAGAGAGGGAGAGAAAGAGAGAGAGAGAGAAATATAGGAAGAGAAGAGAAGAGAAAAAGAGAAGCAGGAAAAGATTAAGGTTGGTCTTCATGATGCTCTCTCCAGTTTCCTGTGGTTCGGGTGTTCCCTCTGTGGGCCTGGTGAAGGATCAATGTTTTAGCCCATTGTTCAGAATAAAGGGTTTTATAGTATATTTTCCTTTTGGGTCCCAATTTGTATCTCCCTTGTCCTCCCTCCCACCCTCTTGTTCCCTCCCATCCTTACCCTCCCTCCATCCCACCCTCCCTATTGTGTGGTTGAGCTGAGCTGTTGATCTGAGACATCTACAAGTTTTACCAAAAAAGACAGACTTCTGTCAGAGTTCTTGATGACCCACCAAAGGTTAATGGTAAGACTCTACTGTTGAAGACAGCATACGTGTGTGAGACCAAACATGGAAAGACCTGGCCAGAATCTGGAAGAGGGTCAGTCCCCAGACAGTTAGCTAGTCTAGTGCCAAAGGGTGCTACATGAGCAGCTGGGGGAAAATGTCCAACATTGGTCCAAACAACTTGCAGTCTAAGATACCCAGCAGGAAACAACCTGACATAATGCTCAAACAAGTGCAGTAGTGGCAAACAGCCATGGTGGGTAACCAACTGCTCTTGATTTGGCTATTAGATCCACTCAGTGGAATGGAACTCATTGCTGGAACTGGGATATTAGTCAAAACCAGGTACAAAAAATGAGCTCAATCTCCAAGATCAAGATACCACCAATTGTGGGCTAGAAGAGAGCCTACGCATATAAAATTCCCTCTAAAACATCTCTGGTCATCCCTTCTATCTAGTACTAACTTCTCTCTCCATTGGAGAATTTGCTTATCTTTTTTCAGATGGACAACAAACCTGAAGGGAGGATCAGCCAATCACACCTCACCAGGGCCCCAGCTGAAACCATAGAATAACGCAGGGGAAGTGCAAGAATACAGAATTCATGGTGATCACGAAACCACAAAAAGGCTAAAGGAGGACTTGCTCTTAAAATTGTGACATAGGAACCATGCCAAAACAGGGTAGGGGAAAAAAGCAAAACAACCCCCAGCAAAATACACTCTTCTACTAAAAAGTGAGGTGTATAGTTAACTATCAACCACAGCAGAGAAGTAGGAGAGATCCAGAGCATCTGGAGCCCACAGAAGCGGGCAGAAGAGGCTCCAGCAGCGTGGCGAGTTCCATGTGGCAGTAGCCTCCAGGCTCCATCTGAGCTGCAGGATTTTAAAGCCAGGTGAGGGGATTTTCCACCCACACTGGCCTCTTGCAAACTCAAGAAACATGGAAGGAGGATGGCAGAGACCAATGGAGCGGCTTGTGAGGAAGAGGATCACGTGGATGAGCAGACGGACTTCAGATGCCATTCACAGCCTCCCCTCCCCCACCACCAGCGCAAGCTCCGGCAAGCACCAGAGACCTGGGGAAGAAAACTCAACTACACAGCATCTGGCACAGTGAAAGCTGTGACCCACAGACGCAACCAGCCTTCCTGAGCCCACAACACAGCAAAGGACCCAAGCAGCCATGCAGCATAGCTGTGATCAAACACATTCCAAAAGGTAACTTGGATTACACCAGGTCAGTACCCACCAAATTAGCCCAATGTATAGGCTTGCATTAGAAGGGTGAATTGTACCTTCCATGTCAGGGTACATTCTATGTTAAACCTGAGTGATGCTCAGATCTGACATTCCTACAAAAGCTATATTTTGGGCTGCTCGTTTGTTGCTTCCTGATTTATACTGCCTTTGTTTCCTCCTCTGTCATTCATTGGGGAAGGGTCTCACTTAATCACAAGCTGACCTTGGAACCCTCTACAGACCAGAAATCTTAGCCTCCCAGTTGACAGGATTAAGGGTGTGGGGCAACACACATCCTTAGGGACTGTGACTTTGTTAGAGGATCTGTTTGACATAATACCTGCTTTTGCACAAATACTCTGTGCTGTATTTCATTGAATGGGTACATTGTTGAGTTAACTTTTTAGAATTTGACTGTATTCTGTTCCATTTACCCCACTTGATACTCTCATAACAGGCAAACCCAACACCTAGGGTCACTTCTGTGATTACTCTGAGAGCCTTAAAAGCCACACTTAGCACCTTAAACTCCTACCCTGAAGATATATAATATCAAATTGATTGATACATCTAATATTACTGCAGATAATTAGAAAACCCAAGCATTAAATTAATCCAAGATGAAAAGATCTCTACATTACAAGAAACACAAAAAATCAAGACAATATAAATCCACCCAAAAGTATTAATATATCAGAAATGACCTTCAGTAAGGCTGACTTAGAGGAAATGCCCAAGAAAGATTTCAAAAGAATGATTATAAATATGTTCAAAGAACTCAAAGAGAAAGGAAAGGGTTCAAAGACCTCAAAGAAGAAATCAAATGATTCAAAGAACACAAAGAAAAACAATTTAATGAAATAAGGAGGTCAATACTAGACATAAAATATGGAAATAGAAATAATAAAGAATACACAGTCAGAAATGCTAGCAATAAAGAACACAGTCAGTGAAATAAAAAACTCTGTAGAAAATCTCTCTAGTAGAATGGATGAAGGAGAGAACAGAATATCTAGAAGACCAAGTGGCAGATCTAATATACTCCAACAAAAAGAAAGACAAAATAATAGGAAGGTATGAATGGGAATTTCAAGATATTTGGGACACTATGAAAAGATCAAACATAAGAATTCAAGGGATAGTAGAAGGAGAAGAATTTCACTCCAAAGGCATAGTAAGTGTTCTCAACAAAATCATAGAGGACAACTTCCCCCAAATTGGGAAAGAGATGCCAATGCAGGTACAGGAAGCCTTTAGAACAACAAACAGACAAAACCTGGAAAGAACCTCTCCCCACCATATTATAATTAAACTACAAAACATACAAACCAAAGAAAATATATTGAAAGCAGCTAGAGAGAAAAAGCAAATGACCTACAAAGGCAAGCCCATCAGAATCCCAGCAGATTACTCAACACAAATTTTAAAAGCCAGAAGGGGCTGGAGTGATGTATTCCAAGTTCTGAAAGATAAAAATTGTCAACCAAGATTACTTTAGCCTGCAAAGCGATCTATCCAAATCGATGGAGAAATAAGGACATTCCACAACAAAGACAGGCTAAAGGAATTTAAGGCAACTAAATCAGCTCTACAGCAAATACTCAAGGAATCCTTCACAGTGAAAAGAAAGCAAAAGACACACAACAGGAAATAGGAAAAAATAAACCACACTCAAATAACAGTTAAAACAAGTGAGTAAAGGGAAAACAGGAAGAACTAAAAAATAAGAAGAATGGTGAGAATAAATATATATATTTCAATAATAACTCTTAACATCAATGGCATCAATGCCCCAATCAAAAGACAAAGACTTGCAGACTGGATTAAAAAGCAGGATCCTACCATCTGTTGCCTCCAGGAACCTCATCTCTCAATAAAAAATAGAAACCTTCTTAGGGTGAAAGGTTGGAAAAAGGTATTTCAAGCAAATGGACCTAGGAAACAAGAAGGGGTTGCTATCCTAATTTCTGACAGGATAGACTTCAATCCAACATTAGTGAGGAAAGATAAAGAAGGTCACTTTATACTGATTAAAGGAACACTCCAACAGGAGGACATTAGAATCTTAAACATATATGCTCCTAACATGGGGGCTCCCAATTTCATCAAACACTATTAGAATTAAGGTCAGAGATATCTCCTAACACAATAGTAGTGGGTGACTTCAATACCCCACACTCATCACTTGACAGGTCTACCCAGCAAAAAATAAACAGAGAGACATCTGCATTAAATTATATCATGGAACAACTGGACCTAACAGATATATACAGAACATTCCATCCAAATGCTGCAGAATATACATTTTTCTCAGCAGCACATGGGACATTCTCTAAAATAGACCATATACTAGGACACGAATCAAATCTTAACAAATACAGGAAAATTGAAATAATCCCTTGTATGCTATCTGACCACAATGGGATTAAACTGCAAATCAGCAACAAGAAAAATTACAGAGTATACAGAAATTCTTGGAGACTGAACAGTACATTATTGAATGATAAATTGGTCATTGAAGAAATTAAAAAGGAAATCAAGAAATTCTTAGAATCAAATGATGATAAGAATATAACATAACAAAAGGTTTGGGACACAATGAAGGCAGTCCTACGAAGGAAATTTATAGCCCTAAGTGCCTAAATTAAGAAATTAGAGAGTTCACAATTAACAATTTAATGCTTCACCTTAAGGTCTTGGAAAGAGAAGAACAATGCAAACCAAAAATCAGTAGATGGGAAGAAATAATAAAGGTTAGGGCAGAAATTGACAAAATGGAAACAAAAAAAAAAAAAAAAAAATCAATGAAAGAAAGAGTTGATTCTTTGAAAGGATAAACAAGATTGAAAAACCCTTAGCAAACCTGACCAAAAGAAAGAAAGAATAGACAAAAACTGATAAAATTAGAGATGACACAGCCAACATCACAACAGATACCAAAGAAATTCAAAAAATCATGCAGACATATTTTAAGAAGAGATGTGCCTCTGAGTTTGAAAACCTGAAAGAAATGGATCATTTCCTTGATTCATATGACCTACCAAATTTAAATCAAGATGAGATAAACCATTTAAATAGACCTATAACAACTACAGCAATCCAAGTAGTTATAAAAAGGCTCTCAACTAAAAAAAGCCCAGAGGCCGGGCAGGGTGGCGCATGCCTTTAATACCAGCACTCGGGAGGCAGAGGTAGGAGGATTGCTGTGAGTTCAAGGCCACCCTGAGACTACATAGTGAATTCCAGGTCACCCTGAGCTAGAGTGAGACCCTACCTCGAAAAACCAAAATAAATAAATAAATAAAAATTAAAAAAATAAAAATAAAAAAAGCCCAGGCACAGATGGATTCACTGCTGAATTTTACCAGACATTCCTAGAAGAACTAACACCAATGCTTCTCAAACTTTTCCATAAAATAGAAAAGGAAGGAATTCTACCGAAATCCTTCTATGAAGCCACCATCACCCTGATACTCAAACCGGACAAAGACAGATCAAAAAAGAAAATCACAGACCAATCTCCCTCATGAACATAGATGCAAAAATTCTCAACAAAATACTGGCAAACAGAATATAAGAATACATCAGAAAGATTATTCACCCTGACCAAGTAGGCTTTGTCCCAGAGATGCAGGGATGGTTCAACATACGCAAATCCATAAATGTAATACACCATATAAATGGTCTAAAGGACAAAAATCACATGGTCATCTCAATAGATGCAGAAAAGGCATTTGACAAAATCCAACACCCCTTCAAGGATGTCCACTTTCCCCACTACTATTTAATATAGTACTGGAAGTCTTAGCCAAAGCAATAAGGCAAGAGACACTCATAAAAGGGATACAAATTGGAAGGGAAGAGATCAAATTAACATTATTTGCAGACGATATGATTCTATACATAACAGACCTTAAAGACTCTACCAGCAAACTGTTAGAGCTGATAAACACTTCTAGCAATGTAGCAGGATACAAAATAAATACACAGAAATAAGTAGCTTTTCTATACACTAACAACAATCATGCAGAGGATGAAATCAGGGAATCTCTCCCATTCACATTTGCCTCAAAAAAATACCTTGGAATAAACTTAACCAAGGAAGTGAAGGATCTCTACAATGAGAATTTTAAAAACTCAAGAGACAAATTGCAGAAGACACAAGGAAATGGAAAGACATCCCATGCTCCTGGATTGGAAGAATCAATATTGTGATAATATCAATCTTACCAAAAGCAATCTACACAAATGTGATCCCCATTAAATTCCCAATAATCAGGCTGGTGGTATTACCATACCCAAATTTAAGTTATATTACAAAAGAGCATGGGACTGGCACAAGGACAGACAGGTAGATCAATGGAACAGAATAGAAGACCCAAATGTTAATCCAGGCAGCTATAGCCACCTGATTTTTGACAAAAATGCCAAAAATATTCGTTGGAGAAAAGATAGCCTCTTCAACAAGTGGTGCTGGGAAAACTGGACATCTGTATGTAAAAGGATAAAAATAGATCCTTGTCTCTCTCCATGCACAAGAATCAAGTCCAAATGAATCAAGAACCTTAATATCAGACCTGAAACTCTGAAACTAATAGAGGAAAAGGTAGGGGAAACCCTTCAACATATTGGCATAGGCAAGGACTTTCTGAATATAACCCCAATTGCTCAGGGAATAAAACCACTAATCAACCACTGGGACCTCATGAAATCACAAAGCTTTTGTACAGCAAAGGACACTGTAAATATAGCAAAGAGACAACCTTCAGAATGGGAGAAAATCTCTGCTAGCTATACATCTGACAGAGGATTAATATCTAGAATACACAAAGAACTCACAAAAACAGAATATTAAGAAATCAAACAACCCAGTAAAAATGGGCTATGGAACTAAATAGAGAGTTCTCAGAAGAAGAAATACAGATGGCATATAAATATCTAAAAAAGTGTTCCACATCCTTAGCCATCAGTGAAATACAAATTAAAACCACTTTGAGATTCCATTTCACTCCTGTCAGAATGGCTACCATCAAGAAAACAAATGACAATAAGTGTTTGTGTGGATGTGGAAAAAGAGGAACACTTCTACACTGTTGGTGGGAATGTAATCTGGTCCAGCCATTGTGGAAATCAGTGTGGAGGTTCTTGAGACAGCTGAAAATAGATTTACCATATGATCCAGCTATAGCACTCCTAGGCATATATCCGAAAGACTCTTCTCACTACCTTAGAGACACCTGCACAACCATGTTTATTGCTGCTCTATTTACAATAGCTAGGAAATGGAACCAGCCTAGATGTCCCTCCACAGATGAATGGATAATAAAGACTGGGAGGCAGAGGTAGGAGGATTTACCACCCTGAGACTACATAGTTAATTCCAGGTCAGCCTGGACCAGAGTGAAACCCTCTAAAACCAAAAATAAATAAATAAATAAATAAATAAATAAATAAAAAATAAATAAATGTATGAATTTGCAAAGAAAAATGAAATGGATGGATCTGGAAAGGATTTTACTAAGTAATGTAACCCAGGCTCAGAAAGCCAAACGCCACATGTTCTTTCTCATATGTGGATCCTAGCTACAAATGTATAGACTTGTGTGTGAACTGGAACCAAAAATTGGTGGCAGAAGCCAGTAAGCTGGTAAAAGGCTATGAGGGAGGGAGGAGGGGGAAAGACTTAAGTGGATTGTATATATGTAAGTAGAAGAACAGATTACATGGAGGGGAAAGGCCTAAGTGACTCCATGTGAAGAGAATGCATAAAAGAAGGGCAGGGGGAGGGTCAATCAAAATTCAAGATAGGCTGAAGAAGACTTACGTAAACCTAGCTTTTTGAATAATGGCACATCCAGAAGCAATAGACTGTTACTAGAAAATTTTCAGTGCCTGGGATGGGATACCTTCCAGTGAGTTGTTGGCCAAGGAGGTCCCATTAGCCTCCAAAACATTAAAGGCTATTGCCAAGGCCCTTGGTTTCCCTTGAGAAACAGATGGTAAGACCCTATTGCTGAAGACATCTCTTGCCTGAGAGGCAAGGTCACTGAGAAAGCAAGCTGATGCTGGCCAGCCAACTGAAAGCTGGAAAAAGCTGGGCTGCATGCAGCTGTATGGGAGACAGAAGTCATCAGAGTGAAACCAGTGGACACTGATAATTCAAGTTTGGCCATACAGGCCCAGTGACTGAATGGGTATAACAGTGACATGTCTGCTCTTGGGGTAACCAACTGCTTCATAATTGGACTGAAGGCCTTCTCTATGGGAGGGAATACATACCTGGTACTGAAAGTCTATGGCAGGGGAAGTCATGAGCCTTAGAGGTATAAAGCCTGCTCTTCTCTGGCTAAATGTATATATTGTTCCCACCAAGCTGCCCTGAAAGCACTACACTTAATGTTCATATTCACATATTAATGCTACTCTCACTTGTGGTTAGAGAAGCTTCTCTTTTCAGATGGTGATGACTCCTGGGATGACCCAAAAGGCAACATAGTGCTAAGAAGAAGGGATGGAGCAGTGCCCAGCACTGAAACATCTCTGTCACACCCTCCAAGGCTCAGGGCCCATTGCAGAAGAGGGTGTGGATAGAATGGAAGAGCCAAAGGAAGGGTACGACTCCTTTCAATGCTACTGTCCAGACAGAAAGTGGCCTTGATATCCTTGACCTTGCAGTGCCAAGCAATACCTTAGCAAGACCCTCATAATAGAAGAAAAAGATGATGATATCAAATTAAGAGAGAGACTAATGGAAAGAGGAGGGGATTGGAGTTCTAAAGGGGAATGGATGGAAGGGAGGAAATATCATGCATTTTTTGTATGTAAGTATAGATGTTATCAATAAAAAGAAAAATAAAAAAGAACCCATGCAGAGAGTAAGGGATAGGGGGGCCCTCTAGGCTGGGCATGGGCCTGAGCTAAGCTGAGTCAGCTCAGGCCCAGCCCAGGGAAAAACTCACCCACAGCTGGAAGTTCCCAAGTGATCAGAGACTCATAGAGCCTGTCCTCCCTTTGCAAAGGCATTTATAACCTTAGGATTGTGTCTTTGGGCCCAGGTAAACCAGAGATCCAGCTGGTTAGTTAGGAATAGGGGTTGTTTCCAGAAGAGATTAGTTTAACTTGATCAACCACAATGTTTAAATCTATGAAAGAACTCCCTTCCAGGAGGGGTCCTATTTGTGGAAAAACAGTCCTTTGGTACTAGGCAAGAGATAAGAAAAAATTTTCTTGGGCTGGAGAGATGGCTTAGTGATTATGGCATTTGCCTGCAAAGGCAAAGGGCCTAGGTTCAACTACCCAGGACCCACGTAAGCCAGATGCACAATGGGGAGCATGTGTCTGGAGTTAGTTTGCAGTGGCTGGAGGCCCTGATATGCCCATTTTCTATCTACCTCCTTCTCTCTCTCTCTCAAATTAATAAATGAAAAACAATTTAAATGTTTTTTAAAAAGAAAAACTTTTCTGCCCTTTTTTATACCTTCAAGGGTCCAGTCACCCTAACTCTACCCCCTTCATCAAGGGTGGCCACAGTTCTCATTCCTATGGGAGAATGGCTATTGCCCCTCCATATTCAAAGTAAAGACTAGTCTGTTCTGTTGAAGCTGGATTTCCTTCTCTCTTGTATTCCTGATACTGCTCTAGTCAATTTTGAATTCCCACAGAGTGAAATTAGGAGAGGCAGACTTTATTGAAAGCAGAAAGCTCCCTTCAGGATGGGAGAAGCCCAAAAGGTGGGGGGGGGCATCTGAATGGCCTCTGGATAGGGCTCTGATTAAGTTCAGGCAACATTATATCATTGCCCCATATGTAAGTGAAGAATTGATGCATAGCTTTTATCATTTTTCCATTGGCATATATAGAATGTCTGTCCTTTTAATAACACCTTAAAGAACTTCCTTCTCTGGTTATTGTTAGTGGTTAGCATTTTTAGGGTGACTCCACTTACCACCCATTGCTCATACAATCAGATTAACCCTACAGAAGATGGTTGCATGACCACAGGAATCCTCTGATCTGATGGAGTAGGGCCCTACAGTGCAATCTGCCAGGGTTCCCTGAAGACAGTCTGGCCCCTCCACATAAACAAGGCTGAAGGTGCCTGGGTGGAAGAACAAACAGTTTGAGGGACATCTCTGCCATTTCAATCAACCCTTACTTTATCTGCCTGTGTCTCACTAACTCCTATAATTAATGAAGGCCATTCTGACCAGAGTGACATGGAAAATCGATGTAGGTTTGATTTTCATTTTTGTGATGGCTAAGCATGGTGTTTCTTTATTCCCCAAGTTTGGTAGACTAGAGGGTTCCATTGTTTGTAGTTGGCTAGTACCTTATTTTCAGTGGGCTTATCAATCAGTTGTGTTCTATTATTTGAATGGTGTGGGAAATTGTACCTGCCCTGAGCATGTGGCTGAAGGCTTACTTACTGAGCTGTTCCCAGTTCATCTAGTGTGGATAAACTATACACCTCTACCCAACATCTACATAGTTCATTTTGAACTTTGGAAGTAATTGGGATAAATTAAAACATGTACAAATTCCTAATCCCAGATTCAAAAGTCCTAATAAAAGAAATGTGAGCAAACAAGAAAATACATCAAGCATGGCGTGGTGGCACATGCCTTTAATCCCAGCACTTGGGAGGCAGAGGTAGGAGGATCACCGAGAGTTTGAGGCCACCCTGAGACTACATAGTTAATTCCAGGTCAGCCTGGACCAGAGTGAGACCCTACCTCACAAAACCAAAAAAAAAAAAAAAAAAAAAAAAAAAAAAAAAAAAAAAAAAAAAAAGAAAAAAAAGAAAATACATGTCAACTTATTTTGAAATAAAGTCTCACTGTATTCTCAGGCTGTCCTTAAACACATGGCTCAGGTAATCCTGGGCCTCGGTCTCCCAAGTATATGAGATTAAAAGCACATGTCACTACACACTACAGACTGGTTCAGTATTTTAAAACATATATGAGATGATAGCAGTTTAGAAGATTTTAATTTGCAAAGTAGATTTTTGTCTTAATTTGGTGGCGTGGAGGCAATGAAGTGGGTGGAAATCCAAATATTGCTTGCCTTCCAGGGTCACTTTAAATTTTTCTTTCTCACAGGCTCCATAAAGGAAGATGTGATGGCCTGAGGCTTCACCAAGAATGACTTAAAGGTGGCTGTACTGCAGTGGCAAGGAGAATAAGAGAGGGAGTAGGGGGAAATTGAGAGGTTAGAATGTGAATTTCCAGTTGTCAAATCTTTAACCAAGTTTTTTAAAAAATTAATTGGAAGCAGAGACAAAAGAAAGACAGAGAGAATGGGTATGCAAGGGCCTCCAGCCAATGAAAACAAACTTCAGACTTCAGAGGCATGCACCACTGTGCATCTGGCTTTACTTAGGCACTGGGGTTATTGAACCCAAATCATTGGGCTATGCAGGCAAATGCTGTTATTGCTGGGCCATCTCTTTATCCCCTGACAAAAGGTTAAAAGGAGGGCTGGAGAAATGGCTTAGCAGTTAAGTGCTTGCCTGTGAAGCCTAAGGACCCCATTTCAAGGCTGGATTCCCCAGTACACACATAAGCCAGATGCACAAGTTGACCATGCATCTGGAGTGTGTTTGCAGTGGCTTGAGGCCCTGGAGTATCCATTCTCTCTCTCTTTCTTGCTCTCAAGTAAATAAATAATTTTTTTTAAAAAGTTTAAAATGAGAGATGGAGGGGATATGATGGAGAGTGGAGTTCTGAAGGGGAATGAGGATAGGGGTGGTAAATATCATGATTTGTTGTCTGTAAGTATAGAAGCTGTCAATAATAAATAAATAAATAAATAAATAAATAAATAAATAAATAAATAAATAAAATTTTTAAAAGTTTAAAAGGGGAGTGAGCCTGATACACAGAAGTGTGCTGAAGATCAACATAGGGACCCTGTTGAGACATCTGTATCCTAAAAATGCTTTGCTTTGGAAATGCAGACCCTACTCATATGGGGTAAGCCCTGCTCACTGAACGTCAGCAGTGTGGTGGTTTAAATGTAATATGTCCCACATCACCATAATTATGTGTTTGGGATTAAGCATACTACGTAATGTTCAGCTGGTGGAGTTTGTGGGAATTGGAACCTTGCTGGAGGACATCTATCACACAGGTTGGTGTTGAAGTTTATTTTTCCACAATGTCTCTTCTCCTGTTACTGATGTATGAAGCTGTAACATGAAGTTGACTGATCCTTCTATGCTTTCTTCATCAAGATAAAGCTTTCCCTCAAAACTGTGAGTTCAAATAAAACCTTTCCTTCTACAAACATATCACATTGGTTGTTTTGTCCAGCAATGACAAGATACCTGCTGTAGGCAGGGTGTACAACCCAGCAGTCACAGCTATCTGCACCTGTTTCTCTGCCCCTGGAAAGACCTCTATTGTCCTTGTACCTTACCTCTGCTTCAGTTCTGTTAAGACAATTATATGAACTGTCTAGTTCTGTTAACCCTAATACCTCAGGGTACAAGTGCACTGGAGAGATGGTGGCCAAACTCAGAACAGATAGAGGAAGAAGGACTACTGGAGCCAAATGGGAGGCTGAACCTGGGCCTGGCACTGCAAACCCCTCCCCCACTTCTGAACCATTTGTAAATTCCTTCAAGATGAACTGCTTCATATATGTGATCCTTCTTGGTCAGATAGTATAAATTGATTATTCATAGCCTTAAAAGCACTTTGAGCAACAAGCAGAATGCCATAGGAGCACAAAGAACCTGGATGAGGAGCTCTAAAAGGTAGAGATATTCTTTTTTATTCTTTTTTTTTTTAACCCCAGAATGGGAACATTTGAGTTGCATAGAAACATCTGTATGTTGGAGGGGTTTTTGAGTTTTGTGGGTTTTTTCTTTTCTTTTCTTTTTGATTTTTCAAGGAAGGGTCTCACTCTAGCTCAGGCTGACCTGGAATTCACTATGGAGTCCCAGTGTGGCCTTGAACTCATGGCGATCCTCCTACCTCTGCCTCCCAAGTGCTGGGATTAACAGTGTGCACCACCACACCCAACTTGGATGTTGAGTTTTAGAGAACTTAACAGTCATGGCTGTGTTCTGTGCCCCAAAACATTCCATTAGTTACTTATTTATCAACCTTAAATAATATGGAAAACAGGGCTGGAGAGATGGTTTAGCTGTTAAGGCACTTGCAGGGAAGACTAAGGACCCATGTTCAACTCTCCAGATTCCACGTAAACCAGATGCACAAAGGTGAGGCAAGCCCAAGGTCACACAAGCATCTGAAGTGCAATTTCTGTGGCTGAGGCCCTGGCATGCCAATTCTCTCTCTCTTTCTAAAATAAATTTTAAAAAATTAAAAATTATATGGAAAACAAAACAAGAGCTGGGTGTGGTGGCACAACTATTCTGGAAGATAAAACAGGGTGGAAAGATTGAGTCTTGGCTATCTAGGGAGACCTTTTCTCTAAAAGCAAATTAAAAACAAGGAACCAACCATGGAAAGTGCCATTTGGAACACTGTTTGTGCAATGTGGTCTGCATAAAAAAACTTTTTTCTTTTGTTTGTTGAGGTAATATTTCTGTAGCTTAGTAGCCATCCTCCTGCCTGATACTCCAAAGTGCTGAGATTACAAACATAAGCCATCATTCTTTCCTTAAAAGAACAAATTTTAGCTGGGCATGGTGGTGCATGCCTTTAATCCCAGCACTTGGGAGGCAGAGGTAGGAGGATCACCATGAGTTCAAGGCCACCCTGAGACTACAGAGTGAATTCCAGGTCAGCCTGAGCTAGAGTGAGACCCTACCTCAATCCCCCCTCCCCCCAAAAGAACAAAGTTGGACTAGGATCAGGAAAAAAAAGAGGAAAACAGTTGCAGGGCTCCTGTCTGATCCTGCCCTGCCTGAACAGCACAGGTTCATGGGCTGGAAAGTTGCAGCAGAAGACAACAGCAGCACACAGCAGAATATCAACCATGCTACCCAACCATCATCCCTCCTTCATCTCCCACTGTTGCCATGGGTGTTGATGGAAACGTCTCATCTGCATATGTTCCTTGTCAGCCAGCTGTCTGTCATCTCTCACTCTATGGACCCTCTCTCTCTTTTTGTGTGTATGTATTATTTTGTAATGTGGTTTGCTTTGTGTGGTATGTGTTCTTTGTATGTATGTGTACATTTGTATATCCATTATTTTTCCACCCACTCTGACTTGAACTGGAGTCTATTACTGATCTAAGAGCTTGAAGATTTTAATGTATAATTTTTCATTGACAACTTCTATAGTTACAGTCAATAAACCATGATAATTCCCTCTTCTCCCCCAGCTTTCTCCCTCTCCATCATATCCCCTACCTCTCTCCATTAGTCTGTCTTTTATTTTTATGTCACCATCTTTTCTTCCTATTATGAGAGTCTTGTGAAGGTGCTTAGCAATAGGCACCATGAGATTATGGATATCAAGGAAAACTTCTGTCTGGACAATTGCATTATAAGGAGTCCTACCCTTACTTTGGCTCTTACATTCTTTTTTCCGCCTTGGTTTTTTAATTTAATTTTATTTTTTATTGACAACTTCCATAATTGTAGACAATAACCCATGGCAATTCCCTCCCCTCACTTTTACCCTTCTGAAACTCCACTCTCTATTATATCCCCTACATCTCTCAATCAGTCTCTTTTTTATTTTGATGTCATGATCTTTTCCTCATATTATGATGATCTTGTGTAGGTAGTGTCAGGCACTGTGAGGTCATGGATATCCAGGCCATTTTGTGAACAGAAGAGCACTTTGTAAGGAGTCTTACCCTTCATTTGGCTCAAAGAGCTTGAAATTTTAAAAAATGTGTTTCTCCAGTCTCTCCTTTGCACAAAACTGGAGTTGTAGATGGTCATGGCTATGTCAGTGTGTTTATTTTGGTCTTTAGAATGGAACTCAAATGGTCTCTTGGGCATCCTCAGATCCTCAGAAAATATTCCTAACTGTTGAGCCATCTCTCCAGATCATGCCCTTTTTCTATACACAGGCTCTGGTGCCAGGTAACTCGCCCTCTCACCCCACCCAGCAGCCCTCAAATCTGGACCCTTGAGGTTTTGGAGTTGATGTTCCCTTCATTTCCATAGTGCAAAGAAGATCCTGAAGTGCAGCCCTCCTCTATGAAAAGAGCACAGCAGAAACTTTACCTGTAGTTGTTGCTAGGCAGATATTCCTTGATTATGGAAAGTAAGATATCTTTAGTACAGAAAAAAATATTAAAAAGTAATAATTTTCATATAACAAAATGCTGAAGCCAACTTTTTAAAAACAAAACCAAATACGCAGTGTGTGTAAACTTGCTGTAGTATCAAACTTGGCATTGATGAGCACAACCTGCAGTAAGGGGAACAGTAGAATATAGGTTTGGATATTGAAAATAATCCAGCTGAAATATAACACATGCGATGGCTCAGCAGTTAAAGGAGCTTGCTTGCTTGCCAAGCCTGAAGGCCAATGACCTGCATTCAGTTCCCCAGTATATACATAAAACACTAACAGAAGCCCAATATCTAGAATCTACAAAGAACTCAAAAAACTAAATAATAAAAAAACAACCCACTCCAAAAGTGGGACAGAGAACTGAATAGGGAGTTCTCAGAGGAATAATTATAAATGGCAAGCACACACTTAAGAAAATGTTCAAAATACCTAACTATTAGGGAAATGCAAATTAAAACAACTATGAGGGGCTGGAGAGATGGCTTAGCGGTTAAAGCACCTGCCTGCTAAGCCTAAGAACATGGTTCCAATCTCCAGGTCCCACGTTTAGCCAGATGCAAAGTGATGCAAGGGTGCAATGTTGCACTTGACCACAAGGGGGCGAACACATCTGGATTTTGTTCACAGCAGCTGAGAGACTGCTGGCGACCCATCTCTATCTGTCTCCCTTTCCCTCTCCAAAAATAAATAAAATAAAAAAAAATTTAAAAATCAACTATGAGATTCCACCTTACACCAGTAAGGATAACAAACATTAAAAAACCAAATGAAAACAAATATTGGCAAGGATGTGGAGAAATATGTCACTCTTTCATTGTGGATGGAAATGTAAGATGGTACAAACACTATGGAAAGCGATATATGGACTCCTGAAAAGGATAAATATCAAGTTACCAACAGACCCTGTTATTCCTTTACTGGGCATTTACCCTAAAAGCTCCACACCTCATTTCAGAGATATTTGCTCAACCATGTTTATGGCTGCTCATTTCATAGTAGCTAAGAACTGGAATCAATCCAGGTGCCCATCATTGGATGAACAGATAACCAAGATGTGGCATATCTACACAATGGAATTCTACTCAGCAGTAAGAAAAACTGACACAATGGAATTTTTAGAAAAATGAACTTGGAACAGATCATACTAAGCAAACTCACACAATCACAGAAAGACAGTCATCACATGGTCTCACTCATCTGCAGTTCCTGACCTGGATCAGCCCAAGTTCCTGACATTCCTGAATGGCATCTTGAGGCTTGGGCAATAGGGAGGGTAGGGCTTGGGGGAAGGGGAAAGGTGTGGGGGCACACAAAACTGCACCCAAATTGAACTGGTACCTTGGAAACCTATATGCTGGAAGTTAGACTAAAAGGTTGAACCCTCAACAGGACCTTAGGGGAAGCACATGAATCGAAGGGCCCTGGAGAGGGTGAGATGAAGCCTAACCTTAAATTTCTCCTGTTTTTTCCTCTCTTTCTTTTTCTTTTTTCTTTTCCCTTGACATTGGCCCATAATTCCCTGTACCAGGATATGGTTAACACCCACAATAAGCTGTTGATTGGAGACACCTACAAGGTCTCCCAAAACAAGACAGACTTCTGTCAAAGCATTTTATTACCCACCAGAGGTAAACAGTAAGACCTTACTGCTGAAGACACAATATGCTGTCAGCATGGACCATGGAGAGACCTGGTCGGAATCTGGAAGAGAGCCAGTCCCCAGACAGCCCATCTAGTGCTGGAAGGCTCTACATGGGCTCTGGGGGGAACGTGGCCAACATCTGTCTGATCAACTCAAAGTCTAACCTACTCAAAAGCAAACAACCTAACGTGATGCTCACAAAAGTGCAATAGTGGCACACAGCCATGGTGGGTAACCAACTTCTCTTGGATTGGCTAACTGATCCACTCAGTGGAAAGGAAACCATATCTGCAACTGGGAAACAAGTCAAAATTATATCCAGATAACGATTTTGCTTTCCAATGTCAAGCTCCCACAATCTTGGGCTATAAGAGGGTCTATATGCTTTAAAGTCTCTCTATATTAACAATGGTTATCCCATTTAACCAGTACTGACTTCATTCTCCATTGGAGAATATGCTTCTCTTTTTCAGATGGGAGTGGGACTTGAAGAGATAAATGACAGAGCACATTTCACTCTGACCCCAGCTGAAACCACAGAGGAATAACTGACTGCTGCCCCCAAATGCATGATCCACAATCTGCATGGAAATGACCTGCATCCCTCTTCAGAAAAGGGGCAGGGATGAGAGAAAGGGTGGTATTGATATGAGTTGTTTACATACCAAGTATGTCCATATCTAATAAAAATAAATTTTAAAAATGCTGACTACAAATAAAGGTCAGTGTTGGTGGGGGGTTGAAGTGAAGTAAAGATTGTGTTTCTTGAAGAGGTTAGGACCTAACTGGTGACTCAAGGTTCTACTTGGGAAAATATTAAACTAGATCATAATATGTTTCCAGGAGAAAGAAGCAAAGAACATTTAAAAAAATAAATTTGGTCACAGAGGAATAAAACCTACTTTGGAGTTTCTTACCATAGTTTTGTTTCTGATATCTCCAGTAAAATAAAAGCTTTATGAGGGGAAAATAATAATGACAATGATGATCAACAAACAATAATAATAAATGAACAAGAAATAAAGAAAAGAAATACAATCTGTCTTTGTTTATTAATGTTATTTATTAATGTTAACATGTACATGCTAATTTTCCACTTTTGAAGTACTATTATTTTATATTCCCACTGAAAGTAATAACCTAGCACTGGATACCCCAGACATTCTCTCTCAAGCACTTTAAAACTGACATCTTAAAAAGGACTCCCATCTTCCTGAACCCACTATTGATGTGGACAGAACATGAGGCTTATTATTCTTTCCTAAAATATTACACATTTTTCTTTTCTTGTTTCCATACATCCACTTCTTGTTTCAGTTCAGCCCCTGCAATCTCCTCCCATTTGCTCTGTTTTCATTTCTGTGAGCCTTAAATATATAGTGATGTTTTGTCATAGTCACATAGGTAAATCTGACCACTAACAGTTTATTTTCTAGAGGGCTTGAATAATAAATGAGTGTCCACAAAATCCTAGAATTAGATATGTACTCTGGGCACAGAATTTAAACTTAGAAAAACTCATTGCTGAACAGTGTGAAAGTATGAATCAAGTACTGCAAATATGTCAAGTGTGGTGGTACACATCTTTAATCCCAGCACTCAGAGGCAGAGAAAGGAGGATCACTGTCAGTACAAGGCCAGCCTGAGAATACAGAGTAAGTTCCAGGTCAGCGTGGGCTAAAGTGAGACCCTACTTTGAAAAATTACTGAAAATATTAAAGTGCCAGGTTTTTCTACTAAATCTAAATCACTTTACTTATATAGCAAAATATTTATTTAGAGTTTTTTGTGCTCAATCTGAGTTTAGAAATAATGTTAGTGAATGTAATATTTTTGTAAGAAATTATAGCTGTCTTATTATTATGAAAACATAATTAAATTAGAAGTGCTTAACTATAAACTTCAATTACTGTTGAGATGTTTAAATTAGAACTTAGCATCTCAACTTTATTTTTGTAATATTTAACTGGAAGATTTTTATCAAATCACTGGTTTAATTCATAAATTTCTAACAAACAACTTTACTTCAATTTGTATATTATCTTTATCAATTCAGCAATACTTGGTTTAAAACAAAAGATAGGTAGTACCTGAGAAATAATTAGAGACATGTTTTTCAAATTTTATTTATTTATGTATGTATTTATTTATTTATTTTTTTTTATTTATGGTAGGGGGTCTTGCTTCAGCCCAGGCTGACCTGGCATTCACTATGTTGTCTCAGGCTGGCCTTGAGCTCACAGTGATCCTCCTACCTTACCCATCGAACTGCTGGGATTAAAGGTGTACTTCACCACACCCACCAAGATTTCATTTCTAAATTGAGTAGAATAAATGAAAGGTCATGAATATTTGGCTTTCTTCTTCATCCTCATCTTCTTCATCTTCCTTCTTTCTCTTGCTCCTTTCAACCATGACAATTCCTTTGGGGGCATCAGGTTTTCCTCTAGCTCTGTACGCAGTAATATCCTTTTCATACTTTTCCTTCTGCTTAATAGCTTTCTTTTCCTAAGGTCGTCTGTCATCACAGGAGTGTTGTTCCACATCACTCCCAATTTCTTTGCAGTGTCACCACTGGATAGATCCTTTGAATTTTGGGTGATACTCAGGACAGGACAAGAATGCTAAAGGAGGCTTCTTGGGTGCACTGGGATCCTTGAACTTTTTGTTTCGCTTTAGGTAAGATTTTCATTTCTTTCTCATAACAAGGCATGTCCACCTTTGCTGTGTTTTCAAATTTTCCTTTGCCTTTAGCAGACATGATGCTTCACTTCTCTGAGCACCTCATTTTTTTGGAGAGAGACAGAGAGAGAGAGGAAGAAGGAGACCAATAGAGAATGGGCACGCCAGCAGCCTCTCAAGCTGCTGTGAATGACCTCCAGATGTGTGCGCCCCCTTGTGGGCAAGCGCAGCATTGCACTCTTTCGTCACTGCGTCTGGCTAAACGTGGAACCTGGAGATTGGAAATGGAGTTCTTAGGCTTAGTAGGCTGGCGCCTAAACTGCTAAGCCATCTCTTCAGCCCCTCTGAGCACTTCTTAAGAGAACTCTAAGTTGATGGAAGAATCTGCATGCTGATTTTTGTTCCCTTTGGCAGGTTTGCACAAAGAATGCATGTAAAGACATTTTCCCTCTTAACTTCTTAAGATTTCGTGCTTACTAGTTTATCCTCAGAGAGGCAGAGTCCCTCAGTCCCATTGTAACTCTTCCTTGCCCCAGCACTGTCTCTATGGTGCTCAATGTATTGAAATAGTCTTACATCTTTGTAGATACTTCCCAGAGGTTATT
Organism: Orientallactaga sibirica; assembly: GCA_036365145.1. Classification (NCBI taxonomy): domain Eukaryota; kingdom Metazoa; phylum Chordata; class Mammalia; order Rodentia; family Dipodidae; genus Orientallactaga; species Orientallactaga sibirica. Next base: position 58,934 of record JAEOAD010000660.1, on the reverse strand, counting down.
TCTTGGTGAGTCTTCATCTACACATTCTCTCAATGTTTTCCTCAAATCCCACAATTCTTTGTGCAAACCTCTTTCATTACAAAATCTATTCTAGGGCTGGTCATGGTGGCACATGCCTTTAATGGCAGCACTTGGCAGACAGAGGCAGAGGCAGGAGGATCATCATGAATTTGAAGCCACCATAAGACTACATAGTGAATTCCAGGTCAGCCTGGACTTAAGTGTGATCCTACCTTGGGAAAAAAATGTCTATCGTGGGCTGGAGAGATGGCTTAGTGGTTAAGGCGCCTGCCTCCTAAGCCTAAGAACGCTGGTTCCAATCTCCAGCGGTTCCAATCTCCAGGTCCCATGTTTAGCCAAATGCAAAGTGATGCAAAGGGCGCAATGACGCACTTGCCCACAAGGGGGCCCACACATCTGGATTTCGTTCAAAGCAGCTGAGACTGCTGGCACGCCCATTCTCTGTCTCCCTCTCCCTCTGTCTGTCTCTCTCTCTCTCTCTCTCTCTGTCTCTCTCTGTGTCTCTCTCTAAATATAAAAAAAATTTTTAAATGTTGTGGTAGTTTGAATATATGTCCCCCAATATATTCAGTCTTTTACTAGTTATAGTTTGCATCTGCAATCGCCTTGCTAGAGGCAAGGTCACTGGGGGCCCCGGTCTTAAGGTGTGGTGATGGTTTGAGATTCCATTGTAAAGATATGCAAATGTGCCTAGCAGGAGTCCCTGAAGTGTGCTGTGTGACCTTTTGGCTGTAGTTTTGCTCTGTGTGCTGTGGTGGCTGGTTGGTTTTTCTCTCTCTTGCCTGGTCCTGTGAAGGGCAAGCCGTTTCTCTTGCCATTATGGAACTTCCCCTGGATCTGTAAGCTTCAATAAATAATATCCCTTCCTCCATAACTGTGCTCCTGGTCTGGAAGTTCATCTCAGCGAACCTGGACAAGTCTGCAACAGACTAAAGGGTACCGAGGAGTGTGGGGTGAGATGAATCTGACTGTGTGGATATTTGTTTTTTGGAACCTTTGTTTTGGAGGAATGGGCATGGACTTGGTGCTTGCAACTGAAGATGCCTTCTGGAGTGGTAAGCCAAGTTTTATGGACTATTCTGATGAGAGTTTGAGAATGCTAAGTGCAGACTGTATTGAACTTCGAGGCTTGACTTATGAGCTTTCTAAGGGGAAGGAAAGACTGCAGAGGACTTTGTTGGAACTGGGCTACTGGCATAAGGGATGGCTACATTCTGCTATCCAGGCCCAGAAAGTTTGATCAAACTTAAATGTGTAATGGACTGATGTGCTTGGCTGAAGATATCGGACTGAGATTTTGAGATTTTAAGTTGGAAAACCTCAAGCAAGTTAAAAGCAGAGGCACTGAGGTTTTAGGTTACTGGAGCTGCTATTGTCAATTCATTAGCAATCTTAAGGAAGGTGGAAGGAAGGTGGCCTGACTTGATTTACATTAAAACAATGGAGAGGATGCCTGAGGAAAGACTGTTAAAAATGCAAATTCTTGGAAAGAGCTGACTGGAGAAGGAACCTGCTTTTCAAGGCTATGATTTATTTTGTCCCTGGATTAAGAATATGGCTGTGTCCTGCACACCTGGTATAGTTTTGGAAGCATGAAAAAAAATGCATGGAGTGGTCATGAGTTGCACACGGTTCCAGGAGCCGCTGCTGAGATGCCAGGCAGGGCATGAAGTCCCTGAGGAATAGGCTGAAGAGCCTTTTGGAAGATGGACCGTGGTTTGCATGGAGACCTGAAGATATTTTGGATATACCAGGACTGTGCAAAAGGGCTACCATGGAGTGCAGTGTTGGCATGGGATGAAAGTTTTCCCTGGTGACTCTGCCCAGCTGGAGGGGTGGAATTGGAAAACCTGGAGACTGTAAGTCTATGGTTATATTGAACTTGAACTGCAGAAGTTTGATGATTACTGATGATGGCTGAGTTTGCATTGTTTTAGTCTCTCCTTGCTATTCCTTATACAGTTAAAAATGTTTACTCTGTGCCTTTACATGTTGAAAGTATTTAACTTGTTTGATTTTACAGGACTCACTATCTTAAGTAGATCAAGACTGTAAGAACCTTTGAAATGTGTGATAGTTATAAATCTATTGGGGGCCAGGACTAAATATATTGGGGGCCAGGGGCGGAATGTGGTAGTTTGAATATATGTCCCCCAATATATTCAGTCTTTTACTAGTTATAGTTTGCATCTGCAATCGCCTTGCTAGAGGCAAGGTCACTGGGGGCCCCGGTCTTAAGTAGTGGTGATGGTTTGAGATTCCATTGTAAAGATATGCAAATGTGCCTAGCAGGAGTCCCTGAAGTGTGCTGTGTGACCTTTTGGCTGTAGTTTTGCTCTGTGTGCTGTGGTGGCTGGTTGGTTTTTCTCTCTCTTGCCTGGTCCTGTGAAGGGCAAGCCGTTTCTCTTGCCATTATGGAACTTCCCCTGGATCTGTAAGCTTCAATAAATAATATCCCTTCCTCCATAACTGTGCCCGGTCTGGAAGTTCATCTCAGCGAACCTGAAGCTGTCTGCAACAAATGTCTAGTTTAACCACCCTGATATAATGTTCAGTTTTATCCTCCTAGAATCTGTCTCCCTTGGGCTTCTATATGTTCTCCCAAAGTCCACTTTCTAAGAGTAGGTAATGACTAGTTTTGAAATGTTCTATTGTTTATGGGTAGAACTGTAGACAACAAAGGATGAACAAATCAGGATTTATTATATTTACATGAAAATATCACAACTTGAATGAAAGCTGGACTCCTGGTTGCAGGTGGTTTGTATCCACAAGGACAATGAGTGCCTGACTAAGGGGACATGAAAGAGTTACAGCTCTAAATCTGACAGGTTTCATGATACCAGTTAGGAGGCATTGAAGCAGAACCTGAGACCACCAGAGCAATATCAGGTCCTACAGATCAGAAGCCAGGGACTGTGAGATCCACAGTGGGTCTCCACTCAAGGAGGAACCAGAGGCTGCAAAATAGCAGGTCTTATTGGATCTCTTTCCAAGGCAACAAAGCACAGGCAAAGAGGGCAAAGGTTTTGGCAGAGAGAGACAGAGCAGATTCGCCCTTGCAGGTCAGGAACAAGTCCAGGGCCCAAACTCAACTCTCACTTCATTTTTATTTATTTGTAAGGAGAGAGAAAATACAAAGAGGGAAAGATTAAATGAGCATGCTAGGGCCTTGACCCAAGAACATGAGGATTTACTTGGGCCCTTGGAAATCAAAGCAAGCCTGTCAGGATCTGAAAGCATGTACTGTCTACCACTGAGCCATCCTCCCATCAGCCCTCATCTCTTGCCTTAATTGACTCCAGAAAACCTGCTCCTTGCAAGAGCTGTGACTAAAAGCTAATGGTGCCCAGACCTTCATGCCCACTCTTCCACCAAGGCCTGAGTCAAAGCATATTTCCTAGCCCTTGAGGTTGCCTCTACCTTGGAGTTCCCTGAGATATATCCCCAGTTGGGTTCTGCCCCTCAGGTCTCCTGACCTAGGTCCCCTCCAGCACCAGTTGAAGACACCCAGCTTCTCTCAGCATCACCCCTGGAGCCACCTCCAAACCTTCATGGAGAGATGCTGCCCTACCCCCATATGCTCATCTGCTGATGGCTTGGCTCCCTGGACACCTGCCTGGCCACATCTACACCAGGGCTCAGGGAAGATGACCCTGTCCTTTGCCATCAGCCAGGCTTGGCAACTCTACCACCTTGGTCCTAGCCCTGAATGATGTCAACACTAAGTCAGTCCCTCCCTAGCAGGGCAAACTGAGGTGTACCCTGGCCCTGGAGGTCAGCTGTGCACATGGCCTTGGGTTACCCCATTCAACTGGGACTCTGGCTCTTGCATCACTGCAGCTGGGCAGGCAGGGCTGTGAGCTTGGGGACTTGGCACCTCCTTCTGTACCACAGGAGGGCACTAGGCTGGCCTGACTCACTCTGTAGCCTGCTTACTCCACCCAACTATGATTAAGTCACACATCTGAGCTCCTGCAGGGAACTCGAAGCACAGTAGTTGCCAAGGAAACTGCAGGGGTTGGGGCAGTAGCTCAAGAACCAGGCACATTGTGACTATGGCTGAAGCTTGGTTAACAGCACACACTGCTTATCAGCCAGGGGCAGCTAAAGAATGAGACAGCCCTCCAATAGGAACAAACAAAATCCAGACACAGACTCTGCCTACACAGAAGTCTCGCAAATAAAGCCCCTGTCAGCATCCAGGAGAAGCATTGGGTTGCAGGCTCACTGCTCTTGAGACTTGCTGTTTTCAGCAGACTACATTTGAGGACACACAACCCAAGAGTGATGATGGCAATCGCCCTGGCCAAGCACAGCACACCTAGCTGCTGATTGGCTCCTCCCTGAGGCCATTAGGGAAGTAAGGAATGTCTCTGAGCCTATGCTTGAAGTCTCCACTTTGCCAGAGAAGAATCTGGTTTCTCCTTATCTCTTGCCTAAAGGATTTCCCTAGAACAACCTGAGCCCCTCCCTGGAGGTGAGGTCCTCTTTCCTAGAATTTAAATCTGATCCTCTCATTGTGAGTGGTCAAGCAGAACCCATAGCCAGAGCAATCAGCTCTTTCTCAAGCTCACCTGTGCATGGAGGGAGAGCATGCTGTAATGAGAGTATAAGTAGACTCTTACCAGGGGAAAGGGCTCTCTTCGATGCCTGCCCCTCACTCCTGAACCTCCTGGTTTGGTAAGTCTCCTCTCATCTTGTCCCCACTGGGCTGAGATGAGAGGAGAACGTCCCTGACCCCTCTCTACCCCCTCCTGCCCTCCACATTGCAGGAGCTCTTTGCATTTTCTTTTCTTTCTACTCTAAATCTCTTTTCCTGTTTCTTCCAGGCCCATCACACAGGCTCTCAAACCATGTGGGGTATCCATTTCCCTTCCCTTGGTTTTATATATAATAATTTCATAATTATCCTTCTCAGTTTGGTTTGCCCAATTCTTTGGTGAAATACAAAGTCAGGGTTTGGAGTTCAAGGACGTTCCTGAACTCCTACCACACCCAGTCATATCCTGGCATGGCTTCTAGCCCACCTGGGTCCTTCCTGAGCTCTGCCACCCTGGAAACCTACTGACCTCTCCTACCATTTTTTGTTTGGTAATTATGTCCTCTGGCACTGACTTCCCTGGATTGTCTAGGAAATCTTTTGGCACCTTGTAAAAGCTACCTTTTTGAAGTCTGAAGGTTTACACAGGTGAGGCTTGTACATGGGAGGGGCATTTAGCACCTCGGAGATTCTCCTTCACAGCATGGAGAAGCAGGCCCCAGCACAGACAGGCAGAAGGGAGTCAGCTCAGTGGAGACCAGGCCTCCTTGGAATTTGGGTGGGAATGCTAGATGTCAGTAATGAGCCCCTCTGTGGATCTCTGGGCCAGAGAACCCTCCTGTCAGTGCATAAAAGACTCAGACACAGGGTTAACACGTTAGAGCTGTTGTCTTTTCCATCTGTATAACCTGAAGTGTGGGTATTAGAGCATCTTTGAGCAAATCCATACCCTGTCCTGTCACTTACTACTGCTCTGGTCTCAGAAAAGCTTTGCCAGACTGCTTTGTGAGGACTCCACCTGCCTCTGGAACTTTCTCCTTCCCCCTGTGTTTTGTTTGCTTTTTTATGCTTGTTTGTTTCTTTGTTTTTGTACCTGTGAGATTAAGATATTATTTGTATTTTTAAAAAGACAGGGTTTGGGGCATATGGATTTCATTCACAGAAGCTGAGAGACTGCTGGTGCGCCCATTCTCTACCTGTCTCCCTCTCCCTCTCTTTGTCTGTCTCTCTCTCCAAAAAATAATAAATCAATAAAAGACAGGGCTTGACACACCCCAAGCTGGCCTGGAACTCATTAGGCAGCCAACTCTAACTTTGAACTAGTGGCAATACTATACATTCTCCTGAGTTCAGAGATTACAAACTGAGTCATCATGCAAGTTACTTGTTTATGTTTTAATGTCCTTGAGCCAGGCCTTGTGGTGCACCACTTTAATCCCAGCACTCAGAAGGCAGAGGCAGGAGGACTGCTATGACTTTGAGGCTAGCTTGAAACTCCAGAGTGAATTCAAGGTCAGCCAGCGCTAGAGTGAGACTCTACCTCTAAAAATATAAATGAATATAAAATAGAATATCCTTGAGCCATTATAAACACATACCTTAAAGTCTGTGCACCACCACCACAACCAGCAGCCCTGTGCTTGCCATAGAAGTGCTTTACCTTGGAATTTAACCCACCTCCAATTTTCTTGGGTTTTGTAAAGCAAGGTCTCACTCTGAAACCTGACTGAACTTAAACTCATGGCAAATCAACTACCTCAGCTTTCTAAGAGCTGGAATAAGAGGAGTTTGCCACCATAGCCACCTTTTCCATTACCACAGACATTTTATTGAGACAATGTCTCTCTAAGTTGCCCAAGTTAACCTAAATTTACCCTGTAGTCCAAGCAGGTCTCACATTTTCCATAGTTCTTCCAGCCTAAGGCTCTTTAGTAATTAAGATCACAGTCCTGTACCACCATCTTAGCGTAAACCTGAAATGTGAACCCAAGTAGGTCACACAGGGGCCTCCAAATGTAGCAAGTCCCAGACCAGGAATGAATAGAAGACCACCTGAATAAAAATTAAAAAGGAGAGTCATTATTAAGCCAGCCAGCGTCTGTCCCTCACAAGGATGAGAGCAGCCCCATCATACTTTACAGTGAGTTTTTAAAGGCAAAAGCCACATTCCTTTATAATGATCTGAAAAACATCCAGGCCCCCCACACAATTGTGTTTAGAAAGAGCAAACAAGCAAACATGAAGACAAAGGCAGAGTTTTTGCACTTGGCACAAGGTATGAAGCACATACCAAATATCAGGACATCTTGACCTCAGGGCAAGAGCAGACACCAGATGCCTTACTGGAACCACATCCTCATTCTTTTATTTTATTTCATTTTATTTGTTATGGATTTTATTTTCTCTGTGTTATGGAGTCAAGAAGAAAGAAAATATAATTTTACTACAGGACAGAAGCTGTAATACATACTATGGCCTTGAAACAGTACAAAAATTACAGCGTCATAACCAAAGTCTATGTAGTTTGAGACATAATTAGCATGAGATTTTATTACACTTACAAGGCATAACTTTGGGCTAAAAGCATTTAACTTTTCTCTATTTCAATATGAGGTATGACATAATAAATAAAGTAATCACCTTATTAAAGAGAATTGTTTGAACTATGTAAAGAAATGAGATAAGAGAAAAACAGAGAAACAGTTTTTTAGAAGGTAGGTACATCTTATTCTTTAAATATCTAATAGTTATAACTCTAGGCAGAACATGTCAAGTAAGACAATATCAAGTTTTGACATTTCTACTTAGAAACATCTTTGATTAGTTTAAATACCTAAACTGGAAGTCCAATAGCAGTGTTTAAAATCATTTTTTAGAGTAGGGTACATGCATTAAGTATCAATACATATATAAGCAATGAACTAAAGATACAAGAAATGAGACAATTACTTAAGTAAAAATTTGACTGAGACTGAGTACACATAATTTAAGAAAAAAAAGACAAACTGTATCATTGCTGAGCTAAATTGGTCTGATTTTTAACATACATTAGAAAAATTATGATACACATAAAGTGATTTCAAAGAATTACCTTTAATCATTGAATGATTCTTAAGTTTAACATAAGGCAATATTTACAAATGGTAGAATATCTAGACAAACTACATTATCATTGCATGTATATTGCAGGCTTTCCTGGGGCAAGAGGAGTTTCTTTAGTTTCCCTAAGAACAAAGTCACAATTACATTGTATAATACTTAGACAAAAATCTCAGTGATAATCACCCAATAAAACAGCATGAACAAAACAGGAACCATCTTATGGTTACAGGGTTTTTTTGTTGTTCATTTGTCTTTTTAAAATATAATAAACTTCTTAATTAGTAAAAGGTTGACAAATAGAACATAGGAAACTTGGGTAAGATCTTTAAAGCCAATCTTTCATAGCCATTATCATGACCAGATAAATATCAATGAGTCAAAGTTTTTTAAGCTTACAACCTGATTATCATAGAATCCTGTTACCATCCAGGGCCACCTTTTGTTACTGTGATATAAACCCTAGGTTAATAGTCATCTTATACATGGATTAGGAGGAAGCATCTGGGTACTCATAATGCTTGGGTTGTCAGGTAGAATGACATATGGAAGGCTTCTGGAGCCTTAGGTCATCCATGGACTGAAAAGTGAGAACCTCTCAGAGTTTCTAAGGTCTGGGTTGGGGAGCCTCCACTATAGACAAAGAATGAATTCCTTGTCCTGAAGTTGACATGCATTGGAGCAACAGGAAGAATGTAGACTCTATTTATGGGGTTTGCATGTTTAAGGAGTGTCCTCTTCTTCAAAGTCTTTATCCAGCCCATCAATTAACATATTGGAAACCCACCTGGTATTACAGAGTAGGAAAAATGCAGGAAAGAGAGGGTCATTGAACATGCAACATGGTCTTGTGTTTTGGAAACAGCCATGGACAGTGTGAAGCAGGTTTGCTGGATGCCTGCATAGAGACCTGATGGAGCTGTGAAGATGGACTGTGGGTTGCAGTGGAGACCCAGTGAAGAAGCCATGAACATGGAATGGCAAGGAGAGCTGCCAGACCCAGAAAAGGTTTCCCAGGACTGTGAGTAGCCTAGCTGGAGGGTGGAATTGGAACTCCAGAGATTTCTTGCTGAATAGAATTATCAGACTTGGAGATTAGTCACTGACTAGAGTTGTTGGACTTGGACCTACAGTGTTTGATGTTCACTGTGTATAAATCTTGTGTTGGTTGAATATTTTTTGTTATGTCCAATGCCATCTTTTGCAGTATGATGGTTTATACTGTGCCACTATGTTTTTGGAGGTATTTTTTGCTATCACAGCTCCTTTAAAAGCTCTTTGACTATGGCCATGTTTGAACATCTATGGGGACATTTAAAGTTGGACTGAAGGCATTGTATTTGATATCATGTAGGTTTATCAGTTTATGGGGGTTGGGGTGGAATGTGGTCATTTGATTCAGGTGTCCCCCTTAAACTTAAACTTATGTGTTCTGAATGGTAGGTTTCAGGCTGATGGAGATTTGGGAATTAACACCTCCTGGAAAGAGTGTATTGTTGTGGATGGGCTTATGAGTATTATAGCCTTGATCAGGTGATTTCTGCCACCAATGCAAACCTGACTGCAACAGGCACAGTGTTTCAAAAGATCACATCTTATGATTCATGCATGTAACTGTAGAATATAGTCTTCCTCTTGTCATAAGTGATATACCAGATGTATTTTTGCCTATGTTTGCAAAGATTTTGTTTAAAACTTTTGCTTCCATGTTTAAGAGAGTGGCCATAAAATGTTAATGCTTGTTATAGAAATGTTTACATTAACAAAATCCCAGTTTTAGAAATGGGAGGTTATATATATCTATACCAAGTCATTCCTTGAACTCAGAGCTTATCAACTCAGTGAGACAAACTAAATAGTGAGATCTGGGATTCCTCATGTCCTTGCTTTTTTTCTGTAATTACACACATGAACAACCACACACAGTATTTTAAAATATTTTGTACATTTAATTTTTATTTGTAAGGGCAGAGAGAGAGAGAAAGAATGAAAAGGTTTATGCCAGGGCTCCTACCTGCTGCAAACAAACTCCAGATGCATGTGACACTCTCCATCTGTCTTTATGTAGGTACTGGGGAATTAATCATCAGTCCATGGGCTTTGCAGGCAGTGCCTTAAACATTGACCAATTTCACCAACCCCACAAGTAGCATTTTTACATATGTACTGGTGATCCAAAGTCACCCCCTCATGCTTACATGGTATGCACTTTCCCCAATTAACTATCTCCTAAATCCTTTGAAACATTTTGATAATCATATATTTCAGATATTATTCTGACATTTGTTACATTGTGTATCAATTACATACACTAAAAATTCAGTAACAGCTGCTAACCTAGTGGCATATGCTTTTAATTCCCACACTCTTAAAGCAGAGATAGACAAATTACTCTGAGTTAGAGGCCAACCTGAGAGTACATATCTGGTCCACACATAAATTGAACAAAAACATGAGCCTAGAGGAGAAACTTTGCATTCAAACATCAACATAAATTGAACAAAAACCGGGTGTGGTGGTGCACGCCTTTAATCCCAGCACTTGGGAGGCAGAGGTAGGAGGATCATCTTGAGTTCGAGGCCACCCTGAGAATAAGAGTGAACTCCAGGTCAGGCTGAACTAGAGTGAGACCCTACCTCACAAAAAAAAAAAAAAAAAACAAAAACATGAGCCTAGAGGAGAAACTTTGCATTCAAAGATCCAAATTTTGCCCCTGGCTCACATAAACCCATGACCATTTTATGATTACATATGCATTCATTCTGATGTAAAAGTTGCCATGGTCTTTAGCAAATATAATACTGCTCAAAACTCAAAAATCCAACATCTCCAATGAGAAGCCAGAAATTCTATTAACTTTGAACTTGTTAGCTCAAAATACAGTTATTTGTTTTCAACACATAATGAAACACAGTAAATATTTCCATTGGAAAAAGTCATACCAAGGAAATACTGAAGCAATATAATTGGGAACACAAACTAGGACAAACTTCAAACCTTGCAGCTTTACCTAAGGAACCTGAGCAATTCAATCACCTGGTCTCCAAATATAACCCCTTCAGCCCTGAAATCTAGTTTTATGAGGAAATTAAACTTTGCCATCATGAGCAGCCTACCTCAGAGGAAATTCCCAGAAAATTTAAGCAGAAACACTGAAATATTTCTCATCTTCACAACTACATTTTTGACATCACAGGGTTTCCACATAAGAACTTAAAGACTTCACTTAGTCGCAATGTGTCAATCCAAAGTCTTTGTGTTCTTCCTGTACTGACTTTTATGCCTTTGTTCTACTTCCAAAAGCAATATAAGTTGAGGGACAAAAACTGAACAGTAATATCCTTTAATATTGTTATTACACACATCTCCTATTTTCTGACTGACAACCACTACTCATACTGTTCTAATACATATCAGGATTCCCATCTCCAAAGATGGAAATCTCTGTAAGACTTGCAGTTGCAACAAAGGATGCTTCTATGTCTTGAAATTCAAATTCTCAAATTTGCACTTTAAGATAACAGATGATTCCTTTTAAATTCAACATTATTCCAGTTCCCAGAAACTGGTCAGAACACAGCTACTACTCATCACCCAAAATACTACTATCAAAATTTCTTATACTTCATTCTGCTTTTCACTTTTTCAATCATCACAATTGCATCATTGCATGGCTCCTCAAGTACAAGTTCCTAAATCAGTCCATATAATTCCCACAAGCCAATTACAAAAGAAGAAATTTGATGTTTTCAGAAATTCACTATAGTATGACTTAAAGAATAAAGTGTACTTTTTTCAGATTCAGGAATATTATCCTCAGGTTTTCAACATTCATTGCATTCACATATGAATTTACACATGAACTCATTCACACTTAGTAAGTTAGAACTGACAGATAAAAGCTTTTACACATGAATTACATTTACATGGTTTCTTATCTGTGTGCTTTCTGATGCTCAGTGAACTATGATTGGGAGATGAATGTATTTCCACATATACATTCATATGGTTTTTGGTTTCTCTCCTATGTGAATTCTCTAATGCAAAATTAGTGTTGACTTCCATAAGAAACATTTTTCAAATTTATTATGTTCAACTGGCTCCTCACCTGTTTTCTCTTATCTGTAACTTATGATTTCAGTAAACAGGCTTTCTCACTTTTAGTACATTCAAAAGGCTTTTCACCTATCTAAGATGCACACTGAGTTGTGACTTCTGGAAAAAGCTTTCTCACATACATAACATTAATAATCACTGGAACAAGAATGTATTTCCACATGTTATATTCACATGGTTTCTTTCCTATATGAGTTCCCTGATGCATAGTGAGCTGTGATTTGAAGATGAATGCTTTCTCACACTCATTATATTCATATGGATTCTCACCTGTGTGTTCTGTAATGTTTAACAACATTTGACTAATAAATAAGTTTCCTGTATTTTCTGATGATTATAAAGATCTGACTTGGCAAAAAAGCTTTTTCATGCTCCTGTGTGAGTTCTCAAATGCAGAGTGAGATGTGTCTTGGACATGAAGTTTTACACATTTAGCTCTTTTCACCTGTGTTTTCTGAGTTCTCAAATGCAGAGTGAGATGTGTCTTGGACATGAAGTTTTGTGTGAGTTTCATCCACATTTAGTCTTTCCCACATTCAATGCATTCATATGGGTTCTCACCCATGTGAGTTTTCTGATGCTTATTAAGATCTGACTTGGTGATGAAGGCTTTCCCACATTCAATGCATTCATATGGGTTTCTCACCTGTGTGAGTTTTCTGATGTATATTAAGATTTGACTTGGAGATGAAGGCTTTCCCACATTGAGTACATTGATATGGCTTCTCACACTGTGTGAGTTCTCTGATGAATTCAGCTGAGATCTGACTTGGTGATGAAAGATTTTTCCACATTCAGTGCATTCATATGGGCTTCTCACCTGTGTGAGTTCTCTGATGCCTATTAAGATGTGACTTGGTGAAGAAGGATTTCCCATTCATTCAGTACATTCATATGGCTTTGATGCCCTGTGTGAGTTCTCATGATGGATTTTATACCTGACTGAACTTGGAGAAGTAGGCTTTCCCACATTACATTCATATGGCTTTATACCTGTGAGTTCTGTGATGAATAATAAGACCTGACTTGGAGGTGAAGGCTTTCACATTCAGTACATTCATCATATGGCTTTTCACCTGTGTGAGTTCTCTGGATGAAGACCTGTGTGAATTCTCTGACCTGTGACTGTGAGTTTTCTTCAGTGATGCTTTATGTGTGACTTGACTTGATGTGACTTGTGAAGGCTTTCCCACATTCAGTACATTCATATGGCTTTTCACCTGTGTGAGTTCTGTGATGGATAATAAGACTCTGATGAATTTGAGGATGAAGGTGCTGAAAGATTTTTCACATTCAACATTGGCTTTTACCTGTGTGAGTTCTCTGATGCCTATTAAGATGTGACTTGGATGAATGATTTTTGAGTACATTGATATGGCTTCATTTTGGAAAGATTTTTCACATTCATATTCATTTGGCTTCTACCTGTGTGAGTTCTCTGATGCCTAATGAGATGTGACTTGGAGAAGAAGGCTTTTCCACATTCAACATTCATTTCTTTTCCTTGTGAGTTCTGTTGATATGACCTGACTTGGAGGTGAAGGCTTTCACCTGTGTTCATATTCTTCTCACCTGTGTGAATTCTGATGAATAATGAGAATGACTTGGTGCTGAAAGATTTTTCACATTCAGTACATTCATATGGCTTCTCACCTGTGTGAGTTCTCTGATGCCTATTAAGATGTGACTTGGAGAAGAAGGCTTTTCCACATTCAGTACATTCATATGGTTTTATACCTGTGTGAGTTCTGTGATGGATAATAAGACCTGACTTGGAGGTGAAGGCTTTCCCACATTCAGTACATTCATATGGCTTCTCACCTGTGTGAGTTCTCTGATGAATAATAAGACCTGACTTGTGACTTGAAAAAGATTTTTCACATTCAGTACATTCATATGGCTGATGAATAATAAGACCTGACTTGGAGAAGAAGGCTTTTCCACATTCAGTACATTCATATGGCTTTTCACCTGTGTGATTCTGTGATGGATAATGAGACCTGACTTGATTTTCCACATTCAGTACATTCATATGGCTTTTCACCTGTGTGATTCTGATGAATTCTGAGACCTGACTTGGTGATGAAGGCTTTTTCCACATTCAGTACATTCATATGGCTTCTCACCTGTGTGAGTTCTCTGATGATTAAGATGTGACTTGGAGATGAAGGCTTTCACATTTCATTCATATGGCTTTATACCTGTGTGAGTTCTGATGAATTATGAGTAGATTGACTTGCTGAAGGCTTTCTCACATTGAGTACATTGATATGGCTTCTCACCTGTATGAATTCTCTGATGAATTCTGAGGAATGACTTGGTGCTGAAAGATTTTTCACATTCAGTACATTCATATGGCTTCTCACCTGTGTGGCTTCTGATGCCTATTAAGATGACTTGGTGAAGAAGGCTTTTCATTCACATTCATATGGCTTTTTCATTGGCTTTGATGCCTATTAACCTGTGAAGGCTTTTCACATTCAGTACATTCAGTTTTGTGATGAATGACTTGGAATTCAGTACATTCATATGGCTTCTGTGTGAGTTGGATTCAGTGGCTGAAAGGATAATAAGACCTGACTTTCCCACATTCAGTACATTCATATGGCTTCTCACCTGTATGAATTCTGTGATGAATTTTAAGAGTATGACTTGGTGCTGAAAGATTTTTCACAATCAGTACATTCATATGGCTTCTCACCTGTGTGAATTCTCTGATGCTTATTAACATCTGACTTGGAGATGAAAGGCTTTCCCACATTCAGTATTCATATGGCTTCTTACCTGTGTGAGTTTTCTGGTGTGAGATAGTGAGCTTGGATTTTCCACAGTTTCATATGGTGTTTTCTGACCTGTGATGAGTTTTCCATGACATTCAGTATGTTGGTGCATATGATTTCTCACCTGTGCAAATTTCTCTGATGAATTCTGATGAATTTTAAGGCATGACTTGGTGATGAAAGATTTTCACATTCAGATTATTCATATGGCTTTATCACCTGTGTGAGTTTTCTGATGGATATTAAGATCTGACTTGGAGATGAAAGGCTTTCCCACATTCAGTGCATTCATGATGGCTTGTCACCTGTGTGAGTTCTCTTCTCATGCTTAATAAGTGATGAGTTGGATGAAAAGGCTTTCCCACATTCAGTATATTCATATGGATTCTCACCTGTATGAATTCAAAATAATAGTAATTAACATAGAGATAAGAAGTAAAATATTAATCAGAAAAGCATCATAATATGAATAAAGTGAAAACAAAGCTATTAATACAGAAAAATAGTTGATATATGAAGAGAAGATATTGGAGAACACCTATATTTTTTCTACAAGTGGTTGTTGGCAAAAATGATGGTGTTTCATCTGTACACTGATATAAACATTCTGGGCTCACTGTTGATTGTGGTGTATATGGATTGAAGGATGGACCCATAAGCAAGGTTAATGGCAGGTCTGCAGGCAAATAAAATTGTATTTACATATAAAAAGCCACTAGAAACCATTGAGATAAATATAAAAGGCAAAGCCCTAAATTTATTCCACATACAGGCAAAAATACAATACTTCTCCATTGTGTATCAGACAGTGAAAAACCAGAAACAAGGATACTTAGCTGAATTCAGGGATTTAAGTACCCAAGCAAGAAACAACTACATGTGGTAAGGGTATTAATTCACCCATAAAATTGACCTGTGCTCATAATTTTCAGAGTCATGTTACAACTAAACATGTGATGTTATAATGAATGTCTAAAGGTCAAACAAAATGATCAATATAGGCTTAACATTCCCTATACTTTGAACATCAATAAGCAATATGGTTGACTCTTCACCATGAAGGGTGAGACCACCAAAATTTCCCTCCTAGGGCTCTCTAATGCAAAACTTGATCAGCAATTCTCCATTCCTATGAGATTGTGTATTTCCTCTTGTGTCCATCTTTCACACATAAATATCTAATGTGTCCAGACTCCCTGTATTACCCATGTTTTCAGGTTTCAAAAATTGTAAATGGTTAATTTTAAATGTGAGTCTGTTGTTACTGATTGAGTGACAGCCAGACTGATCTGAATCTCTAGAATTAACACCTGCAAGAGACACATTACTAAAATACACTACAGATATCACTGTTTTGGCACAAGAGCTCTTTGTACTGTCTGGTCTTATGTTGCACTTTTGGCTTTATATTTTATTTTCATATGGAACATAAGACTGGAATATTATTATTTCTTAATTTTCTTTGCACTGTCATTCAGAGTTTCTTTCTTCAAAGTCCCAAATGCTCTTTTTAAAATCCCTGACACACTTCCTATATTTCACAAATATAATATACTTTGTCACCTACATTCTTCTCATGCACAATGTACAGAAGTGTTCTAATCCCTTATCATGGAAGATCATGCTCTCTTTTCTCAGTTACTTCTAACTTTCACAGGTAAATGTAAATATAATTGTGTTAAATACTTTCTTTATGTCAACATTGTAAGCAAAACCTCCATTATAGAATTGTATACTTGAATAAATATTTTTCTTCCTTATGGAGTTTCTTCTAAGGATTTTGTGACAACACTGAAAGTGACTAATGACACTTATATTGGAACATACACAAAATAGTCAAGTGAGAATTTAGTGCAATATCTAACACATAATATATTTCAAAACTACCTATACAGTGAATTAAATATGGGAATGCATGAGAAAACACTTTTCAATATCAGAAACACAGTGGAGCTTTCTTCATGTCACAAAAGGTGTCTGATTCACAGTAATACCCTTTATCATGATAATTCCTATTGAGTTCTTATCTCATTGACCTATGTTACACAGTATGCATTACTTGCCTGGAATCCTCTGCGTTGAGCCTTCTGCTACACTCCATGGTGAAAATCCATGCTCTAACTTGAAGATCAAATTTGGTTTGGTCATACAGTTCCCTGTAATTGGGAAATAATGTACAAATTGTGTTACTATGTTATATTAGTTGGACTCCTGTAAGATAAAAGCTGCATTTCTACAAATGATCTCTATTAGGTGAACTGAAATGTTAGCTTTGAGAAATTTTATATTCCTGGTGTTCATTAACTAGAATATTTCCCTGAAGTAACATTGAAAATATTTCTCTCAAAGTGTGACATGAACAACATCATACAACAATTTTTTTTTTATTTTTGTGTTTTTTTTGTTTTGTTTGCTTTTGTTTTGATTATGAAGGATATGGACTCACTGTAGCCCAGGTTAACCATGAACAGATACTGTAGCCCCAGGCTGTCCTCACATTCATGGATGTCCTTCTACCTCAGCCTCACATGTTCTGGGACAAAAATATTAAACAATGGTTTTAAAATAACATTAAATGAATAGAGCATAGTGGAAAGGGAACACAGTGAAATGAGAAAGACAACAAATGACATTAATGATAAGTGGAACAAAGAGAGTGGTCATAAAAAGAACAAGTGAGAAATGTTGTTGGAAAAGAGTTCAATTAAACAAATTAATAAAAAAAGTAAGAGAGGGGTTGGAGGGAATGCCTTAGCATTATGGCACTTGCCTGCAAAGCCAAAAGAACTGGATTTAGTTCCCCAGTATCAACATAACCCAGATGCACAAGGTTGTTTGTTCATGCATCTGGAGTTTGTTCACTGGCTGATAGCCCTGGCACACTCATTTTCTCTCTCTCTCTTCCTCTCTCTCTCCCCTCCACTCAAATAAATAATTTTAAAAAGTAAAAGAGAAGAGGATTCACAACTAAATTGATAAACCAAAGCCAAAAATTGCATGACTATTTTAAAATACCTCAAGCACATTAAGAAATCACAAGAAATAAAAGGAAGGAATGGTCTCTGGATTTATAAGAATTGCCCTTAAGTAAGTGAATGTATATAATAACCATGTTCCAGAGTAAAAAAAATGAAATACAAGTAATTTGAAGAGGGCCACTGAGTAAGGCACATGAATGCCCTTACACACACACACACACACACACACACACACACACACACACACACACACACATACACACACATACAAATAAAAAAAAAAAAAAGAATTTTTGCAAATCAACAAATGACAATGTAGCAAACAGCTTCAGGTTCACAGAGATAAACTTCCAGACCAAGCAAAGTTATGGAGGAAGACATATTTATTAAAGCTTACAGATCCAGGGGAGGTTCCATAATGGCAGAAGAAGCTGGCCTGCTCTTCATAGGACCAAAAACAGAGAGCAAAAACCACAAGCCAAAAAGCCAAAAGCCACACAGCACAGCACACCTCAGTAACTCTTGCTAGGCACACTTTGCATATGTTTACAATGCAATGTCAAACTCACCACCATACCTTAAGATCTGCCCAGTGACTCTTTCTCCAGCCAGGTGGCTGAAGATGCAAATTACAAACTAATAAAACATTGAATATATTGAGGGTCATCTATTCAAACTACCACAGACTATAATTTAACAAGTAATATTATATATAACAGAGGGCCTCGATATTAATGACTGGGGAACAATGAAATTATTTTCTCTAAAAATCAATGATGTACTTATCCACCACTCATTGACATTACACTATCGAAGTATTAGTGATGAAAAATAGCTTAGTGATAGAGCAATTTTCCAGGATGCATTAATCTCTAAGTTCAATTCAAAGCATTAAAAAATAGTCTTAGCTGAAATATATATGGAAAGTGCAAGGAACAAAGTCTATAGAAATCACAACAGAGAGTACAAAAATCCTTATCTGTAGGTCAAATGGATATATTGAGGAAAAAAAAAAAGACTCTAAGGAGAAATGGATCCAGGTGTGGTGGCATATTACTTTACCACAAGCAATTGAGTACCTGAGGCAGGAGAATCACTAAGATTTTGATGACAACCTTGGCTACAGAGTGCACTCCAGGATAACCCAGGGTAGAGTGAAATCCAGTCTCCAAATAAAAAAAAAAATATTAAAAATGGTGGTATGAACATAACTGTAGACATTATGTGAATTAATATAGGTATTTCCTCTGGTTTTGAAATGACTGTCATCATCTTAAATCAAAGCAACTCTACTGACTTACAAGAGATTTTCAAACACAATCA
Organism: Orientallactaga sibirica; assembly: GCA_036365145.1. NCBI lineage: Eukaryota > Metazoa > Chordata > Mammalia > Rodentia > Dipodidae > Orientallactaga > Orientallactaga sibirica. The sequence continues at coordinate 40,074 of JAEOAD010000660.1, read as the reverse complement.
TATCAAAGACATCAAGAATACTGCCAGACTTACATAAGTCCATGAAAATGGAAATAGAGTATCAACATTCAACAATCAGAAATAAATGCCATAACTTTCTCACTTCATATTCCAATTAGTAATGTGTAGATAAGCGATAAAAACAGATTAGGGTTTGATTTTTTTTTTTTGTACAAATATGTATCATAGAAGCATTTGCTTTCTAAGTAACCCAATAAACTCATTCAGAAAAGGGAAATTAAGATTTTTCCTTTGGGATATCAAATCCCTCTATAATTGGAGTGAATAGATGTTATTTCACTTCCCCCAGAAAATTCATGGGATATAAATGAAGTATGAGAAACACTGAAACAAAAATTCTGCATATTATCTTCTGGGTAAGATGGCGGCATAGGAGCCATGCCAAACCAGATCAGGGAGGGATTTAAGCAACACTACAGCAAAATACACTCTTCCTATGAGAAGTGCAGAATAGTTTTGCCAGTGAGGAGAAGCAGGAGATGGCCAGAATCCCACTGTGGAGCTTATGGCCAAATCCTAACCAAACCAGTCCTCTGTGGCCCCGATCCATGCAACAGGCACCATCCACCAGGCATGCCTAGCAGCAGCAATATATACCAAACAAGGGGACTTTCCAACCTCATCAGCCTCCTTGCAGAGCCCAGAAATCAAAAGAAAAGTCTACCAAGCTACTGAAAGACATACCTGGGAACAGTGTGAGCAACTACAGGCTACCAAAACTCACCCATGCCCCAACCATCAGAACTGTGAACCACCATCATTCAGCTTCCAGGGGCAGTGCATCCAGCACAGCTGAGCCAAGCTCAAGCTCCACAGCACAACACCAGCAGCACATCCAGCACAACTGAGCCAAGCTCAAGCTCCACAACTCAGGGAATGAGGTGGGCACTCAGCATTGGTGAGTTTGGAAGCCACACCAAAAGGTAACAAGCCTGGCTGACAAAAAAATGTACACAGGCCTGCATTGGAAGTGCTAATCTGTCTTTCCAGGTTAGGGCAGGTTATGTGTTACATATTTGTGGTTGGCTTTACCATTTTCAAATAAGCTGAACATGGGGTGTTGAATATTGCTGCCTTTAATACTTTTAGAATTATAAGGCCATTATCATTTGCTTTTGTCATTATTGGGGTAGGGTCTGATCCAGATACAGGCTGATCTGGAACCCAATTCAGAACAGAATTCTCTACCTCCTAGCTGACAGGATGAAGGGTGTAGAGCAATACACACCATTAGGGATTTTCACCTTATAAAACAGTTTGTTTTAATCCCTACACTTATATCCTCTATGCTGGTTTAAATTGAATGTGTATTCTGCCCAGTTGAAGTTTAGAATTTGCCAGTAAATTGTTCCACCCAGTCCACTACAATACTTGCTTAACAAGCAAACCCAAAAACTAGGATGACTTCTGAGGTTAGATTTGGGTACAAGTGCTACACTTGGCACCTTTAACTCATATCCTGAAAGTATATAAAGGTGGATCACCACATCTAACAACACTGCAGATAAATAGAAAACCTAAGCATCAAATCAATCCAGGATTCAAAAGTCACTACAAAGCATAAATACATATCTTTCAATAATAACTCTTAATATCAATGGCCTCAATGCCCCAACCAAAAGACACAGACTTGCAGACTGGATTAAAAAGCAGGATCCTACCATCTGTTGCCTCCAGGAAACTCACCTCTCAATAAAAGATAAACACCTTCTTAGGGTGAAAGGTTGGAAAAAGGTATTTCAAGCGAATGGGCCTAGGAAAAAAGCAGGGGTTGCTATCCTAATTTCTGACAGGATAGACTTCAAACCAACATTAGTGAGGAAAGTTAAAGAAGGTTACTTTATACTGATTAAAGGAACACTCCAACAGGAGGACATCACAATCCTAAACATATATGCTTCTAACATGGGGGCTCCCAATTTCATCAAACAAACACTATTAGACTTAAGGTCAGAGATAACTCCAAACACAATAGTAGTGGGTGACTTTAATAACCCACTCTCATCACTTGTCAGGTCTACGAGCAGCAACAAATAAACAAAGAGACATCCTCATTAAATGATGTTGTGGAACAAATGGACCTAACAGATATATACAGAATGTTCCACCCAAATGCTTTAGAATATAGATTTTTCTCAGCAGCAAATGGAACATTCTCTAAAATAGACCATATAATAGGACACAAATCAAATCTTAACAAATACAGGAAAATTGAAATAATCCCTGGTACACTATGTGACCATAGTGGGATTGAACTACAAATCAGCAACAAGACAACCTACAGAGCATACAGAAATTCATGGAGACTAAACAATGAACTATTGAAAGATGTTTGGGTCATTGAAGAAATTAAAAAGGAAATCAAGAAATTCATAGAATCAAATGATGATGAGAATACAACATACCAAAACCTTTGGGACACAATGAAGGCAGTCCTAAGAGGGAAATTTATATCACTAAGTGCCTATATTAAAAAAATTGGAGAGTTCACAAGTAAATAATTTAATGCTTCACCTTAAAGTCTTGGAAAGAGAAGGACAAGGAAAACCAAAAATCAGTAAACAGGAATAAATAATAAAGATTAGGGCAGAAATTAATGAAATGGAAACAAAAAAAAATCAAAAGTATCAATGAAACAAAGAGTTGGTTCTTTGAAAGGATAAACAAGATTGATAAACCCTTAGCAAATCTGACCAAAATAAAGAGAGAAGAGACAAAAATTAATAAAATTAGCGATGAAAAAGGCAACATCACAACAGATACCAAAGAAATTCAGAAAATCATATGGACATACTTTAAGAATATATATGCCTCTAAGTTTGAAAACGTGAAAGGAATGGATGATTTCCTTGATTCATATAACCTACCAAATTTAAATCAAGATGAGATAAACCATTTAAATAGACCTATAACAACTACAGAGATCCAAGCAGTTATAAAAAGTCTCCCAACTAAAAAAAGCCCAGGCCCAGATGGATTCACTGTTGAATTTTACTAGACATTCATGGAAGAACTAACACCAATACTTCTCAAACTTTTCCATAAAATAGAAATAGAAAGAATTCTACCAAATACCTTCTATGAAACCAGCATCACCCTGATAAGAAAACTGGACAAAGACAGAACAAAAAAAAAGAAAATTACCAACCAATCTCCCTCAAGATCATAGATGCAAAAATTATCAACAAAATACTGGCAAGCAGAATACAAGAATATATCAGAAAAATTATTCATCCAAGCCAAGGAGGCTTTATCCCAGAGATGCAGGGGTGGATCAACATATGCAAATCCATAAATGTAATACACCATATAAATGGTCTGAAGGACAAAAATTACATGGTGATCTCAACAGATGCAAAAAAGGCATTTATCAAAATCCAACAGCACTTCATGGTAAAAGTATAACAGAAACTGGGAATAGAAGGAACATATCTCAACATAATAAAAGCTATTTATGACAAACCAACAGCCAACATAATACTAAATGGGGAAAAACTTAAACCTTTTCCACTAAATTCAGGAACAAGACAAGGGTGTCCACTTTCCCTGCTTTTACTTAATATAGTACTGGAAGTCTTAGCTATAGTAATAAGGCAAGAGACACTCATAAAAGGGATACAAATTGGAAGGGAAGAGATAAAATTATCATTGGTGTGGTTAGCTGATCGTCCCTTCAGGTCATTGTCCACCTGAAAAAGATAAGCAAATTCTCCAACGGAGAGAAAAGTTAAAACTAGGTTGAAGGGATGACCATCTATGTTTTGGAGGAATTTTTGTGTCAAGGCTCTCTTCTTGCCCACATTTGGTTGTATCTTGCTCTTGGAGACTGAGCTTATTTTTGTACCTGGTTTTGACTTATTTCCCAGTTCCAGCAATTGTTGCATTCCACTGAGTGGATCTGTTAGAGATCAAGAGCAGTTGGTTACCCACCATGGCTGTTTGCCACTACTGCACTTGTATGAGCATTATCCAGAGATTGTTTCCTGCTGGGTATCTTAGACTGCAAGTTGTTTGGACTAATGTCGGACATTTTCCCCAGTTGCTCGTGCCTAGCACCCTCTGAATGGATAGACTAGCTAACTGTCTGGGGACTGAAGATCTTCCAGATTCTGGCCAGGTCTACTCGGTGTTTGGTCTCATACACGTAGAAATTTGCAGGAAATATCTTCGACAGTAGGGTCTTACCATTAACCTTTGGTGAGTCACCAAGAACTCTGACAGAAGTCTGTCTTTTTTTGGGGGAGGGCTTAACCTTGTAGGTGTCTCGGATCAAGAGCTCATTGTGCAGTTTAACCCTGTGGACTGGCACTGGGAGTTTCAAGTCTGCACCTAGAAAGGTAATGGGAAGAAAAAGATAGATAATATTATAGAGGAAGTGAATATAGAGAGGAGAAGATTGGAAGAGAGAGTTATGGGAGAGAGAGAGAGAGAATAATGGACAAGATTAGTGTTAGCATTCATGATGCTTTCTCAGATTCCTGTGATTTGGGTGTTCCTTCTGTGAGCCTGCTGAAGGATCAATGTTTTAGCCTGTTGTTCAGAGTAAAGGTTTTTATAGCATCTTTTTCCTTTTGGGTCCCAATTGTATCCCCCCCCTTGTCCTTCCCCCACCCTTTTGTTCCCTCCCACCCTTACCTTACCCCCAACCCACCCTCCCCCTTGTCTGGTCCTCAGAGTGTTTGTTAGGTTTGGCTGCATGTCACGTAGATTCAGGTTAGGAGTGACAGATAAAGTCATCAGCAGTCCATGCGGACGATTATCTTTTTGTTCTTGGGTGAGCTTACTGAGGATTATCTGTTCCATGTTTGACCATTTTTTCAAATTTCCTTATTTCATCTTTCCATACTGCTACTGAAAAACTAAGTAATGTAAATATATCACATCTTTGTTATCCATTCATTTAGTGATGGACACCTGGGTTGATTCCAGCTCTTTGCTATTATGAATTGAGCAGCTATAAACATGGTTGAGCAAATGTCTCTGATCTGAGGTTTGTAGCCTTTAGGGTAAATGCCCAACAAGGGAATAACTGGATCCATTGGTAGGTCTATGGTCATCCTTTTCAGGAGTCTCCATATAGCTGTCCATAATGGTTGAACCATTTTACATTCCCACCAGCAGTGAAAACTTGTTCCTATTTCTCCACAACCTCGCCAGCATTTGTTTTCATTGTTTTTTTTTAATGTTAGCCATCCTAACTGGGGTAAGGTGGAATCTCATTGTTGTTTTAATTTGCATTTCCCTGATGATTAGGGATGTTGAACATTTTCTTAAATGTGCATTTGCTATTTGTATTTCCCTCCTCTGAGAACTGCCTGTGCAGTTCATCATACTAAAAAAAGAGTGGGTTGTTTGGCGGTTTATTGTTTAGGTTTTGGAGTTCTTTGTAGATTCTAGAAATCAGGCCTCTGTCAGATGTTTTGCTGTCAAAAATATTCTCCCAAAAAATAAAAATAAAATGCTTTTATTATATAGTAAAGTATGTAGGAGGTAAAAGAATATACATTAGCCATCTATATTCAGTGTTTTATCTACTCCTGAATAATGGTATGAATTTAGTAGCAGAACATGTATTTTTGGGGGCTGGTCTTAAATTTCTGTGAGGCCTGATCCAAAAAAACAAATGAAAAAAAAAAAAAACAAGCTAACAAACAAAAAAGTGTGCCTGAAGACCTAAATTGATATGGCTGGTCAGTTTTGCTTTAAGATGTGTGCTGTGGTTGGCTTTATTCCAATACTTGTTGGCTTTTAAGATAGAATCTCTCTCTGCTTGGCCCTGTGGAGAGCAGGTCGTTAGTCTTGTTATGGAACTTCCCTGAATCTGTAAGCCAGGCAATAAATAATATCCCTTCCTTCAGCACTGGAGGCAGAGGTGGAAGTTCATCAAACCTGAAGCTGTCCCTGAGATTACATATGTTAATTCCAGGTCAGCATGGACTTCAGAGAAACCCAATGGTTGAAAAATTGTTTAATTTCCTGAGCTGCTGCAAACTTGTTCAGGAAGTCTTTTCCCACTCCTATGTTATTTAATTTCCTCCTTTTTTTGAGACAGGTAGATGCAGTGTTTCTGGTTTTATATTAAGGTCTTTGATCCATTTGGACTTAATTTTTGTGCATGGAGAGATGTGCAGGTCGAGTTTCATTTTCCTATATGCTAACATCAAACATGCAGAGCATGAAATCAAGGAATCTCTCCCATTCACAGTTGCCTAAAAAAATACAATACCTTGGGATAAACTTAACCAAGGAAGTGAAGGATATCTACAATGACAACTTTAAAAAAACTCAAACGAGAAATTGCAGAAGACACAAGGAAATGGAAAGACATCCCATGTTCTTGGATTGGAAGAATCAATATTCTGAAAATGTCAATCTTACCAATAGCAATCTACACATTGAATGCAATCCCCATTAAAATCCCAATAGCATTCTTCACAGAAATAGAAAATAAAACCCTAAAATTCATCTGGAAACACAAAAACCTCGAATAGTCAAAACAATTTTGTGCAACCAAAATCAGGCTGATGGTATTACCATACGTGAGTTTAAGTTATTTTATAAAGCTGTAGTAACAAAAACAGCATGGTACTGGCACAAGGACAGACAGGTAGATCAATGAAACAGAATAGAAGACCCAAATATTAATCCAGGCAGCTACAGCCTCTTGATTTTTGACATAAAATGCCAAATATTCATTGGAGAAAAGATCACCTGTTCAATAAGTGGTGCTGGAAAAACTCGATATCTGTATGTAAAAGGATAAAACTAGATCCTTGTCTCTCTCCATGCACAAGAGTCAAGTCCAAATGGGTCAAGGACCTTAATATCAGACCTTAAACTCTGAAACTGTTAGATAAAAAGGTAGTAGAAACCTTCAACATATTTGCATAGGCAAAGACTTTCTGAATATAACTCCAATAGCTCAGGGAATAAAACCACTAATCTAACACTGGGACCTCATGAAATTACAAAGCTTTTGCACAGAAAAGGACACTGCGAATAGAGCAAAGAGTCAACCTACAGAATGGGAGAAAATCTTTGCCAGCTATACATCTGACAGAGGATTAATATCCAGAATATACAAAGAACTCAAAAAACAGAATAAGAAATCAAACAACCCAGTTGAAAAAAGGGCTATGGAACAAAATGGAGAGTTCTCAGAAGAAGAAATACAGATGACATATAAACATCTAAAAAAGTGTTCCACATCCTTAGCCATCAGGGAACTGCAAATTAAAACCACTTTGAGATTCCATTTCACTCCTGTCAGAATGGCTATCATTAACAAAACAAATGGCAGTAAGTATTGGCGTGGATGCTGAAAAAGAGGAATGCTTCTACACTGTTGTTTGGAATGTAATCTGGTCCAGCCATTGTGGAAATCAGTGTGGAGGTTCTTGAGATAGCTAAAAATAGATTTACCATATGATCCAGCTATAGCACTCCTAGGCATATATCCAAAAGACTCTTCTCACTACCTTAGAGATACTTGCACAACCATGTTTATTGCTGCTGTATTCACAAGAGCTAGGAAATGGAAGCAGCCTAGATGTCCCTCCACAGATGAGTGGATAATAAAGATGTAGTACATTTACACAATGGAGTTCTATTCAGCAGTAAAGAAAAATGAAATTATGAAATTTGCATGGAAGTGGATGGATCTGAAAAAGATTATACTAAGTGAGGTAACCCAGGCTCATAAAGCCAAACATCACATGTTCTGTCTCATATGTGGATCCTAGCTACAAATGTATAGACTTGTGTGTGAACTGGAACCAATAATTGGTAGAAGTCAGTAAGCTGGTAAAAGGCTATAAAGGGAGATGGTACAGGGAAAGACTTAAGTGGAAGGTATTGTACATATGTAAGTAGAAGAACAGATTACATGGAAGGGAAAGGCCTAAGTGACTCCATGTGAAGAGAATGTGTAAAAGAAGGGCAGGGGAAGGGTCAATCAAAATTCAAGATAGTCTGAAGAAAACTTACGTAAACCTAGCTTTTTGAATAATGGCACATCCAGAAGCTACAGACTGTTACTAGAAAATTTTCAGTGCCTGGGATAGGATACCTTCCAGTGAGTTGTTGGCCAAGGAGGTCCCAGTAGCTGCCAAAACATTAAAGGCTATTGCCAATGCCCTTGGTTTCCCTTGAGAAACAGATGGTAAGACCCTATTGCTGAAGACATCTCTTGCCTGAGAGGTAAGGTCACTGAGAAAGCAAGCTGGTGCTGAGCAGAAAACCTTCTCCCTGTAGACCAACCAACTGAAAGCTGGAAAAAAACTGCACTGCATGCAGCCCTATGGGAGACAGAAGTCCTCAGCAGTGAAAACAGTGGATACTGGAAAAATCAAGTTTGTCCAGACAGGCCCAATAACTGAACAGGTGCAATAGTGGCATGTCTGCTCTTGGGGAAAAGAACTGCTCCCAAATTGGACTGAAGGCCCTCTCTATGGGAGGGAATACATGCCTGGTACTGAAAAAACTAAGCAAAAGTCTATGGCAGGGGAGTTCATGAGCCTTAGGGGTATAAAGCCTGCTCTTGTGTGGCTAAATGTATATATTATTCCCACCAAACTGTCCTGAAAGCACTACACTTAATGTTCATATTCACATATTAATGCTACTCTCATTTCTGGTTAGAGAAGCTTCTCTTTTCAGATTGCAATGATTACTGATGACCCAAAAGACAATATAGTGCTGATACGAAGGGGCAAAGGTGTGTCCAGCATTAAATCATCTCTGTCACACCCTCCAATTCTCAGTATCCATTATGGAAGAGGGGCACAAAGAATGTAGGAGCCAAAGGAAGGGTATGACTCCTTACAATGCAACTGTCCAGACAGAAATTGGCCTCAATATACATGACCTTGCAGTGCCTAGCAATACCTTTGCAAGACCCTCATAATAGAAGAGAAAGATGATGACATCAAATTAACAGACAGACTACTGGAAAGAGGGAGGAGATATGATGGATAATAGAGTACTGAAGGGGATTGGGGGAGGGGAGGGAAATTTCATGGTATTTTTTATCTGTAAGTATAGAAGTTGTCAATAAAAAAAGAAAGTAGGGCTGGAGGGATGGCTTAGTGGTTTAGGTGCTTATCTGCAAAGCCTAAGGACCCAGGTTTGCATCCCCAGGACCCAGGTAAGTCAGATGCACAAAGGGGCGCTTGCATGTAGAGTTCATTTGCAGTGGCTGGAGGCCCTGGTGTGCCCATTCTCTGTCTCTGTCTCTCTCTCCCCCTCTCTCTCTGCCTCTTTCTTTAAATAAATAAATAAAATATTTTAAAAAGAAAAAAATTCTTCATGTCTCATTATACTTGAAAGTCCCAGTTTACATAATAGAGGCAGAAAACAAAACAAGTAATTAGAATATGGAAAATGAGTAGAAGAGAAGGGGTAGAATAAGCATGGTTAGTTTTAACTGGGTGCATTTGCAAGAAATAACTTCATATGTTGTATATCTCAGTAATAAGTTCGTATGCATCTGGCAACACTTACATTAGTATTTGAAAATAGCTACAAGAATTTTTGAGTGCTCCCCATAAAAATAATGCTTGATCTGATGGACTATTGTTACCATATGTACTGTAAAGCCACTTTGTTCAATATAATATGTTCCATTAAGTATGTCAGTTTGAGAGTACAATATCAAAACAATACTAAATATTAGTAATAATGACTATACTTACCAACCAAAAAGAAAGGAATTGCTACTCAGAGATTCATGGGAGTTTCACTCACCCAGGAACATCAGGCTTCTATAGTTCTCCAGCATCACATCTCTGTAAAGGTTTTGCTGAACAACATCCAGGTGCTGCCACTCTTGCCAGGTGAAGTCCACAGCTATGTCTTCAAATGACACCAACTCCTATAATGAGATATTTCTGTTCAACCCAAGATGGCAAAAGAGGAACAAGCAAATTAGACTTTACTCTTCTATATGTATCTTAGCAGGGACATAGTCAATAAACACAAAGTTTATATGCAGTATCATGGAAGAAAAGACTCAAGATAAATATCATACCTCCATTCAAACAAATAAGATTCGTTTTTTTAATGAAAAAACAATAGAATGGAAAGACATATGTTAGGGCTTGTGTCATAACATTGTGGTACACTGCCTTCCCAGAAGATACAATTCCTAACACTAATAGTGGAATAAAAGCTCTTAATAAAGTTGGGAATTTGACTCCATATGGAATCTGATCATCAATGTAGGGGTCATATTAATATGGCAAATTTGAAAGGATTCTGTGTAAACAATAACCAAATATTATTATAAACAATGAATTCAAGGTATTTTGGCACCAATCTACAATGTTGCCAGTCAACTTCACTGCAGCTCATGTTAGAAACCTATACAAGCACATTGCATACTATGCTGTGAAACTCCAATTCAATGAACACACACAATCTGAAACATCTTGGCTCAAATTTATGTTACAAATAGTGTGATAAAAGTAGGATACTTTTTCACTTCTCTTGAACTCTAATGGTTCACTAACAGACCAATGATATTTACAACCTATTTCTTGGCTAGCTAGTAATATATAGTAAAATCGAGTTTGAGCAGAACTACCTTATGGACATAGATGTTGTTGTACACAGAAGCAAAGCACTTCTACTGGAACAATTCTGTGTTAGGGTTGATAGGCTTCCACTGACTGCTAGCTATAAAGTCCACTGATGCCATAGAATATTTCAGGCATTGCCATGACCACTGGTTATCCTTCAGAATCAGATGGTAAGACTCTATTGCTAAAGACTCCACAGGTGTGAGATGCAGGACACTGGGAAATCAATCTGCAGCAAAGATGGAAGCCTCCACCCAGTTAGCTGGCTGTCAATGTACTGGAAAGAACTATGTCATCTGTTGCCAGAAAAAAAGTTATCAATGATGTTACCTTGTGGCAAACCATGAAAGTTTTATTGATGGCCAACCAGGTCAAATGTATTAACTGGTACAACAGTGCTATGCCTATTATGGGGGAAACCAACTTCTCTCTGGTTAGACATGAGGTCTACTCCATAAGAGTATTTCTCCATAAAAGAACTTCTGCCTGGTACTGAATACTTGTGGAGGTGTTGCTTTTGGTTTCACATTGATTACAGAACACGGATGACCAAGAGCAGCTTGTGGGGGAAAAGGGCTTTATTTTGGCTTATAAACTTGAGGGAAAGCTCCAAGATGGCAGGGGAAAATGATGTAATGAGAGAGGGTAGACATCACCTCCCTGATGACATCAGATGCAAAACAATAACAGGTGACTTCTGGGTAAGATGGCGGCATAGGAGCCATGCCAAACCAGATCAGGGAGGGATTTAAACAAAACTACACTCTTCTTCGGAAAAGATCAGGATATTTTTTTCCGGGAAACAGCGGAAATACCACTTTGGGGATTGTGGCCTGTCCCGCTGCACAGTGGCTGGAGCAGCTGCCCCAATTTGCAGCACTAAGCCACTGCCCAGATCAGCTGAGACTCTCTGAGCTTCCCCTGCAGCCACTGCCACCACTGCCACTGCCACTGCCGCCGCTGCAGCTGCTGCCCAAACAAACAACAACAACAAAAATCAGGCAGGGGGTATAACCATACCCGATTTTAAGTTATACTACAAAGCCATAGTAACAAAAACAGCATGGTACTGGCACAAGGACAGACAGGTAGATCAATGGAACAGAACAGAAGACTCAAATATTAATCCAAGCAGCTACAGATACCTGATCTTTGACAAAAATGCCAAAAATATGCATTGGAGAAAAGACAGCCTCTTTAACAAGTGGTGCTGGGAAAACTAGACATCTGTATGTAAAAGGATAAACATAGATCCTTATCTTTCTCCATGCACAAGAGTCAAGGCCAAATGGATCAGGGACCTTAATATAAGACATGAAACTCTGAACTGCTAGAGGAAAAAGTAGGGGAAACTCTTCAACATATTGGAATAGGCAAGGACTTTCTGAATATAACTCCAATTGCTCAGGGAATAAAACCACTAATCAACCACTGGGACCTTATGAAATTACAAAGCTTTTGTACAGCAAAGGACACCGTGAATAGAGCAAAAAGACAACCTAGAGAAGGGGAGAAAATCTTTGCCAGCTATACATCTGACAGAGGATTAATATCCAGAATATACAAAGAACTCAAAAAACAGAATAATACAAATTCAAACAACCCAGTTAAAAAATGGGCTATGGAACTAAATAGAGAATTCACGGAAGATGAAATACAGATGGCATATAAACATCTAAAAAAGTGTTCCACATCCTTAGCCATCAGGGAAATGTAAATTAAAACCACTTTGAGATTCCATTTCACTCCTGCCAGAATGGCTACCATCAAGAAAACAAATGACAATAAGTGTTAGCATGGATGCGGAAAAACAGGAACACTTCTACACTGTTGGTGGGAATGTAATCTGGTCCATCCATTGTTGAAATCACTGTGGAGGTTCTTGAGACAGCTAAAAATAGATTTACCATATGATCCAGCTATAGCACTCCTAGGCATATATCCGAAAGACTCTTCTCACTACCTTAGAGATACTTGCAAAACCATGTTTATTGCTGCTCTATTCACAATAGCTAGGAAATGGAAGCAGCCTAGATGTCCCTCCACAGATGAGTGGATAATAAAGATGTGGTACATTTACACAATGGAATTCTATTCAGCAGTAAAGAAAAATGAAATTATGAAATTTGCAGGGAAATGGATGGATTTGGAAAGGATTATACTAAGTGAGGTAACCCAGGCTCAGAAAGCCAAACATCACATGTTCTCTCTCGTATGTGGATCCTAGCTACCAATGTATAGACTTGTGTGTGAACTGGAACCAAAAATAGGTACCAGAAACCAGTAAGCTGGTAAAAGGCTATAAGGGAGGCAGGAAAGGGAAGGACTTAAGTGTATGGTAATGCACATCTGTAAGTAGAAGAACTGATTTCAGGGAGGGGAATGGCCTAAGCGAGGCCATGGGAAGAGAATGCATACAAGAAGGGCAGGGGGAGGGTCCATCTAAACTCAAAATATTATGAATAAGACATAGGTAAAATTACTTTTTTGAATAAGGGCACGACTAGAAGCTGTAGACTGTTACTAGAAAATTTTCAGTACCTGGGATGGAATACCTTCCAGTGAGTTGTTGGCCAAGAAGGTCCCGGTAGCCTCCAAAACATTAAAGGCTTTTGCCAAAGCCCTTGGTTTCCCTAGAGAAACAAATAGTAAGACCCTATTGCTGAAGACATCTCATTCCTGAGAAGCATGGTCACTGGGAAAGCAAGCTGGTGTGGAGCAGAAAACCTTCTCCCTGTAGACCAGCCAACTGAAAGCTGGAAAAAGCTGCATTGCACACAGCATATGGGAGACAGAAGCCATCAACAGTGAAAACAGTGGAAGCTGAATATTCAAGCTTGGCCAGACAGGCCCAATGACTGAACGGGTGCAATAGTAGAATGTCTACTCTTGGGGTAACCAACTGCTCCATAATTGGACTGAAGGCCCTCTCTACAGGAAGGAATACATACCTGGTACTGAAAAGCCTAAGTAAAAGTCTATGGTAGGTGAGGTCATGAGCCTTAGGGGTATAAGCCTGCTCTTATCTGACTAAATGTATATATTATTCACAGCAAGCTACCCTGAAAGCACTACACTTAATGTTCATATTCACATATTAACACTACTCTCACTTCTGGTTAGAAAAGCTTCTCTTTTCAGATGGTGATGACCACTAGGATCACCCAAAAGGCAACATAGTGCTGAGAAGAATGGATGGAGGAGTGCCCAACACTGAAACACCTCTGTCACACCCTACAAGGCTCAGGGACCATTGCAGAAGAGGGGTGGATAGAATGGAAGAGCCAAAGGAAAGGTATGACCTCTTACAATGCAACTGCCTAGACAGAAACTGGCCTCGATATCCATGACCTTGCAGTGCCTAGCAATACCTTCGCAAAACCGTCAAAATAGAAGAAAAAGATGATGACATCAAATTAAAAGAGAGACTAATGGAGAGAGGGAAGGGATATGATGGAGACTTGAGTTCTAAAGTGGAATGGGGGGAGGAAAGGGAAATATCACATGGGTTTTTTTGTATGTAAGTATAAAAGTCAATAAAAACAATAATTTAAAAAATATAAATAAATAAATAAATAAATAAATAAATAAATAAAATGTTTTTTAAATATATGTATTGTGGCTGGAGAGATGGTTCAGTGGTAAAGGCACTTGCCTGCAAAGCCTAACAAGCCAGGTTCAATTCCCCTGTACCCATATAAAGCCAGATGCACAAAAGAGGACATGCATCTGGAGTTCATCTGCAGTGGCTACAGGCCCTGGCATGCCCATTCCCTTTCTCTCTCCTTGTAAATAAATATTAAAAAAATAAAGCGTATATGTGAGAGAGAGATAAGCACCATGGTGCACACCTGTAATTCCCATAGACAAGGCTGAGGCAGGAGCATCCCGAGTTGGAGGCCAGCCAGTGATACATAATGCGACCTCACCTCTAAGTAAAAATAAAAAGAGCCAACTGTGTAGCTCAGTGCAAAAGAATTTGCTTAGCACACACTAGACACTGAGTTTGATAGCCAGGAACAGAGGATAAGCACTGACAGTTACTCCAATTTAGCTCCAAATAAGAGTAAAACTGCTTTGCCTTCTGGAGAGAGAGTGCATGTAGACCAGCAGCACAAGGCTTGATGCGTACACAGAACATGAAGTGTTCTGACATTATTACTCCCTGCACACGGGCTCAGCTGTGAGGGAGGCCAAAGGTGTGCACCAAGTGCTACAGGCAAGAAAGACAAAGGAATAGTCTCCTCCTCTCCTTAGTCCTGGGCAATGTCCTGTAAAAATATACACATCTCCATAGCACAGCCAAACTATCATTGCTTCAACTTCTGCAGAGATGTGAGCAAATATTTATTCACCCCAAATAAGGTGCCAATGACAGACCAAAGAAATAATGTCATTTAAGTCCAGCCCAGTGAGCCAGTGAGTATATTGGGGTTATTTAGAGGAATATGGATGAGGGGATATTTACAGGCACATGGATGACTGGAAAGTACCTGCATTGGTAAAAGTTCCACCTTCCATGGTTGACAACTAATGAAAGCTGTATCCCTGGAGATGATTGTAAAATGTGAAGGGGGCTTGACCGTTTGGAATGTCTCCTCTTCCCAGAAATTGTTACTGTTTATTTAACCTTGTGGAGGGAGCTTGTGAAGCTTGTGAATTTTAGGAGCTTTCTGAGACATTCAGGTTTTTTCCACTTCCTGAGCATGGTTTCACTTACTTCCTGAGCCTTGCAGATATTCCTGTGTGGTAGGGAGGAGTTGTCTGAACCTCTGTTTGGGGGTACACATAGTCATTACACCCATGAATTCATAGCAGCTTAAATTACTGCAAAGATTGAACCTGTTAATACATCACCTTCATGGGGGAAAGATACATGTGACTCCACAACTCTAGAGAAGCTAATTGCACTTAGTGATTGCTGGGAAAGGGGAGCCATGTTCATCAGTTCTGTACCTACTGATAAGTTGCCCATCCTGTTAAATCACCATGATCATGCAAGAAACCCTAATTTAACTCAATGGGGTTAAAAAAAAAGAAATGAGGAATACCTGCAACTCCACTGATGAGCGTCCCTAATGGAGTCGGAGCAGGGATGAGGGAAAAAACGGGTACCAATAAATGATTTATGTGTACAAAACATGTTGTTAAAATAATAATAAACATTTTTTTAAAAGGAACAAAAGTAAGATGGGGAGTCACAGGAATGAAGAAATGTGTTAGTGAGAGGTGGAGACTGGTAAGACAGTGGATTTCTAGGCATAAGATCAAAATATGTTATATATGTATTAAAATACCAAAATGCAGGCTAGAGGGATAGCCTAGTGGTTAAGGCATTTGCCCACAAAGCCAAAGGATCCAGATTGGATTCCCCAGGACCCACATAAGCTAGATGCACAAGGTGGTGCATGCATCTGGAGTTCGTTTGCATAGCTGAAAGCCCTGGTCACCCATTCTCACCCTCCATAGCTCTCTCTCTCTCTTTCTCTCTCTCTTTCTCTCTTTCTCTCTCTCTATTTCTCCCTATATCTCTCTCAAATAAATAAATAATATTTACAAGAAAAATATCAAAATGAAAAAAATAGTGAAAAAAACAGTTGAAGAGGATGGTTTCATGAAAGAAAATGAGAAGTGTCCAAATGGCCAAAAGAGATGAGAAAAACTCCCTGCAAAGAGGGATGTGCACTAACAAGCCTGTCCAGTTTCTATGAAGCCTACTCAGGCTCTGTTGCCCTGGCCTTGCCCTCCATACACTCCTTCTTCTCTGTGTGGTTTTTCTTTGTTTGATTTTGAAATAGGGTCTCCCATAACCCAGGCTGGACTCAAAGTGACCTGGAGTGATGGCACATACCTGTGAACTCAGTACTTGGCAGGTGAAGGCATGAGATAAAATGTTCAACATATGTACTGAGTTTACAGGCATGTACCACCAAGCCAGGTTCACTGCAGTCACTTCTTTGTCTGCATTCCCTCTAAATCACCTTATCCACACCGAGGGTCTCAAAAGACAGTAACATGTTGAAGTCTCTGAAACATATATACTAGCTCTGCACTTTCCACTGCATGGCATGTTTGAACATGTATGTGCTCATGAGGCACCTCTGAGGGTAACTGAAACAGGGCAGTTGTTAACACTTGTCCCCTTGACAGATCACTTGCCTGGTTTGTGCAAGGCGCTGTGCTTGATCCTTAGCAATACACACACCCTATCCCCCATATGTTCCCAATGCATTCTCTATTTCATGCAATGGTCTCCCTCTCCTCTTTACGATAACCATGCCCAGACAACCTGAGTTATTATGACACACCATCTTAGCTCCCTTATTAATTTGGCACACGCTATTCTATAGCCTTGTTCACATTCACCATTCCCACACATTTTGCTAGTTCATCCATTGAAATGGTGTATCCAGGCTGGAGGTGTGGCTCAGTGGTGGATTCATTGTTTACCTGGGATGTGTGAGGCTCTGGATTCATGAACAAGTTCCCATAGGGGGGAATAATGCCTGAGTTAACCATACTACATAGCTGATTGAATGTTTAGAAAGTCTGTGGTAGTAGAAAGCTGCCTGTTACAGGCTTATAACCTAATTTTGTTGGGTGACCTTCAGTCCCATAAATAGTACTTATAGTCTACCTCACCACTTGATCTAACATTGCCATTACTATCAGGTAAAATTCTTATTGGAATGTTCAAACAAACATCTTAGTTTCCACCAACCCATAGGCTAAGGATGGCATCACAAAACACCTGAGGCCTCTAGCAGAGACTTCTCTGCTTTGAAAACTCTTCCTTGATGTTTCCATGAATGTACTTAAAATGCCTAGATTTATAACTTTTTCATTCTATTACCATAAGTATTCCATGAGTCATGTAGGGTGGCCCACATTTTTACTCCCAGTACAAAAGAGGCTAAACTAGGAGGATCACCATGAGTTTAAGGCTATCTTGGTTGACAGATTGAGTTCCAGGTCAGCCAGGCTAGAGTGAGACCAGGCTTAAGAAATGAACCAAAAAATTCTGAAACTTTTACCATGTTGAAACATCATATTTCATGTAACCTAGACCTGTTCCCAGGCCATCAGCTCTCATATTTTTCTCAGAATAAAGTATTCATTATGCACTTGAGGTAAGAACTGGGGTTTGACATCCCAATGCCACAGATTAAAAAAAAAAAAAAAAAAAAAAAATGAAAATGAAAAATCAGCTCCAGAGCCGGGTGTGGTGGCGCACGCCTTTAATCCCAGCACTTGGGAGGCAGAGGTAGGGGGATTGCCATGAGTTTGAGGGCTCCCTGAGACTACATAGTTAATTCCAGGTCAACCTGGACCAAAGTGAAACCCTACCTCGAAAAACAAAACAACAACAACAATAACAAAATCAGCTCCAGTTCTCCCCTGAGTTTCAGGTTCTTTCACATGTCCATACCATTGCACTTGACATTCTCATCACCCTACTGACAGTTTGAGTCAGATAGACTTAGTTTTGAAAATGACATGCAAACTGCAGGGTGCTCAGCAACATCCCTGTACCCACCCACAAGGTCAGGTGCAGCATTGTATACTCCACCCTCAACTAAATAATAAAAAAAAGACCCCTGACATCACAAAATATCATTGAATGGTTATAACAAACTAATTCCTCCTGAGATCAACACCAGCAACACAGTCTGTAACATTTTTCTGGTATTACAAGACCAGTTCAGGGAGAAGCACAGGGGCAACGTGGAAATTGGAGACATGCTGTGAATTTGGTTTAATTCTGTCAGGGAAGGAGCTGAACAACTGCAAGTGGCCACCAAGTGAACAACTGAAAGACAGGTCCGAGCCTCAATGTGAAAAAACAGGCAAGAAAACACAGGTCACAGTGTAGAAGAATTTCAGGGCTCAGAGTGGGTTGGACTACCCACTTTCTTTGCATCATCATAATAAAGAGAAAATAGAGACATGTTTTAGATAAACTTTTGATCTAAACAGAGATTCAGAGGAATGCAAAAGCTACTGTACTGGCTTTGGTGTATATGAAACCCTCACTACATGGAGAGAAGAGTCCATAGGTCCACAAGGAGACATAGAGAACCATTAACACCTTAAATCTCAGAGTCATGACTAATTACTTGACCCCCAAAAAATGAAATGATTGCCTTTCTTTCCCCTCCTATATTTACTGTTAGCTATAGATGAAATATAAGATATCTCTAAGAATCCTTTCTTATCCCAAATTTCCAGCTCTCTCAATACAGCACAGATTTAAGGTTGAATTCCTGTCTTTGCTCACTTGCCTCTGAAAGTACAAGAATCAAGGACTGAATTCTGGTTTCAGAAACACACAGTGACTGGTACATATGACAGTTGTGGGAAGAAAAGTCAGGGTATTGTGAAGTCACCAGTCAGTGGGGTGAGAGGGAAATGATGGAACACAGACTTCATACACAAAGCCAATGTCTCATGCATTAGACCCTCAAGAGATAGATGCATCAGAGCCCTGAGGATTGTCCCTGCTTCCCAGGCAGTGTGAGCTTGGATCCCTGCTTATTAACCGGGTTACTCCTTCCTCCCCATCACCATGATGACCAGACACAGTTCTGAGAACCAACCCAGCACCAATTTCCAGAATGGGGAAGGTGGGTTGAGAATGGTTACTCATCCTGCACAAGGCATGTGCCTCTCCTCCTTATAAGGAAGCCCACACCCACCTACTTCTATCCTGGTGGTCTGAATTCCACACACTCCATGTCCTAGTCTTGTCTTTGCAGATCCTATTGCTAACTCAGAGTGCCATCTCAAGAGTATAAACCCAGGGCCCAGCTTCTCAGGATGTCCTCACTGTGAGAAATGGGGTGATGGGTTTGTTTATCTTTGGAGCTCTACCCACCGACTGTCTCCTTTCTCCTCTCCAGGTGGCTGGGAAGCCACATCATGCATATGATCTTCATGTAGGTCCTAGGGCACCCTGCCTGTTGCCTCATATTTGGGCTGCATGATTCAGGCCACCTTGTTTACTATATCACAGAAAACATCCTTGTTCAGGGAGGTTTGATATGTGCCATTTCAGGAAGGTCAGTACATCTCACACCCACATATCAAATGAAGGATCTAAGGAGATTGTTAAAGGTATTTCTTTGCAAACTTTACAGCTCCAGTTCAATTCTCCACCATCCACATAAAAGCACGTGCACACAGCATACCCACTCCAAGGCAATGAGAAGTGGAGGCAGAGAACCCAGAAGTTTGCTGGCCAGTGAGAATGGTGCCCATGAAGCAGATAAAACAGACAGACAGCACACCCAGTAAAACAAGTGAAACCCTGTGTCAAGCAAAGTGGAAGTTGTCCTCAGAACTCCACATGTACTCTGGGGCATGCACATGCTAATTCACACAGAAGATACTTGAATCACATCACTTCTCTCTTTAATGGCATCTTCTAAATTCCTATATACACACTAAGTATCACATTAACCAACCAATCTGAAGATCTCATCCAAATAACAGGTTAGTCATCTCTGTTCCTGGAATACTCTGAGCTTCCTTTCCATTCAGTAACTAACCTAGTCTTCCATTCATGAAGTGTCAGGATTTTCCTGACACCAGCCTGCCCCTCCAAACTGTCATTTCTTCACAGGCCCAGTGACTCTCTAACAATCTCTACCTGCCTATCACCATGGAGCCTTAGGTAAACACCTTCTCCCAAATTACAGTGAGCTTATTGAAACTTAGGACTTTCCCACTTTAATTAATCACACTCAGTAGTGCTGGATATTCATTTCTCACATCCCAAAGGCTCTCAAAGTTTTGGGTTAAGGCCAGAGGCTAGTAAAGCCAAGACCTCACTTAACTCTCCTTCCTGCTTTTCCTTCTAGTATTTAGTACCTAACACTGTTGGTTTTTACTTTCTGTCCATATACACAGGAAAATGAAGGCAATGTCTGTAAGCACACCACACTGAGATTAGAAAATCGGCATGGAGAGGTGAAGACACTTGTGGGTGGCACACTGAAATTGGGTTTGGGCTGAGGCCAGGCCTATCACCAGAGGTCCTCATAGTGTCACCAGGGAGCTTATGTGACCCCTCTACCTGGTGCTGAGAGGTCTGTCTTGCAAGCAGATCACCATGGTCACCTCCTCCACCACCACCTCACCAGATAGAGGGTCAGGAAAATGAACTCTGCTGCTTCCTCCTCACCATTTGCACCTCCCTGCCTTTAAGTTTACAATTTCCCCAGTGCTCTGGTAGTGGTGCAGCATTGTGATTTCACAGGCTGGTCCACCTTTCCTGGACATGGGGAGGGGCGGCAGAGCCATCCACCATTCCTGACAGGAGGGCGGCTCGCAGAGGGGAGTGGGATGCAGCTGTACTGAAGCAGAAACTTTGCAACTCACAGGGATCTTTCCTCCCACCCACCCATAGAGCAGATGCAGGACTCCTGGAGTCTGAGGAGGCCTCATGGGAAGAGGCGACGCCTGGCCAGAAGATTCCACAGGCCCACCGTGTGTGCCTGACAACAGGATGGTCAACCCACTGGGATTGACCACACTCAGGCCTGGGTTCTGCAGCCCTTCCCTGCTTCCCTTGCCCTTCCTTCCTTTCTTCCTTCCTTTCTTATCTTCCATTTCCCCTCTTTTCCCCCTTCCTTCTTTCTCCCCCACTTTACTCCTTCCTTCCATTCCTGTCTCCTTTCTTCCTTATTTCTCTCCCTCACTCCCTCCTTTCTTCTTTCCATTCTTCTCATTTTGCCCCTTTCCTTCCTTCCTTTTATTCTCCTTGCCTTTCCCCTCTTTTACCTTCCTTCTTTCCTTTCTTCTCCTCCTTTTCCTATTTTTCCTTCCCATGTTATTCCTTTCCTCTATTATTTACCCTTTACCCCTTTTTTCTACCTTCCTTCCCTTATTTTCTTCTTCTTCCCATTCATCTCCCTTTCTCCTTTTTTTCTCTCTTTCCTTTGCCCCCTTTTTCCTCCCTCTCTCCGTTTCCTCTTTCCTTCCCTTCCTCTCTTTATCTCCTCCTCTCCTTTCCTTTTTGCTTTTCTGTTTTGAGACAGACTCTATATAGTCCAGATCTGCCCTCAAACCTTGAAGCTCCTACTCAGCCTCCCACTGGGGTTACAGTTTACCACGCCCAGATTGGGGGCGTGTATGCGCACGGGCGCACGCGCTTGTGTGTGTGTGGTCTGTGTGGATGTGCACTCATGTTCCAGGGCGGTATACTGGAGCTCGGTGTGGGCCTGGCCAGCCCTTTGCCTGGCTTTCTCGCAGCACCACCCGGGCAGCCCCGTGACCCCTCCATCCAGCGCGATCCTCCTACCTGCAGCGGAGTGCTCTCACTGGCCCCCAGACTCTCCATGGCCGCCTCCTCCGCCATCCAGCAGGATGGAGGCTCCAGAAAATGAACTCCGCTGCTTCCTCCGCACTGCTCACGCTAACCCGCCTTTCAGTTTACAATCTGCTGAGCTGTTTCCCTGGCACACAGACAGGCCAGCGCCAGCGCCACAGACCCCTCCGCCCTGCCAAGCTGCTGGAGAGAGGCTCAGGAGAAAGAACTCCTCAGCTCCCTCCTTTTTAAAGTTTACAACTGCCCTAAGGAAGCTCTGTGTGAGCGGCATCATTGTGACGTCACAGGCAGTTCCACCTGTGTACAAAGCGTGGGAGGCCAGAACCACCCACCAGTCAGGAGGGGAGGGCAGCTGGCAGAAGATGAGTGGGCTGCAGATGTATGGGAGCAGAGACTTTGCAGCTAAGAGAGCTTGTGCACACTCCAATCACTCAGAGAGCAAATACAGGAGCATCTGGGAACTGAGGTACAGCTGTGTGTACTGACAGACCAGCAGCTTCCACCAACCCAAGGTTTAACAATGTCATCAGATAGCATGTGAAGCCTATGGTGGAGATTTCCCTGCTTTGCTAAAACCTGCCTACCTGATGGTCAACCAATGTATTTGAAAAGTGCATTGATTTACGACTTGACTTATGTAATTATGAAAACTTCATGAAACTGTTGACACACTGGGACAGGGAATTTTGAATAACCTTAATCTGTGTTCCTGGGAAACAGTCAATTATATTTGGCCCTGGACTAAACTATCTCTAATCCCCTTTCAGGTGAGAGCTGTGAACTTTTTCATGGACTGGGGTGCAGCTGTGCTGAAGCAGGGACTTTGCAGCTCACAGAGCTTGTGTCTCACCACGCACATACCCAGAGAGCAGATGCAGGGGTTTCTGATACCTAGGGTGCAGCTATAATAAAGCAGAAGCTTTGCAGCTCACAGAGCTTGTGCCCTGCCCCCCCACTTACCCAGAGAACAGGTGTGGGGACTCCTGGGTGTTGAAGAGGCCTGGTGTGATGGTGTGACTCCTGGGGCCAGAAGATCCCATAAGTCCCACAATGTGTGCATGAAACACAATGGTCATCACACAGAGATTGACTGTGCTCAGGCCAGGGATCTACAGCCCTGCCCTCCTTTCCTTTTCTTTCCTTTTTTTCCTTCCTTCCTCTTCCCAATCTTCTCCACTTTCCTCTTTTTTCTCCCACTCTTTCTTTGCTCCCTTACTCCCTCCCTCCTGTCTCTACTTCTTTCCATTCGTCACTTCTCCCCTCTTTTTTCAACCTTTCATCCTGCCACTCTTCACTCTTTCCCCCTTTTTCTCCCTTTCTTTCTATTCTTCTCCTCCCTTTCCCACTCATTTTTCTCCCTTCTTTCCTTTCTTCTCTTCCCTTTCCCACTTTTCTTCTTCCCTCCTTTCCTATTTTCTTCCCTTTCTCCCTTTGTTGTCTTCCTGTGAGCTCAAGGCCTGGTGAGGACTCCATCTGATGTCTCCTCTGTGCAGTCAAAATATTACCTTCCTCCCCTGCAAAGTTCTGGCACACAGGAAAGGCACAAGATAGACATGAAAAGCTGGGATGGAGAAGGGTGTGTGTGCATGTGCGTGTGCGTGTGTGTGTGTGTGTGTGTGTGTGTGTGTGTGTGTGAGAGTGATGAGATGGAAAGCAGCCCTGAGATTAGGTAAAATATCTCACCAACAGAAGTGCAATCACAACAGTGTGCAATGTATACTTTCATTGTATATTTACATTATATGTATAATTACAAGAGATGAACCCCACAGGGAAGTTCCCATCTTTATGATGTCTGAAGAAATTTATCAATAGTACAGAAGCTTTACAGCATCCTAGTGTCATGGCCTTGGCTGCCCTGTCAGCCCCCTTTCAAAGGAATAGCAGAGACAAAGCACCCAGTAAAGGTTAATTACCAGTAGCTGGGCACTGCTGCTCCTACCAGGCCCAGGAGCCTGAGGGAAGTGAAGGGGAGGGAAAAGGACTGGGAAGACCACACAGGAGCTTAGGTGGAGGTGAGGAATTTGGGGAAGCCCCTACTGGGGAAACTAGACAGGGCTTGGCCAGGGAAGGTATTGTTCCTGGATGAGAGTGCTGATCTCAGACATTCCTCTCTCACTGTTTAAGGCTGCTGGCTGGAATGATGATTGGAAAGTCCCTCAGTGGGCTCTGGAGACAATGTGTTTGGTGAAAGCCCAGTGTGGGGAGGAAAGTGTCTCTTGAACAACAGGATATTTTGTAAGAAACATCTAGAAGCAGGAAGTCAGGGTAGAGACATGGGAGCAGCTGCTTATAAACTCAAGGTGATCCCAGCTCAGAGCTAAGTCTAGGAAGACATGGAGCATAATGGATCTTACTCTTGAGGTCTGTAATTTGGAGGCAGACATGTGGAGGAATGATGTGGGCATGGGCAATGGCAGTGATGGGAAGTGGTCTGGGATACAGGAGGACTTCTTGGAGGACAAGGCTGGGGAGCTGTGCAGATGGGCACAGTGACACTCACCTGTTATCCCAGCCCTCAGGAATCAGAGACAGGAGCCTCATAGGTTCAAAGGCAAACTGGTATATGTATAGCAAGACCTGGTACCAAAAATGTTCTTGGGGATGAGGCTCATTGGGTAGTGTTTGCCTTGTAAACCTAAAGACCTGAGTTTGATCCACAGAACCCATGTAAAAGAGCCAGGTGTGGTGCCACAGGCTTGTAATCCTAGCACTGGGGAGGTGAGATAGGAGAGTCCCTGGGGCTGAGTGGCCAGCCAGTCTGGCATATTTGGTGAGTTCCAGGCCATTCAGAGGCACTATCTCAAAAACTGCCAATGGCATTTCTGGGAATAACAGACAAAATTGTCTTTCATCCCCACTGCCTGTGTGCATGTATGCTTGAATACACACATGCACTGCACACATGAAAACATAGAAATACACATCCACACACATATATCACAAATTTATATTTTCATTAATTTTATTTATTTACAAGCAGAGAGAGTTAGAGAGAAGACAGACAGACAAATAGGCTAAGCACTCCAGGTCGCTGATCCACTACAAATGAATTCCAGACACATGTGCCACTATGTGGATCTCATTTTAGGTGGGTTGAGGTAAACAAACCTGTGCTTTAGGCTTTGCAGGCAAGCACCTTGACCAATAAGCCATGTCTCCACCCCCTCTATCACATTTTTAATAACAAAAAGTATCCTTGGGTGAGAGAAATAGATATTGGGAGAGAAGTATGTTTAGAGCAGGTTTAGGGTGAGTAGGAGACCCAGGAAGGCAAGAAGAGTCACCCTGAGATCCTGTCCATAGACGGATCTTGTAGAACAAAAAGCCCAAAGATTATGCTGAGAACAGCCTGGAAACTTTTAGTAGCTTAACAGGCCAGATTCAAACAGAGCAGAATGTGGCAGGAGTACTGAAAAAAAAAAACCTCCCTAGGGTCCAAGGTCAGAAATGAGCCCATCTGTGCCAAAGAGAAAAGCTGCTGGACTGGGATGAAATGACTGGGCCTGCAGCAGGTACCTAGGCCTGCATGTCGGACACTGTGCAGACTTCCTGCCTCGATTGAGACATGTCCTAGTTATCCTGATTTCTCTGTGGGTACCAAGAGGGTTGGGCTGACAGCTAGAATTGTGATTCTTTGAGACTTGAGTCCTGGCTCTGGTTCTGGCTGACCTCTTGAGAAAGTGACAACTGGTCCCCTACAGGTACCAAGCAGAGCCTGGAAGAGAGCAGAAGGTGGAGCCTGCTCCAGTGCCTTCTCAATGTTCAATCAGACTCATAACAAGGAGTATAAATAGGTTGAGAGGACCTTTGAGGGGATTAACAGAACACATGAAAATTATCCAAGGAGGGCTGCAGAGATGGCAGTTAAGGTGCTTGCTTGTAAAGCTTGATGGCCTGGGTTCAATTCCACAATATCAAGGTAAACCAGATGCACAAAGTGGCTTGTGCATCTGGAGTTTGCTTACAGTTGCAAGAAGCACTCGTGCATCCTGCTACACCCATTCTCTCTCTCCCTTGCAAATAAGTGGATAAAAATATTTCTAAAAGAAAATTATTCAAGAAGACCTCAGTGGTGTACATGTTGTCATCATTCTCCATGGCTGTCATGGCATGTCACCTTGCCTGGAGATGTGACTTGCTGACCCCTCTACATATACCTGAGTGTATGTCATGTGACCTCAGGCAAGGCCTTTCCCTCTCTGAGCCTCAGCTTCCCTCTCTAGGTTGGTGTGGTCTTGAAATGAGGGACTGAGTGTGGAGCTTCCCAGCATGCTGAATTCCAGTAAGCACTGAGTCATAGTAGACCACAGGGCTGGGGGTTTGAGGAGCCCCAAATGGGGTTCTTGTGGCAGCCGATGTCAGGAGAACACCCTTGGGGAAGGCTGTGTGGCCATCTGGACCAGGTAGATCATGGATGCTCAGGGTTCATGTTTCTGTCAGTACTTCCCCATCATGGAGCAGAATCAGGATGGTTTCATTGACAAGGAGGACATAAGGAACAGCTTTACTGCACTGGGTGGATGATGTAGTAATGGGGAAAACTTGGAGCTGGGTGGGGAGGTGTTGCGGTGTGCAGGCCACCAATGAGGAATAGGTGACTGGGGATGTACAAAGGTCAGGGCATTGATTGATGGGCTGTGAGCTTAGTGGTCTTCTGTGCACAACATACTTCTGTCCCACTTCCCTCTTCCAGGTTGCATCAATGTCAAAAATGAGGAGTTGGGGCTGGAGAGATGGCTTAGCAGCTAAGGCGCCTGCCTGCTAAGCCTAAGAATGCTGGTTCCAATGTCCAGCGGTTCCAATCTCCAGGTCCCACGTTTAGCCAGATGCAAAGTGACACAAGGGCGCAATGCCAGGTCACTTGCCCACAAGGGGCGCACGCATCTGGATTTCGTTCACAGCAGCTGAGAGACTGCTGGCGCACCCATTTCTGTCTCCCTCTCCCTCTCTGTCTATCTCTCTCTGTCTCTCTCTCCAAAAATAAATTAAAAAATAATTTTTTTAAATGAGGAGTTGGATGCCATGTGAAGGAGGTTCCAGGGCCCATCACCATGTTTAGGGAGAAACTATAGGGTGATGGAGGCACTCAGGAGGTGGGGGGGGGCTAGGGATAGGTAGTAGACATGTCTCCCTATGGGGCCCTGATGTTTACAGAAGCACAGTTGAGAACCTGGTGTGCCTCTCCCCAAGCACCGTCCCCTGGAAGCACACACCAACCCAGGCCCTGCATCAGTTTCCACCTAGGCTCATTACCCACAATCAAGACAGCACCTTCCACTTCCTTCCTATTAAGATTCCACCCCACCTTTTTTTTTGAGGCAGGGTCTCATGCTAGCCCAGGCTGACCTGGAATTCACTGTGTAGTCTCAGGCAGGCCTCAAAATCACAGTGATCCTCCTACCTCAGCCTCCTGAGTGCTGGCATTAAAGACATGTGCCATCATTCCCAGCTTATTTCCCTCATCTACCTTCCTCTTTTGTCTCTCTGCACCCTGTTGATGGTGAGTGACGTTCAGAGAAGAGCTATGGGGAAAGTGGTTCTAAAAACCACTGTGGCTGACTGAGCCAATTGCCAGACAAGTTACCTCATCCAATTCTGTAGTCACCACTGTCCCACTGAAAGGATCAGAGAGCTGTGTTCACCAATAAGGAGTCTGAGCATGCTCAGAGAGGTCAGGATGGTTGTTCCAGGTGCCCTGAGAAAAGAATAACTGTCATGGAGACACTAACAGTCTCCTGGGACTCAATATCCTGTCTGGGACTAGAAAATGGGGGCATCTCTGTTCCCTTTCTCTCCTGACTCTGGCACATCCTCAGCATGGTCATCTCCAAGTTGGAGGTTTCTGTGACTGAAAGGAAGGGTCAGACTGGGCTGTGGCTGTACAGGGAGGTAGGCAGTGTTGTCACCCTCCCCTCAGGCTGCCCCTGACTGGCCCTGGAGATCAATATCTGGACTCCCACACACTGCAGGGTGATCTTGGGTGTCTGAGTTGCTGTTCACACCTTAATATTTCTGTAGAGTGCTTGTCTAGAATCACCCAGAGAGGAGCTTGGGTGTGGCTCAACAATACAGCACTTACCTAAGTTCCCCCAGTGAGAGGCTGAGGTCTGGCTCAGTTATAGAGCTCCTGCCTAGAAAACCCCAGTGTGGGAGTGTGGGGTGGCTCAGTGGCAGAGCACTTGCCTTGACTCCTCCACTGAGGGGCTGGGGTGTGGCTCAGTGGAAGAGTTTCAGCCTAGAATCCTCCGGTGTGGATCTATGGGCATAGCCTATAAGGAGGCACCTTCTGCTGTAATGTGAGTTGTGTACTAGGGGAGAACAGAAGTTTAGTTGGGACTCTTTGGGATGCTCATGGTAAGGGAAGAGTGCTTTTTATCTCTGAAGGCCCTCAGCCTGCTTGGTGGATTGGAAAGTGGAGGCTTAAGGCTCATGATACTCCTATCATGCTTTGGCTAAGCTGGACAAGTGACCCAGGGCCTTGGTGGGGACTACAGTACTGCTGCTCTTTAGTTTTTCAGGGACACACGGCCTAGGAATCCATCTGTGCTTGTCATGCAAACTTTGTCAGCACTGTGTGCAATGCTGGTGGGAGAGGCTGGCAGCCAGGAGGGCAGAAGGCCTTGGAGGGCACTGCCTTGTCCTCTAAATGGGATAAGGAAATTTTGCCATGAGATGCCCTATAAGGGCAAGCAGACAGTATACAGGCTATTTTATGACACTCACAGTGCTCAGACCAGAGGGAGGAGGCAGGGTGTCACTAGCTAAGGTGAGTGTCATAAAATAGCCTCAGGAAGCTGAGGGGCCAGCCACAGTAGTAAGGCCTCTTCAGAGACTGGAATTTTCTGCTAGGTGATGAAAACAGGGATGCTGTGGATTTGGAGGCAGAGATCCCACTCAGTCCTGATCAAGACCCTTGCACCACTCCAGCATCACTGGCTTAGAGCCCCCAACTCTTCTGCTTGGTCTACCCGGGAGGGCCTCGAGCCCTGGCCAACTCCACCTGGCCTGAGCTGCAGGGCTGGGGACAACTTCCTAACACCTGCTCAGAGAAGTCAATGCTGTGTCTTCTCCAGGGGCTCCCAGTCTGATGGGGAGACATAGAGGACCTTGACTCAGTCTGATGGGAAGACACAGAGAGCTATGGGCTGGTGGGGGGATGGACAGGGACAGTCCAAACTCAATCCCATGTGAGGATCTGGACACTCTGGATGTCCACAGAGGGTGATTATCATCCCTGTTTTTTTATTAATGGTACCTCAGACAAGGAATGGAAACTGCATGATAAGTTGAAGTATCATGTCTAGTACCTGGGTGCACTGGGTCTGAAGTGAACTGAGTGGGAATGATGCCAGCCTGGAGCTGGGCACTCAGATAGGTTCACAATCCTGATCCATTAGTGTTCATCAAAACCTAAGCATTGAGCCAGGTGTGGTGGCTCATGTGTGTAATTCTACCACTAGGAAAGTGGATGAGGAATTCAAGGTCATTCTTAGCCACATGTTGAGTTTGATGTCAGTTAGGGCTACATGAGACCTTTTCTCAATCAAATCAATCAAAGAAACACACCCAAACCCCTAGCTATTGGTGGCCACCAGCAGGCTGTTCCTATAAGGTGGGGAAAATAGACCTCTGACCGCATGACTTGGTGGGGCTTCCCAGGTCCACAGTAGTGGGTGAGGAGCAGCATGACCAGGAAAGGGGTCTGGATAAGAGGTCTTAGGTCACCTGCTGTCATCATAGATCCCAGGAATCCCTGG
This sequence comes from Orientallactaga sibirica, assembly GCA_036365145.1. Taxonomy (NCBI): domain Eukaryota; kingdom Metazoa; phylum Chordata; class Mammalia; order Rodentia; family Dipodidae; genus Orientallactaga; species Orientallactaga sibirica. Next base: position 10,387 of record JAEOAD010000660.1, on the reverse strand, counting down.
ACAAAAGCCTTCCTTCCTCTGGGACTCAGTTTCCCCAATAATACAAGAAAGATCTTGGGTATTACAGCCCATGGTGGACATCAGAATCTTTTCTTCTTCCTCCTTCTCCACTTGGTCTTGTTCTTGTGTTTAGCATGGAACCCAGTGCCTTGCCCAAATAGTCAAGTCCTCTACCATGGTCCAGCCCCTCACTGGGCATTCTAAGCAGGCTGAGACACACCATCAGCCAGTCACTGGTAGATTCTAAGCAAAAACTACTGCTAAGCCATGTCCACAATGTCTCACTGGGGGATTCTAGGAGGTGCTCTGCTACTGAGTCACCCTCAGCCCCTCACTGGAGGATTCTAGCAAGCACTCTAGTGAAGTAGGTATCAGAGGAAGAGAGGCAAACTGAGAGGAAGAAAGGTGGGGAGGGGAAGGCTGCAGTTCCAGGAGGCTCATGAGTGTCATGAAGGAAAGGACCAACAGGTCAGCATAGAGACAGAGATGCTGATGGGAGCCAGGCTGAGGGGAGAGAACAAAGCCAGTTGTTAGATGAATGGATGGAGGCAGGGCTGGGGACAGGAATGACCAGCTTAGCTTATGATGTCTGAAATGGGATATGGCCACAGCTAGCTGTAGTGCAGGCCCTTGGACTGACCATGGAGGTGAAGTCCTGTGACAGTGGTCTATAGTAAGTGTACATGGGGGACTGTTCTACTGGAGCAGAGAGGCACAGAGCCCAGTGGAAGCCTGTTTTGGACCCTAGAGGCTGGGTCAACTCCTGAGCTATGCTCCAGCCATCCCTTCCAAGCCTCACTGGGCTTTGGTGACCCTGGAGGATGATATGTTCCCTTCCCACCCAAGGACAGGCTGGTGATCAAGGACAGTGATGTTTCTGTTCAGGGTTTGAGGATGGCTCCCTAGCCTGACACAGCCTCCACCTATGGGGGAGTGAGAGAAGGCTGGTGGAGTCTGTGGAGGTGGGCATGTATACTTCCTCTTCCATAACATTATCAAAGGATGTTAGGCAGACTTCTGGGCCTACAGAGGCACTTCCAAGGGTGTCTCAATGTAGAATCACCCAATCCATTCATAAGGATCCTACCTGCATCTTTGCAACCTGAGACACCCAGTTGACAATGTCCTAGACCAACTTATCTCTTAGTATCATGAAGGAAGAGTGAGAAGGAAATCCATCTATAGGGGATCCATTTGGGGAACAGAAGGTACTTCCCATGGCTGTAGGACCTGACAAATGTGGATGCTGGTTATAGCGGCCACAAAGAATACTCTGGTTAAAACGGAATCTGTGCAATTCCCAACTTGGGGACCTGGAAATTTTGACTTTCCCACAGTAACATAAATAATGGAAAATGTGCATAGTCCTTAGTGGGACCTGGTACCACTGGCACCAGAGGATACCCCAAATGCACAGGGCCTCACTCAGCTCTCTGATCCTATCTTTTCACTGAGCCTGCTTAAGCCCCACAAATTCCCTGATAGTTCCAGGTGACATCATTCTCCCTCATTCAGGACCCAATGTAGTTCCTAGTTCTGGCTGCTCTGGTAGCTGGAAGAAGATACTTTCCTGGACCCCATAGGGACAGATCCCATCCTGCTACATCTGTCTGGTACATCATTTAGTCCTCTCCATCCTCAGGTTTTCTCTTGCTTAAAAGGGATCCTAGTACTCATGTCCCAAATCTGTGAGGTGCCAAGATCTAAGGGGATCCACCATGGGAAGGGCTCTCTATGATGTCTTCGGCCTCAAATGGCAGGGCATAAAGAACAAGGCCTGGTAGTTCAGGCCTGTCATCCCATGTGCTCAGGAGGCTGAACATGAAGATGACAAGTTTAAGGCCAACCTGGGATACAAAGTGAGACCTAAGGGCAAGGATACAGGTCAGTAGTAAAGAACCTGGGGAAAATCCTCCTGTGAGTGGGGGGTTTGAGCTGTAGAACATTTGCCTAGTGTGTCTGTGGCCATGGGTTCCAAATCTCAACAATGCCAAGGTCCTGCTGGGGTCTCAAGGTCATTCTATTCAGTCTCTCCCTAATTCTTGAAGGAAAGTTGGGGTTCCAAGGGAAGCACCTGGCCTCAGACAGCTGCCTAGCACTCAGCTGCCCTGCCCATTGGGGTTCCCCAGGTCAGGGCTTTTTGACTCCAGCACTCTTCAGAGCCACATGCTCTGAGTTTGCCATAGAGTTTGGGGGCTGAAGCAAAAATAAAAAACACAAAGATGTACGTTTGGGTGATGTTTGTGTGAGTAACACTCCAGTTTAGAGGATAGGAAACTTTCCTATCCATGTTGATTTTTCCATAACTCTTGTTTCCCTGGCTTTGTTCAGCTATTCCTGATGAGGTGGTGTGTAGAACTAATTAACAAGTTTAATACTCCACAGCTGGACACCAAGACCTTAATTTATGGTTTTATTGAGCACCTAGCACATATGAAAACTTGTGCCAGTCTCAGGGATGCCAAGATGGGACAGGCCTGTCCACAGGCAGAAGGGGTCGTGTGGACTGCAAGTAGGGAAGAAGGATAGAGGGTGCAGAAGCCAGGGGAGAAGGTCAGTGTGGAGGAGGGTAGAGCAATTCAGAGAAACTGATCAGAGACAGCTGGGCAGGGGCAGGTTTGGTAAGGAGAAGAGATGAATTCAAGGTACATTTAAAGGGTAAGCAAAGATTTCTTAACCAGCACAGGCAAGACATCTAAGATCAAATACATAGGACTAAATTGGACTATCATAATTAAAACTGTCCATCAAAATACACAATTGAGACTGTGGAAAGACCAGACTTGGGATGGGAGAAAATATTACATACACACTGATTTTTGTCAAAGGCTCTTTATACAGAAATATATATTTTTTTTTTTCTTGCTTTTTTTAAAAAAAATCATTTTTAAATTTATTTTTACTGACAACTTCCTAAATTGCAGACCAAATCCATGGTACTTCACTTCCTTCCCCCCAAGTTTTATCCCCCCCCAAGAAACTCCACTCTCCATCATATCCCCTCCCTCTCTCAATCAGTCTCTCTTTTAATTATGATGCTGTTGTGTAGGTAGTTTCAAGCACTGCGAGGTCATGGACATCCAGGCCATTTTGTTTCTGGAGGAGCATGCTGTGAGGAGTCCTACCCTTCCTTTGGCTCTTACATTCTTTCCATACCTCTTCCACAATGGATGCTGCAAAAATATATATTTCTGCATGTTAATAATTGAAGTATGTTAAGCACTTTTTCTCATTGAAAGTCATTTAACTGAACAAGCAATATTTGGGAAGAAGTATTTATTTTACTTTTGGCTCACAGTTTCAAAAGTTTTCAGTCCATAGTCAGCTGACCCCATTGCTTTGGGTCTGTGGAGAAGCAGAGCATCATGGTGGCAGAAAACCAGGGAAGAGTAAAACGGTTGACCTCTTAGCAGTCAGGAAACAGGAAGCCAGAAAGAGGAACATGTGGAGCCAATATGTCCCTTCAATGACAGGATCCCATAGAACACCTTTCTCAAATCTGGCCCTATCTTCCAGGGTTTCTAACATGAGGCCAGCCTAGGATACATAGTAGGACCCTGTATAAAAACAAAACAAGCTGGGCATGGTGGTACATGCCTTTAATCCCAGAAATCAGGACTCAGGGATAAGAGGATCCCTTTGAGTGTGAGGTCAGCCTGAGAGTACATAGTGAACTCCAGGTCAGCTGGGCTAGAGAGAGGTCCTATGTCAAAAATTAAATCAAAACAATACAGGGACTTGGGAGACTGATCAGTGGTTAAAGACACCTGTTTGTAGAACCTTCCAACCTGGTTCAACTCCTCAGCACCCAGATAAAGTCAGATGGACATTCTTTTGCAGTATCATGAGACACTGGTGTGCTCATACACACACGAACACATAAATATTTAAATAAATACAAAACTAAAATTAAACATTTTTAAATCCTAAAAACAATATGAAAGAAAAAATGAAAAAAGGAGGAGTAGAGAAAGGGGAGATAGGAAAGGGGAGGGAGGGAAAGTGTGAAGGAGGGAGGAGAAGAATGACACATTTGAGGTAGGGTGAACTGCACTTGGCACTTTTGTCCCTCAGGGAAGGCAGGAGCAAGGCACCTTGATCACATCAGGATCACATCAGCATCACAACCGAGCCATCCACAGCAGAAGAGGATTCTAGAACTCTCCCCTACACTGAAGGCCTGCCTTTCTCTTCTTCTAAGACTGCTTTTTCTAAAAAAATGAGTTGCACTGAGCCCTGTATATGCCCCTGAGAACTTACTAGACTAGTTTGTGTCCAACAGAACCAGGAAGAGTCAAGAAATCTCAGGCCATGGCCACCTGCTTGCCTGAGGTTCCTGGCTTCATGATAGCTGGGCCTGTCAACCCAGGGGTCTGACTCCTCCTGGGAATATGGCACTGAGAGTGCTGGGGATGTAGCTCAGTTATAGAACACTTGCTAAAATTCAGTCAGTGAGGGGCTGAGTGTGTGACTCAGCAGAGCACTAGCCTAGAATCCCCCAGTGAGGGGCTGGGGCATGGCTCTTTGGTAGAGTACTTACCTAGCATGCTTGAGGTCCTAAGTTCCATCCCTAGTACTGCAAAAATAAATTAATAAACAAACAAATAAACTAACTTCATGCTAATCTCACTGTCCCCTTGGCTGCCCGGGGGCCTTTTCCTATGCTGTTCCCTCTGTTGGGAATACTTTTGCACCACAGTACCCTGATCTTGACTTCTAGTTTCAGCATAGTGACAACAGGATAGTCCCAGACACCTGTACTTGGCTAAGTCACATTTGGGTTACTTTCAGAGTACCAAATAATTTTCTAGGAGAGTTGTGAGCTGTTTCCATATACCCTGAGAGTGAGAATCAGGTGGAATGGGATTTTTGCCCACTGTGATACCCTTAGTCCCCTACACCAGGCCTAGCATACTATAGACTCTCAGAAAACATTTGTCCACTTCCATGAGGGCCAGTGAGCCAGCAGAACCCCCACCCTGAGTCTTACAAAGGCAATTCCAAATCTCTTGACCTCCAGGAGTCCAAGGCTGGGAATATAGCCAGTTCTACAGCCACATCCCCCCACACAGGTCTTCACAGAACCTCCCCATCTGATCTACTCTTCATTTGCACCATAAGTAGAATGGACTGCCACCACCATCTCTGTGGCCCTTGGGGTCTTACTGACCTCCAGTTCTCCAGGGTAGAAACAGTCTCACAGCTGTGGCCATTCCTGAGCATGTCTGGTCAAATTGGGTCTCTTTGAAGTTTTGGTGACCCCTGAGTGGACCCAGTAGACAATGGGCAGCAATCCCAGAAGGGCCTTTGGGGCAGCTAGGATAGAGAGTGAGCCCTGCCCTTGGCCCCAATGGCTCCTACAGTCAGCAGCTGTGTCTCATTGAGGGTAACTGGACTGAGGAAGACATCTGGCTTTTGGATTCTCATTTTCCATTCAGGATCCACAGCTCAGGCCAGTTGACAGTGGCTACTTGTATAAATCAAAAGGGGGTCACTTTTAGGAGAATTTAAAAATTATTTCCACACTTTTGGCTGAATAAACTGCCTGTATGAACAGATTCCATACTGGTGTCCTATCAACAATGATCAAGGCCTCTGAAGGTCCTTCCAGGATGGACCTCAGGGACTTGGAACCAGCTGGGTGGGCAGGAAACTCCTCAGGATCCTCTGCTCACCACAGGAAGGTGGGGCCCATCAGGGAAAGCCTTAGGAGAAAACCTGCCTCTGACTCTGGGTGGCACCATAGCAACCTTGAGGGAGATTACAAGTATATATATATGTATTTGATCATACTAGGAATGAAACCCACAGCTATGTACATGCCAGGATCAGTCCACGTCCTGTAGCACCTCACTAGGGAACTCTAGGCACACACTGTCCCCAAAATACTCAATGTAAGCAGTGTATCTCAGTAGTAAATACTTGTCTAAGCATGCACAAAGTTCTGATAGGTCTGATTCCCAGAACTTGGATGTAAAACAAGATGAAGTAAATTTTAAAAAATGAAACAAATGTGCCTTAGTGCAAGTTGATTCCAGGAACAAATGATGGATGTAAAAACAAGATGCTAAAAGCCCAAAGTTTATTTTTATTTATTTGAGGAACCCAATTTTTGTCACCAACCTGGAATGTATGGCTTGGCTAGTCATGGAGCCCTGGGGATGCCTGCCTGTCTAGTGCTGGATTCAAGTGGATTGATTTTAATTTACTTTTTAGTGGGGCTCTGGAGATAGAACTTAGGCTCTCATGCTTGTGAAATAAGCATTTCACTAATTGATCCATATTCATATTCCAGATTTCCTTTTTCTAATTTTTATTTTATTTTATTTTATTTATTTTAATTTTTGTTTATTTTTATTTATTTGAGAGTAACAGAGAAACAGAGAAAAGAGAGAATGGGTAACTGGCCTAAGCCACTTATCTACATGCACCACCTTGTGCATTTTGAATTAATTTTTAACCTTTTAATTTATAAGCAAGCACTTAACTGCTAAATTTATCTAGCTTTCTTTTGCTAATTTTTATTTTTAATTTGCATATATGAAAATGAAAAATATATTGAATGTCCTTTTCGGAGCTTTGTGTGGATGGCTGGGAAAGTGAACCCATACCAGCAGAGTTTGCAAGCAAGCTCCTATAACCACTGATCCATCTCTTCTGTCCGAGTGTTACATTTTTTTTTTGGTTTTTTGTGGTAGGGTCTCACTCTGGTCCAGGCTGACCTGGAATTAACTATGTAGTCTCAGGGTGGCCTCGAACTCTCGGCGATCCTCCTACCTCTGCCTCCCGAGTGCTGGGATTAAATGCGTGCGCCACCACGCCTGGCCCAGTGTTACATTTCTTATGGTTCACTTTTGTCTCTCAGGACATGACCTGTGAGCTCACAGAAAAGTAAGGCCTCCAGTGAGTTCTGAGCCAAGGAATTCTGGAAGATTACATTGAAGAGGAACCTGTTATCTCACCCCACTCACAGTGCTGACAGCTGTTCAGGGACAAAGCCCATATGCATGCTGGGTTGGTGGAAAAGTCACTTTGGCATCAGCTCTCAGCTGGACACTTTATGTGTAGCCACAGGTCTGGGATGTTGAGTATTCTATGTCGCTAGTGAATTTGTTATAGCTGAATGACTCCCCCTTCTCACTCTTTCACCCCTGAGCACACTGGCCACTCATTCACACCACCCACCTGTGCATGACATCCACCCCAGCCAGTCCAGGTCCAAATCCTGACTCTTTTCTGAGTATGAGTGTTTGTTTGCAGAGTTAACCAAACCAAGGAATCCCCAGGGCCTCAACACTAGGCCCTCAAAGTCTGTCTGGGACCAGTTGTCTGGTTTCCATGAGGTGACATCATGATCTGAAAGCAGCCTGCCCCAACCATGGGCCATAAATGAGTTTTCTGTTCTCTCGGATGACAGTATTAGTGGAGTAGCTGGAGACAACCCTTAGCTGCTCTTTCCCAGCTAGATACCTTGTTTTAGACCAGCAAGGGTCGGGGTAACTCAGCATTGGTCCCAAATGTTTCCAATAGTTACAGAGCCCTGATTTCTCTGCAATTCTACACCTCTCTGGTCAGGTTATCGAGTGCTGAGTTGTGTCACCTCATGGGCACCCTAGAGGTATTAGCTGTGAACTACTTCATTCAGATGCTGGGCTCTGGCATCTTCCCTCATAGCTTCCCTACAGGCATCTAAGGTCAGTGTTAGGTGACTATGGTCTTTGGACAGGTAGACAGAAGCATCAGGACACACAGAGAATGTGATGGTTACATATTGTTTGTCAATTTGACATGACCTGGAATCACTTGTGAGGGATTAACCAGATTAGGTTAACGGAGGTAGGAAGAGCTCTCTCAACTGTGGGTGGCACTATTCCATAGGCTGGGCTTTGTAAAAAGAAGAGTGTTAGCTGAGCACCAATATTCACTGCTCTCCCTCTCTCATTCTCTGCTTCCTCACTGTGAGTGAATGTGACCAGCTGCTTCAGGCTCCTGCCACCATGCATTTCCTGCCATGATAGATGATAACCTGGGACTGGAAGCTGAAATAAAGTCCTTCCTCCTGTAAATAATGTTCATCGGGTATTTTGTCCCACAAGAAAAATGTAACTAATATAAATGGACAGCCACTGTAGTCCCCAGCATCAGCACAGGGACCAGGAATGTGGGGATGGGGACGACGGAAGGAAGCAGGCCACAGGGATGCTGTGCTGGTCTTAGGAAGTAGCTTTACCAAGTGGGTTGGATTCTTTATGTAGACCAGGCTAACCTGGAACTGGCTCTATATCCCAGGGTGGCCTTGAATTCATGCTTCTCTTACCCCAGCACACTGAGTGCTGGGATTATAGGCCTGGCCAATTTGTTACTTTATTAAAATATAAAAGGCAACCTTATCTGGCAAGCTGAAGTAAAACAGTGAGATGTAATTTTTCAATTTTTATTTCGTGGAGTAAAGTGACCAATATATTTAAAAAGTAGTAGATGAACACTTTAAAGAGAAGCTCAGAGGCTGGAGAGATGGCTTAGCAGTTAAGGTGCTTGCCTGAAAAGCCAAAGGACCCAGGTTTGATTCCCCAGGACCCACATTAGCCAGATGCACAAGGAGGCACATGTCTCTGGAGTTCATTTGCAATGGCTGGAGTCCCTGGCATGCCCATTCTCTCTCTCTCCCTCTTTCTTTGTCAAATAGATAAATTAATTAAATATTTTAAATAAAAAAAGGAAAGAAAGAAAAGCTCAGGCAGGGGATGTTTCTCAGTTGGTAGAGTGCTTGCCTAGCATGCGCAGAGCCTTGTGTTCCATCTTCACCACTGCATGATCAGGATTTCAAGCTACAGTGTGAGTTTGAGGCCAGCATGATAATATGAGACCCTGTCTCAAAAAAAAAAAATCTCATCAGTGAGTGTAGTGTTCTTTTATTGCTGCTCCACTTCTTGTTTCAGCTCTCTGCTTCCTAATCAGCCAAGATGTGAGGTGCTGTGGCCTCGTGTTCCCATTGGTGCTGACAGAATTGTCCCAGCCTTCATGCTTTCCCCACCATGACAGATGAAACCCTCCAAACATTCCTCATACATTGTTTCTGTCAGGTACTTGCTCACAGTGACAAGAAACTTGTATACCTGTCATTCGTTGCCACTCTTCCTGTGTTTTACTGTGTGTGTGTTTATATATGTGGGTGCATGTGTATGTGGAGGCCAGATGTCAACATTAGTTGTCTTTCTTATAACTCTACCTGGAGAGGTGCCCTAATCCCCCCTGGCTGGATCCAAAGCCAGGTTGTTCCTGCCCTGGCCCCTTGTGGTATTTGGTATGAGCCAAAGACAGGCTGCAAAGAGCAAACACAGGTGAGAATCAGGGCCAGCACAGCCTGTCCCTTCCATACTGTTCTCTCATTGTGTTTGCTGCCTTTTGAGCATTTGTGAGAAACTACTTCCTGATCACAAAAGGCCTGAATGTGCACATTAGCTGGTGGCTGGCTGTGGAAAGAGAAGTGGCCAAGAAGCTGTCTTTGCTGGGTCCCTGTCTGCTGACAGACCCTCTAGAAGACTGTGTGTGTGTGAGAGAGAGAGAGAGAGAGAAGAGAGAGGGGGAGGCGAATTGCCATGTCAAGGTTCTGCTCAGGACTCAGAGGTGAGGATAAGAGGCCCCACAGGCTGGAAAGCTCTGCACTAAGTTAGGGCCTTAGGCACAAAATACATTGGGTTTGTAATTGATTCCAGAAATTTGGGGTAACTAGAAAGAAGTAATGTCAGCTCCATCTTGAGCATACATACTAGAGCTCACGTACTGTCACATTCATACATGTGCATACACATTTCCATACACTCATACCCTTTGCATGCATTCATACATGTACACACTGTCATTGGCTCACAGTTAAACACACAAATGTGTATCCTGACAAGCACACACTCAAACACACATACACACATCAGGATATATGCACATTTGCATATAAACATACATGCACATTCTTAAATAGGCATGCACACTCTTGCACATGCACACTCATGTGGAGCAGAGGCAGGCACCAGCTAGCACTGGAGAAGGAAGGCCAGGTTGGAGATAGAGTCAGGGGCACAGAGGGGAGTGGATGCATGAAGCAGTGGCTGGAGTGAGTGGCAGAAGTGCCCTGAAGATAGCAGAGGATGATGGGTAGTGATCACAGAAGAGGCAGGGCCATGTCTGGACAGGGCATGGTGAAGCCAACTGAGGCCATGTGGAGTGAGAAGAGATGAATAACATGGGTGGGCCATGCTAGTTCTCCCTCATGAATGCCCTGATTGATCCAGGCAGACCCCAAAATGGAAATCCTCACCAAGCCTGCTTGGAGCTGGGGAGAGGACTTGGGATTTCATTTGAACTAGGCTAGCCCAATTGTCCTTCCCAG